>CM029455.1:25310343-25838181 GCA_017140165.1 Eucalyptus shirleyi | reverse complement strand
TTTTGGGAGATAGAAATCTTGAATGCATCGAGCTGATTCAAGAGAATGGCACGCCCTTAGAGTAATGGATGGGGCTAGTTTACATTTCTTTTAAAAGCAGCATGACCAGTGGTCAATCCTAATTCAGCAACAGGTGCGGTTTAACATTTTCAAACTTCAAAGTTGCTAAAGAAGGCGCATGCCATTGCCATGTGTGATGGGCCGATCGTTTGGGATAAAAACTGTGTAGCGACTTGGTTTTCTTGAATTAGTAGAGCGCCTAATCTAAGCCTTTCCAATGATTCAGCAGATTGTAAAGAGAGAGAGAGAGAGAGAGAGAGAGAGTTTAAGAAAAGAAACTATGGGAAAGAATCTTTTGTATTGTTGAAACGTTTGGATGGATATAAATGAATGGGGGAGCTTCCCTATTTATGATTGCTTCAGATTGGTTCAATTTGAGTTGCTTGGTTCAATGCAGGCTTGTTGAAGGGGAAGTGTGTTAAAATATGTCTCGAGTTTAAGCCCAATGCAAAATTACGAATATTCCGAATTGGATATGTTGCGAATGTTCGAAATCGAGCAAAGAAGATCCGAAGATCAACTTCCCGAATTTGAATCTGCGTTGGAGAGTTTGGCTATTAAAATAGGAAAGTCCAACTTTGACTAGGACTTGGATTTTTGTTTAAAATATACAAAGATATATTTTGGATAGGAAACAAAATCCTATGAGAAGTTGGCAAAAGAATAAGGGTTTTACTTATATATAAACTTAAGGCCATGGGTGATAGGTGTGGATCACAAATTGTCTTGAAGCGCCGCGTGAGTGCTTGGTGTTCCGCCGTTGATCGTTAAGAATTGGTCTTGAAGCTTCGTCTCGTTGTCGAGTGCTTAGGAGGGATTTTTCTTTGTCGTGAATTACATCCAATAAGGTTTAGTGTTGAAGCCAATTAAATCTTGTGGTAAGATTTGCGTGTAATTCCTTCGTGAGATTGAGAGATTATTTCTTGAGGAATTTCGGGGCTAAACACTGTGTGTGTTATTGGGTGTAATTGGGGCTTAGGAAACACCGAGAGAGTGTTTGAGTGACTTGAGTGTGTAATCTCCTTGTATCGCTTGATCTATAGTGAAATTCGCTGCTGCTCTCCCTGTGGATGTAGGTCTTTACGACTGAACCACGTAAATCTGGTGTTCGATTTATTTTCTTTTTCTGTCTATATTATTGTTCGATCGCTCGCCCTATCGCAACAAGTGGTATTAGAGCTAGGTTTGGCTAAGTTGAAGCGAATCAATGGCGACAGAAGAAGTAAAAGTGAGAATCGACAGATTTGATGGGAAGGATTTTAGTTTCTGGAAGATGCAGATTGAAGATTATCTTTATAAGATGAAACTGCACTTGCCCTTGTCTGGGGAGAAACCAGCGACGATGAAGCAAGCTGATTGGGATTTGCTGGATAGACGAGCTATGGGTGTTATTCGGCTGACGTTGGCTCGTAACGTCGCGTTTAACATCTTGAAGGAGAAGACCACTGCTGGTTTGATGCAAGCCCTGTCGGATATGTATGAGAAGCCCTCTGCGATTAATAAGGTCTGTTTGATGCGACGTCTGTTTAATTTAAAGATGAGAGAAGGTGCGTCAGTTGCAGATCATATTAATGAATTTAATGTGATTGTTAGTCAATTGAGTTCAGTTGAGATTGACTTTGAAGATGAGGTACGTGCTTTGATTCTATTATCCTCATTGCCTGATAGTTGAAATACTACCGTTACTGTTGTTAGTAATTCCTCTGGGTCAACAAGTTTGACGTTTGATGGGGTTCGAGATTTGATTCTGAGTGAGGATATTCGTAGAAGAGAATCTGGCGAACCTGTATTTGCTGCATTAGTAGGTGAAAATAGAGGAAGATCTAGAACACGTGTGGGTAGTAGTAATACTAATATGAACAGACGTAGTTAGTCTAGGACAGAAATGGTGTCTGTTGGAGCTGTGGCAAGAGGGGGCATCTTAGAAGGGATTGCCTTAAGCTGAAGAATGAGAAGGGTAAGGAAATTGTAGTTGATTCTGCAGATAATGTTGCAGCTGTAGCAGATAATGCTGATTATGTCTTGTCTATCACTAATTATTCATCGTTTGATGGATGGATTATGGATTCTGGTTGTTCTTTTCATGTCACACCAAATAGAAACTGGTTTATCACTTATCAGTGCACGGGTAGTGGTAAAGTTCAGTTAGGGAATAATGCTAAGTGCGATGTTGTGGGTGTTGATAATGTTAAAATCAGAATGCATGATGGCATTATGAGGACATTGACTGGAGTGAGGCATGTTCCAGAGTTGAAGAAGAACTTAATTTCCTTGGGTGCCCTAGATTCAGCTGGTTGCAGGTATTCTTCAGAAGGTGGAGTTCTGAAGGTTGTTCGAGGTGCCCTAGTGATAATGAAAGGAATCAAGCACAGAGGCTTGTATAAACTTCAAGGTGAGACAATGATAGGTTTCGCCCTAGAGACGTCGGATGCATCTATTTAAGAGTCTATTGACTGCTCGAGGAAGATCTGGGTGTTTGTGCCAAGGCACAAGTTTGATGCTGGTGTTAGGATCTCGCAGTCAAGAGCTTTGATCGAGACGGAGACTGGTAAGTCGATCAAGCATGTGCGGACTAACAATAGCATGGAGTTCTGCTCGGAGCTGACAAATAAATTATGCATGAAAGAGAGCATAGTGAAACACCCCACTAGTGCTAGTAAATCACAACAATTTGCAGAATTGATAAGCAGAACATTACTAGAGATGGCTCGTAAAATAATCTCTAGTGCTGGTATTGCTAGGAGAATCCTAGCTGATGTGCTAAGTACGATAAGCTGCCTGGTGAATAGATCCCCATCAACTGCTATTGAATGGCGGACTCCTAAAGAAGTGTGGTCAGGTAACGTTGCTGGTTATTCTATCATTAGAATGTTTGGTTGTCCGTATTATTTTCGAGTGAGTGATGGTAAGCTCGATGGGAGGGCAAGGTGCATATTCCATGGCTATGCACAAGGTGAGCGGGGTGATCAGTTGTGGTGCCCAGATATAAATTCACCTGTTAACAGCAGAGAAGTTACTTTTGACGAGTCTCCAGTACTTCTAGCTAGGAGTGATTATAGCAGTGTTCAAACGGATTTGAACAGTGTTCAGCTTGAGGTGGAGTTGCGACCAGAAACTCATGAGGTAGCGAGTACGAGTACTAGCAAAGTAATCGACACAGATGGTGCTCATAGCGAGGTGGATCCTATAGAGCCAATGGTTGCTGTAACTGCTGATATTGACAAGGTATGTATTCGATCTCCCGACAGATATGAATGCAACAATGGTTTTGCTTTATCTGCGGTTAAGGAGGTTATGTCGAAAAATCCTTGCGGAGCAGTTAAAGGTGCATGTGGAGTTGGTATTCTAATGAGGTACTCGGTTATGGCGAAGTTCAAGCGAAGCTTGGACTTGGACAATATCTGTGGCGATTGAGTCCATCGGGGGGCTAGGGGAAAGTAGCAGCAGAGTTTGAATTTTTGCGAAGCGATTGCGACTTAGCTCAAACGTCGAGCCAAGGTGGAGATTGTTAAAATATGTCTCGAGTTTAAGCCCAATGCAAAATTACGAATATTCTGAATTGGATATGTTGCGAATGTTCGAAATCGAGCAAAGAAAATCCGAAAATCAACTTCCCGAATTTGAATCTGCGTTGGAGAGTCTGGCTGTTAAAATAGGAAAGTCCAACTTTGACTAGGACTTGGATTTTTGTTTAAAATATACAAAGATATATTTTGGATAGGAAACAAAATCCTATGAGAAGTTGGCAAAAGAATAAGGGTTTTACTTATATATAAACTTAAGGCCATGGGTGATAGGTGTGGATCACAAATTGTCTTGAAGCGCCGCGTGAGTGCTTGGTGTTCCGCCGTTGATCGTTAAGAATTGGTCTTGAAGCGTCATCTCGTTGTCGAGTGCTTGGGAGGGATTTTTCTTTGTCGTGAATTACATCCAATAAGGTTTAGTGTTGAAGCCAATTAAATCTTGTGGTAAGATTTGCGTGTAATTCCTTCGTGAGATTGAGAGATTATTTCTTGAGGAATTTCGGGGTTAAACACTGTGTGTGTTATTGGGTGTAATTGGGGCTTAGGAAACACCGAGAGAGTGTTTGAGTGACTCGAGTGTGTAATCTCCTTGTATCGCTTGATCTATAGTGAAATTCGCTGCTGCTCTCCTCGTGGACGTAGGTCTTTACGACTGAACCACGTAAATCTGGTGTTCAATTTATTTTATTTTTCTGTCTATATTATTGTTCGATCGCTCGCCCTATCGCAACAAAGTGCTTGTGGATAGTGACCTGTAGTGTGATTGCGCTTTTTCAAGGAGAAAATAGCTCAAACCTAGGCATCCTTTGAAGCCTCTTATCAGGTATATAAGAGGGAATATGGAATTGGCCTCTTTTTGGCATGATCATTGGCATCCCAAGGGGATTTTGGTTGAGGCATTACTAAGAAGGGTCATCAATGACTCTACATTGGCTGTAGCCAAGGTTTCAGCTGTTACAAAAAGGAAATGAACGGGTTTAACAACAAACTCGCTTTGATGATTTAGTGAGCATGATTGTTGTGGGACACTAGTGCCTATTCATAGCCTGATAGAGTTTTCCTTGCCTCTAATCTGGAATTCTTACTCAGGAATGTGTCACGACTCGAAGGAAAGCATGATCCAAGAGGTTTCTAAATGACGGCTGTGACATATCCGCAAGCGACCCTCGATTTGTATCCAAAGTTCTAGAGTTTTATCGAGTTTTCTAAAATACTCCTAGGGGTAGACAATACAATAATTGTGCACTTATGTAATAAATGCGGGTATATGGTAGTTGGGGAGATATGATCTCCACAATTAAATCGATGTGAGATCTACGAATACGGTTTATCTTGTACTTGTATATATAAAGGTCTCATTTCCTCATTGTATCGTTTCATTCACAAGTGAAATACAAGTTTAGAGCTACTCTATCTAAAGTTTCTCTATCTAGAGTTTCTCTTTCTAAAAGATCCTCGTGAGTTGAGTGTGAGAAAGACTGCTTGGAAGAAATCCTAAGGCCGCACGGGTTAAGGAACGCTAGATCGATCGGCCCATGTTGACTTGATATAGCAGTCTGTAACAAATGCATGAAACTTAACCAGAGATATAAAGCCAAAAGTAACTTGGCATAGGTTGACTTGGTATAGCGCAAACATGACTAGAATCAACTACCTAGATTGTTGGACTTAACAAGCCGCATACTTGTGATAGACTGTGCATATGCAAGAATGTGAACATTATGTATTTTGTGTGGTTTGAAGGATGAGTCTAAGGGATCATTTGCTTACTAAATGTTCTTTTTTCTAGTGATATGAAGCAGAATGTTGCAGTTTTGTGGTATTGCGGACAAGTTAGAACTGGGATGTTGAGTCAAATTGGGGCAAACAAGTTGGAATTGAGATGTTGATTCCAATTGGGTAATTAATGACTTAATTAGGTAATTTAAAAGTTAATGAACTTAATAACAACATTCTGTTCAATGTGGTATGTACTATATTTGAACTATGTTCATTATTATACAAAACATTACCTGATGAATGTAGACAGTTTGTGCATATACATTAACTAAGATTAGTAGATTTGAAGATTTTGTTATCAATCTTATACAGACTCGTAACAAATGCATGGAACTTAACCAAAAATATAAAGCCAAAAGTAACTTGGCATGAGTTGACTTGGTATAGCGCAAACACGACTAGAATTGAATACTTGGATTATTGGACTTAACAAGCCGCATACTTGGACGGTTACAGGAAGGTTATGCCTTCAGATAACAAATTATGGGAAAAAATTCCAAACACAAACATCTAAATTTGAACATCAAAGTCAATATACCTGTCACACTAAAGTCATCAGACTTCCTTGTGAATGGTTGGAGTGATAATGTCTCGTGCAACCTCTCATTTAATTTGGATGAAAGAATGCTTAGGTTGTTATCCCTCGCCAAAACAATATAATCATCTTTTGCATTGCAGTCAACTAAAAGGAAAAAAGGCACCAACAAAGAATGAAGAATAACGAGAGGGAATGAGATGCAAAGGAAATATTTGGTGGAGCCCACCAAATATTACCAAATATTTCCTTGTAAAGGGAGTTCGGTCAATTAACCGAACAGTTGGACAAAGACCTCTCTCCTGCAGGAGGAGAGAGAAAAACCGCTACTTTAACCGTCTCTTTCGCTCCAATCGCTCTTCGTGTCTCGCTCCAGTCTCTTGCTTTAGCTCTCAATCTCTCCAGCTCCTAGTCTCTCGCTCTAATCTCTTAATCTCTCCCTCTAGCCTCTCGCTCCAGCTCTTAGTCTCTTTAACTCTCAATCTCTTGCTCCAGCTCTCAATCTCTCGCTTTAGTCTCTCAGTCTCTCACTCTAGTTGCTCTCGATCTCTCGCTTTAGTCGCTCTCAATCGCTTTCAATCTCTCGCTCGCTCTCATCACTCTCTCTCCTCAATGAGTTGCTCGTTCTCTTGCTTAGTAACCCGTTCTCAATCGCTCGCTCTCTCTCCTCCATGGCTGAAGCAATCGTTGCCTAGAGAGAAGAGGCGACCATGTGCCTGAAGTTTCTAGAGTCATCGATGGACCTATTCTAACAGCAGCTGGGCCGCCTCTTAGCGTTCCATGTGGCAATACTGTCATGCGTGTAGGCCATCACACCGGCCACCCAATTGCGTTGCAAGATGGGATGGTTGCTGGCATTTGTCATTTTGTCAATTTGTGCTGCCAATTCCATCTCATTTTTCATGCTGTTGCAACACGTGGAGTATCGGTATGTGGAGCTTGTTGACAGAGAGGAGAAGTGGAGGCTCCTCCTGCCGAATGACGTGCGGCTACACAACGTCAAGAGGTTAGGCCGCAAGGGGGATTGACATATGTGGTTCTTGCCGGAGTTTTCTACATATTGTTCACGGTTGGGTTCGCTGGTTTTTCTTGGAGGATGATCTGCTGTTAGAGACAGGTTTTTAGGCTGTTGGATGTCCAAAACTTGTCTCTTGCTTGGATGATGGCCGCTCCTTATTTTTTTTTAGGTTGTGAGTACTCTGTACTTTGTATGGTTTGTAGTAGGATAAGTTTAGGGGGCATAATTTTAGGTTGTCAATATTCTTTGCTTTGTGTGATTTGTAAGATGAGTCTAGGGACACAGTGAACGCTCTTTTTCTTTTTTTCTTTTTTCTTTTTTGGTGAATACTTTGTGCTTTGTGTGGTTTGTGACTACTATGTGATGTTCGCTTTTTTCTGGTAAAGTTTGGGGTACAATTTGCAGAGAAGTTGTTATCGTGATGCTTAGTTTAGCGGGGTGTAGTTTATGACTACTATGTGGTGTTCGTTTTTTTCTGGTGAAGTTTGGGGTACAATTTACAGACAAGTTGTTACTGTGATGCTTAGTTTAGCTGGGTGCTCAGTGTGTCCCGAGTTTGACCCTGGATTGTTAGACTTAACAAGCGCAAACACAATTAAAATTGACTATCCAGATTATTGGATTTAACAAGCCGCATACTTGTTTTAAACTGTGCATATGCAAGAATGTCAACTCTATGTTTTGTGTAATTTGAATGATGAGTCTAGGGGGTTATTTGCTTTCTAAACGTTCTTTTTTTCTGATGAGGTATGGAGCAAAATGTTACGGCTTAACGATATCGTGATAAGTTGGAATTGGGATGTTGAGTCCAATTGGGTAATTAAAGATTTAATTAGATAATTTAAAAGTTAATTGATTTAATCACAACATTTGATCAATTGTGGCATGTATTATATTTGAGCCACGTTCATTATTATACGACGTGCGAACCCTTGGAGTGCCTTAACTTTACCCAAAGGGACACTTAAGTGCAATAACTTATGAAAGGTACACTTAAGTGCCAAAATCAAAGTAAAATGGATTACTTGAGTGCCAATCCGGCCAAAATTTAACCGAAACATCGACGTGGCATTTTTCCGACGAACTGAGCCCAAAACGACACCGTTTTGCACGCTGACGTGGCCAAATAATGCAAAAAGTGTGTCGTTTTGGGCTGACGTGGTAAAAAAATAAAAAAATAATTAAAAATAATAATTTTAAAATTAAATTTAGTTGAAATATTTAAAAATTAATAATTTAAAAATTTTAAAAAAATTTTAAAAAAAAAGGAAAGGGGGAAGGCGGGCGAGGATCAGCCCTCGGTTGCCAATGCCGCCGCCCCGCCGTCGCTAAGAAGGCCCGATGACGGCGCGAGCCCTCGCCTCAGATCGGGGCGAGGGTCGACAGCCCTCGCTTGGCCAAGCCAAGGGCCGCCGACCCTCGTCGGATTTGGGCAAAGGCTGCGAGCCCTCGCCATTGGCCACAAATTTGGGGAGGGTCGCGGCCCTCGCTCGGCCGGGCCAAGGGCCGCCGCTCGCTGGGGTGATTAAGGGTCGCCGACCCTCGCTGGATCTAGGCGAGGGGCTCGTGAGCCCTCGTCGCCGGTCGACCGGGGTCACCGGTCCCTGGCTAGGGCTCGGGGATCCTGGGCAACCCTCCCCCCATCGTCGCCGACCCTTCTCGGCGGCGGCGGGGCAATGGCAACGGCGACGGCGGCGGCTGAGGGCTAATCCCTCAACCGCCTCCGCCCATTTTTTTAATTAAATTTTTAAAATTTTAAATTATTATTTTTTAATATTTCAACTAAATTTAATTTTAAAATTATTATTTTTTAATATTTTAACTAAATTTAATTAATTTTTTACCATGTCAGCCTAAAACGACATCGTTTTTGCATTATTTGGTCACGTCAGTGTGTAAAACGATGTCGTTTTGGGTGTGCTTCACCAGAAAAATGCCACATCGGCGTTTTAGTCAGACTTTGACCAGAGTGGCACTCAAGTGATCTGTTTTTGTTCAAATGTGGCATTTAAGTGTACTTTTTGTAAGTTATGGCACTTGAAGCGTTATTTTGCCATTATTATACAAAGTCTTACTTGATGAATCTAAACAGTTTGTGCATATATATTTACTAAGATTAATAGATTTGAAGATTTTGTCACCCATATTATATTGGCCCGTAACAAATGCATGAAATTTAACCAAAGATATAAAATCAAAAGTAACTTGGTATAGCTTGACTTGGTATAGCGCAAACATGACTGGAATCGACTACTCAGATTGTTGAACTTAACAGGCCGCATACTTGTAATAAATTGTGCATATGCAAGAATGCAAACACTTTGTATTTTGTGTGATTTGAAGGATGAATCTAGATGGTCATTTTTTTTTTTGAATGCTCTTTTTCCTGGTGAGGTATGAAGTAAAATATTGCAGCTTTGTGACATCGCAGACAAGTTAAAATTAGGATGTTGAGTCCAATTGGGTAATTAATGACTTAATTAGGTAATTTAAAAGTTAATGAACTTAATCACAACATTCGGTCAAATGTGGCATGTACTATATTTAAGTTATGTTCATTATTATACAAAGCCTTATCTAATGAATGTAGACAGTTAGTGCATGTACATTCACTAAGATTAGTAGATTTAAAGATTTTGTCACCAATCTTATACCGGCTCATGACAAATGCATGTAACTTAATCAGAGATATAAAACCAAAAATAACTTGGTATAGGTTGATTTTGTATAGTGCAAACACGACTAGGATCGACTATCCGAATTGTTGGACTTAACAAGCCGCATACTTGGACAGTTACAGGAAGGTTATGCCTTCAAATAACAAATTATGAATAAAAATTCCAAACATAAATATCTGAATTTAAATATCAGAGCCAAGGTACCTTTTACACTAAAGTCATTAGACTCTTTTGTCAATGGTTGAAGCGACAATGCCATGTACAACCTCTCATTTAATTTGGATGAAAGAATGCGTAGGTTGTTATCCCTCACCACAGCAATATAATCATCTTTTGCACTGCAATCAACTAAAATGAGAAAGGTGCAAACAGAGAATGAAGAATATCAAGAGGGAATGAGATGCGAAGGAAATATTGCATAAGGAGTTCGGTCAATTGATAGAACAGTTGGACAAAGACCTTTCTCCTGTAGGAGGAGAATGAAAACCCACTACTTTAACCATCTCTCTTGCTCTGGTTCTCACTCTCTCGCTCCAACTCTCAGTCTCTCGCTCTAGTTTCTCGCTTAAACTCTCAGTCTCTCTTTCTAGTCTTTCTGTCTGTCACTCTAGTCTCTCGCTCTAGCTCTTAGTTTCTCGCTCTAGTCTATTGCTCCAGCTCTCGGTCTCTCCAGTTTTTAGTCTCTCGCTATAGCTCTCACTCTCTCCCTCCAGCTCTTAGTCTCTCGCTTCATTCGCTTTCAATCTCTCGCTCGCTCTCAGTTGCTCTCCTCAGTCTCTCAGTTGCTCTCATCACTCTCTCTCCTTAGTGAGTCACTCGCTCTCAGTCGCTTGCTCTCTCTCCTCCATGGCTGAAGTAATCACTAGCCAAAGAGAAGAGGTGACCATGCGCCTAGAATTTCTAAAGTCACCGGTGCACCTATTTTGGCAGCAACTGCGCCATCTTTTAGCGTTTCATGTGGTAGCACTATCATACATGCAAGCCATCACACTAGCCACCCAACTATGCTGCGAGATGGGATGGTTGTCGGCTTTTGCCATTCTATCGATTTTCACCGCCCATTGCGTTTCCTTTTTCATGCTATTGCGGTGTGTGGAGTATCGATAAGCGGAGCTTGCCAATAGGGAGGAGTGGAGACTCCTCCTACCGGATGACGTGTGGGTACACAACGTTAGGAGGGTGGGTCACAGAGAGCAATTGACATATGCTGTTCTTGTCGGAGTTTTCTACATATTGTTCACGGTTGGCTTCGCTGGTTTTTCCTGGAGGATGATATACTTTGAGAGACACGGTTTTAGGCTGTTGGATGTCCAAAGCTTGTCTCTTGCTTGGATGATGGCCGCTCCTTATTTCCTTTTAAGTTGTGAGTACTTTGTACTTTGTGTGGTTTGTAATAGGATGAGTCTAGGGAGCATAGTGATCGCTCTTTTTTTCTTTTTTGGTAAATATTTTGTATAGTTTGTGACTATTATGTGATGTTTGGGGCACAATTGGCAAATAAGTTATTACTGTTATGCTTAGTTTAGTTGAGTGCTCAATGTGTCTCGGGGTCTGACCCTAGATTGTTGGACTTAATAAGCATAAACACAACTAGAATTGACTATTTGGATTGTTGAACTTAAAAAGCCACATATTTGTGATATACTGTGCATATGCAAGAATGTAAACACTCTGTGTTTTGTGTGGTTTGAAGGATGAGTTTATGGGGTCATTTGTTTTCTAAACGCTCTTTTTTTTTTAAAATTTTTTTTCTAGTGAGGTTTGGAGCATAATGTTACAGTTTTGTAGCATCACAAACAAGTTAGAACTGGGATGTTGAATCCAATGGGGGCAGCCAAGTTGGAATTGTGATGTTGAGTCCAATTGGGTAATTAACGACTTAATTAGGTAATCTAAAAGTTATTGGACTTAATCACAAAATTCGGTCCAATGTGACATGTACTATATTTGAGCTATGTTGATTATTATACAAAGTCTTACATGATGAATGTAGACAGTTTGTGCTTGTATATTCATTAAAATTAGTAAATTTGAAGATTTTGTTACCCATCTTATATCAGCTCGTGACAAATGCATTGAACTTAACTAAAGATATAAAGCTACAAGTAACTCAGCATAGGTTGACTTGGTATAGCGCAAACACAACTAGAATTGACTACCCATATTGTTGGATTTAACAAGTCATATATTTGTGATAGACTGTATATTTGCAAGAATGTGAATACTTTGTATTTTGTGTAATTCGAAAGATGACTCTAATGTGTTATTTGCTTTTTGAATGCTCTTTTTTATGGTGAGGTATGGAGCAAAATGTTACAGCTTTGCGATATTGCAGACAAGTTGGAATTGGGATATTAAGTTCAATTGGAGCAGACAAGTTGAAACAGGGATGTTGAGTCCAATTATGTAATCAATGACTTAATTAGATAATTTAAAAGTTAATGAACTTAATCAGAACATTCGGTCCAATGTGGCATGTACTATATTCGAGTTATGTTCATTATTATACAAAACCTTACTTGATGAATGTAGCCAGTTTGTACATGTACATTCACTAAGATTAGTAGATTTGAAGATTTTGTTATTAATCTTATACCAACCCATAACAAATGCATGTAATTTAACCAGAGATATAAAGCCAAAAGTAACTTAGCATAGGTTGACTTGTTATAGCATAAACATGACTAGAATCGACTACCCGAATTGTTAGACTTTATAAGGTTCATACTTGTGATAGACTAGATGTGAATACTTTGTATTATGTATTATTTGAAAGATAAGTCTAGGGGGTCATTTACTTTTTGAACACTTTTTTTTCTAATTAGGTATGGAGCAGAATGTTGCAGCTTTGTGTTATCGCAGATAAGTTGAAACTGTGATGTTGAGTCCAATTGAGGCAGATAAGTTGGAATTGGGATGCTGAGTCTAATTGGGTAATTAAGAACTTAATTAAGTAATTTAAAATTTAATGTACTTAATCACAACATTCGGTCCAATGTGGCATGTACTATATTTGAACTATGTTCATTATTATATAAAACCTTACTTGATGAATGTAGATAGTTTGTGCATGTAAATTAACTAAGATTAGTATATTTGAAGATTTTGTTATCAATCTTATACCAGCTCGTGAGAAATGCATGGAACTTAATTAGAGATATAAAGCTAAAAATAACTTGGCATTTGTTGACTTGGTATATCGCAAATACAATTAGAATCAACTAATTGGATTGTTAGACTTAACAAGTCGCATACTTGGACAATTACAAAAATGTTATGCCTTCAGATAACAAATTATGAGCAAAAATTCTAAACACAAATATATGAATTTAAACATTATAACCAATGTACCTTTCACACTAAAGTCGTCAGGCTCTCTTGTCAATGGTTAGAGTGATAATGTTAGGTGCAGCCTCTCATTTAATTTGGATGAAAGAATGCTCAAGTTGTTATCCCTCGGCACAACAATATAATCATCTTTTGCACTGCAGTCAACTAAAATGAGAAATGCATAAACAGAGAATGAAGAATAACGAAGAGGGAATGAGATGCGAATGAAATATTTGGTGGAGCCCACCAAATATTTCCTTATAGAGGGAGTTCGGTCAATTGACCAAATAGTTTGACAAAAACCTCTCTCCTGTAGGAGGAGAGAGAAAACCCACTACTTTAACTGTTTCTCTCGCTCTAGTCGCTCTCAGTCTTTTTCTCCAGTTTCTCGCTCCAGCTCTCAGTCTCTCGCTCTAGTCTCTCACTCCAGTTCTCAATCTCTTGCTCCAATCTATCGCTCCAGCTCTTAATCTCTCGCTCTAGCTCTCAGTCTCTCGCTCTAGTCTATTGCTCCAGCTCTCAGTCTCTCCTGCTCCTAATCTCTCACTCTAGTTGCTCTTATTCTCTTGCTCCAGTCACTTTCAGTCGCTCTCCTCAGTCTCTCGCTTACTCTCATCGCTCTCTCTCCTCATTGAGTCGCTCGCTCTTAGTCGCTCACTCTCTTTCTTCCATGGCTGAAGAGGCGACTATGTGCTTGAAGTTTCTAAAGTCATCAGTGGATCTATTCTGGCAGCAGTTTGGCCGCCTCTTAGCGTTCCATGTGACAGCACCGTCATGTGTGTAGGCCATCACATCGGTTACCCAACTGCGCTGCGAGATGGGATGGTTGCCAGCACTTGCCATTTTGTCAATTTCTGCCGCCCATTCCATTTCATTTTTTATGCTGTTGCAGCACGTATGTTGTTGCGGTACTTAAAGTACCAATATGCGGAGTTTGCCGAGAGGGAGGAGAAGTGGAGGCTCCTACCGCCGGATGACGTGCGGCTACACAACATCAGGAGGCTGGGCTGCAGGAGGCGATTGACATATGCGGTTCTTACCGGAGTTTTATACATATTGTTCACAGTTGGGTTCGCTGGTTTTTCCTAAGGGATGATTAGCTCTTAGAAACAAGTTTTTAGGCTACTCGATGTCCAAAGCTTGTTTCTTGCTTATATAATGGCCACTCTTTATTTCTTTTTAGGTTGTGAGTACTCTGTACTTTATGTGGTTTGTTATAGGATGAGTCTGGGGGATATAGTTTTAGATTGCCAATACTCTGTATTTTGTGTGGTTTATAGGATGAGTCTAAGGGGCATAATGAATGCTCTTTTTTTCTTTTTTGGTGAATACTTTGTACTTTGTGTGGTTTGTGATTACTATGTGATCACTTTTTATTTTTATTTTTATGAAGTTTAAGGCACAATCGGCAGACAAGTTGTTATTGTGATACTTAGTTTAGCTAGGTGCTCAGTGTGTCCCGGGGTCTGACCCTGGATTGTTGGACTTAACAAGAGCAAACATAGCTAGAATCGACTATTCGGATTATTGGATTTAACAAGCCGCATATTTGTGATAGACTATGCATATGCAATAATGTAAACACTATGTGTTTTGTGTGATTTGAAAGATGAGTCTGGGGGATCATTTGCTTTTTGAATGCTTTTTCTTCTAATGAGGTATGGAGCAAAATGTTGCAGCTTTGCGGCATTCCAAATAAGTTGGAACTAGGATGTTGAGTCCAATTGGATAATTAATGACTTAATTAGGTAATTTAAAAGTTAATGAACTTAATCATGCATTCTTGCATAACATTTGGACCAATGTGGCATGTACTATATTTGAGCTATATTCATCATTATATAAAACCTTACTTGATGAATGTAGATAATTTGTGTATGTACATTCACTGAGATTAGTAAATTTGAAAATTTTGTTACCCATCTTATATCAGCCCGTAACAAATGCATTGAACTTAACCAGAGATATAAAGCTAAAAGTAACTTAGTATAGATTGACTTGTATAGCATAAACACGACTAGAATCAACTACTCGGATTGTTGGACTTAACAAGCAGCATACTTGTGATAGGTTGTACATATAAAATAATGTGAACCCTTTGTATTTTGTGTGGTTTGAAGGATGAGTTTAGGAGGTCATTTGCTTTCTTAACGTTCTTTTTTCTAGTGAGGTATGGAGCATAATGTTGCAGCTTTGCCGCATCGCAGACAATTTGGAACTGGGATGTTGAGTCCAATTGGGGCTGACAAGTTGAAACTGGGATGTTGAGTCCAATTGGATAATTAAGGACTTAATTAGGTAATTTAAAAGTTAATTGACTTAATCAGAATATTCGGTCCAATGTGGCATGTACTATATTTGAGTTATGTTCATTATTATATAAAGCCTTACCTAATGAATATAAATTGTCTGTGCATGTACATTCACTAAGATTAGTAGATTTGAAGATTTTATTACCCATCTTATACCAGCCCGTGACAAATACATTGAACTTAACCAGAGATATAAAGTCAAAAGTAATTTGGCATAGGTTGACTTGGTATAGCGCAAATATGACTAGAATCGACTACCCGGATTGTTGGATTTAATAAGCTGCATACTTGTGATAGATTGTGCATTTGCAAAAATGTGAACATTCTGTGTTTTGTGTGATCCGAATGATGAGTTTATGGGGTTATTTGCTTTTTGAACACTCTTTTTTATGATGAGGTGTGGAGCAAAATGTTGGCATTAATGTTGAGTCCAATTGGGGGCTCAGTATGTCTTAGGGTCTAACATTCAACAAAGTTGCCATTTGAATTTGGTTTGGAATGATGCAATGTACAATTTGTGGAAAGAAAATGAATTTTCCAATTCATGATAGATTAGTGTCCCAAACTTGTCAAAATGGGTTTAAAGCCTATTTATTAAACCAAATTGATTTAAGTAAGTTATAAATGGGTAGCATCAAATTTTGAAGATAAATTATAATCAGTTTACAAAATGAAAATATCTAAATAATTGGATTTTAAAATGAACCAATTTTCAATTTCCAACCCATTTAAAATATGACTCAACTCATATTCTCTCCTCTCTCTTCTTCCTCCATTTCTCCTCTAACCTAGCCTCGGATGCCTCCATCTTGCGCCTCAGCCTCTATACGCCTCAAGCTCTTTGATTCACTTCACCAATGCCGTTGTGCTCTAGGATTAGGGTTTCAACTTGATTGAACAGGGCAAGGGTACATTTATTGTACTAAATGCATTTGGTTGAAGGGATTCCAAGGAAAAGAAAAGGGATGTGAAGGGGTGAATGATTTGCAAACAATCTTATTTGATTGTTTTAGGGAAAGGAAAAGAAAATGATTAAAAACTCTTCAAATTACTCCATATACCTTTGCAAATTAAATGATTCAAATGCACGTGCCCCAGTTACCACTATCGAATATGATATCATTACGCTCTTTCATAAAATCTCTTGCAATAAAATATATGTTTGGATTGCATTCTTTTAGCTTACTCAAATAGTAATACAAACTCAATTAATTGATAAATAGCAACATCTAGGTACTCTTGCTTTAAAAAATGTGAGAAGTCCTTACTAAGCATAATTGACCAGAAATTTTAGGAATCTTATTAATTTTAAATTATGTACGATTATAATGGTTCTTGATACTTTGTTTGTTTGTGAAAAATGAATGATCTGAAAAGTATTTTTTTATAAATGATTATTTGTATCTTTTGAAGTGACTAATCGATAAATAATATTTTTGTTGTCAACAATAATTTATAATTAGATATTTTCGTAAATGATGAAAGTAATTTTTAATGTATTAATTTTTGCAAACAATATAAATAATCAATTTTTTGAAAATTTTAAATTATTTATTTTTCTCAAAAATTAACTGGGCATTATTGTTATTTTGACAGAAGATGTCAAAATTGCCAAAAGAAATTCCCCAAAAAAAGTTGGAAAAGTCCATGGTTGGAGCGACAATGCAATGTGCAACCTCTCATTTAATTTGAATGAAAGAATGCTTAGGTTATTATCCCTAGCCACAACAACATAATCATCTGCACTACAGTCAACTAAAAGGAGAAAGGCCCACCAAATATTTCCTTGTAAAGGGAGTTTGGTCAATTAACCGAACAGTTGGACAAAGACCTCTCTCCTGCAAGAGGAGAGAGAAAACCCACTACTTTAACCGTCTCTCTCGCTCTAGTCCCTCTTAGTCTCTCACTCCAGTCGCTCTCAGTCTCTCGCTCATTCTCAGTCACTCTTAGTCTCTCGCTCGCTCTAAGTCACTCTCCTCAGTCTCTCATCTCTTGCTCGCTCTCAGTTGCTCTCAATCTCTCGCTCGCTCTAAGTTGCTCTCCTCAGTCTCTCGCTCGCCCTAAGTCACTCTCCTTAGTTCTCTCGCTTGCTCTCAATCGCTCTCAGTCTCTCACTCTCCTCAATCTCTCGCTCGCTCTTAATCGCTCTCAGTCTCTCACTCTCTTTAGTCTCTCGCTTACTCTTAGTTGCTCTCTCTCCTTAGTCAGTCGCTCGCTCTCCTGCTCTCTCTCCTTAGTCGCCTACTCTCAGTCACTTGCTCTCTCTCCTTCATGGCTGAAGCAATCGCTGCTTAGAGAGAAGAGGTGACCATGCGTCTAGAGTTTCTAAAGTCGGACCTATTTTGGCAGCAGCTAGGCCGCCTCTTAACGTTCCATGTGGCAGCACTGTCATGCGTGCAAGCCATCACACTAGCCACCCAGCTACGCTGCAAGATGGGATGGTTGCCGGTGCCTGCCGTTTTGTTGATTTTCACTACCCATTCCATTTCCCTTTTCATGCTGTTACGATGCCTGGAGTATTGTTACGTAGAGCTTATCGAGAGGGAGGAGGAGCGGAGGCTCCTCCTGCCGAATGACAAGCGGCTACACAATGTTAGGAGGCTGGGTTGTAGGGAGCGATTGACATATGCGATTCTTACCAGAGTTTTCTATATACTGTTCATGGTTGGGTTCGTTGGTTTTTCCTAGGGGATGACTTGGTTTTAGAGATAGAGTTTTAGGCTGTTAGATGTCCAAAGTTCATCTCTTACTTGGATGATAGTCGCTTCTTATTTCTTTTTCGGTTGTAAGTACTTTGTGCTTTGTGTGGTTTGTAGTAGGATGTGTCTAGGGGGCACAGTTTTAGGTTATCAATACTCTGTGCTTCGTGCAGTTTGTAGGATGAGTCTAGGGGGCGCTTTTTTTTTTTTTTTGATGAAGTTTAGGGCACAGTCGGCAGACAAGTTGTTACCTATGTAGCACGGACACGGCGATACAGACACGCGATATGACACGACACGACACGTGACACGTCAGTTCTTAAAAAGTAGAGAATTTCGACACGTTCCGACACGTTAAATATTAAATAAATATTTTTATTTTTAATTAATTTGATTCAAATTTATAAATAAATAAATAAATAGTTTACAATGAATTTATATTAATAATATTAATAAATTTTACACTTTTTTTATTTCATTATCCCAAATTTACTTTTGTTTTTCGAAACCAACCCCCCTGCACTTTTTTTTTCCCTCCCCACGTCGTCCATTTTCCCCCCACTTTATTCATTGACAGACAGGCTATCCTGTCACTTCCCCTCCCCCAAAAAACGTGATGGCCATCCTATCAAAAACCCTAGCTTTACTTTACCTCATGTTCCTTTGCTGCTCGCTGCACGACCCTTCCTCTCCTCCTCCTCTAGATTTGTCTCCTTACTCGCCGCTTGCTGCTCACCTCTCGCCGCACGACCCACTTATTCTTCTTCTTGATCTCCACGTTCTCCCGGTACACGCCCTTTTTCACGTAGATCACGAACCGGCGCGTCCCGTGATCGGCCATGGCCGCGATCGTGTCCTCCACCTTGGTGAAATTGCTGCTCCGCCACCGCCGGAGTTGGAGCCGGAAGATGGGTGGACCATGGTGAGGAGTCGTGTGACTAGTGAAGTGATTTGGTTGAGACTTCCAGAGACGACGACCCTTCATCGTCTGCCGGACACGCGTGTCCAAATGTGTTGGGCAAAGGTTGACCACGTGTCGGATTTCCGACACGCGTTGACCGCGTGTCCGAGTGTGTCCGACGTGTGTCGATGTGTCCGACACGCTCGACACGTGTCGGACACGACACGGAAGCACGGACAACGTAGGTTCTTACTGTGATGCTTAGTTCAGTTGGGTGCTCAGTATGTCTCGGGGTTTGACCTTCAACAAAGTTACTATTGGAATTCACTTGGAATGGTGCAATGTACTACTTACATAGAGAAAAGTGATGTTGCAATTAATGATAGGTCAGGACCTATCAAAATGGGCTTAAAATCCATTTATTAACCCAAAATGGTTTAATTAAGTTATAAATGGGTCTCATCAAATATTAAAAACATATCATAATTGGTTTATAAAATGAAAAGAGCTAAATAAATGGATTCTAAAATGAATCAATTTCCAATCCACTCAAAATAGGACTCAACTCGTACTCTCTTCTTCCTCCATCTTCTCTTCCTGTAACCTAGCCATGGATGCCTCCATCTTGTGCCTCAGCCTCTGTACAGCTCAAGCTCTTCAATTTGCTTCACCAATGTTGCTGTGCTCTACGATTAGGGTTTCGACTTGATTGAACTAGGGTAAGGGTACATCCCTTGTTCCAAATGTGTTTGGTTGAAGGGACTCCAAGGTAAAGTGAAGGGGATGTGTAGGGGTGAATGATTTACAAACATCTTATTTGATTGTTTTAGGGAAATGAAAAGAAATGATTAAAACTTTTCGAATCCCTTAATATATCTTTGTAAATTGAATGATTCGGATGCATGTGCCATGATTACCACCGTTGATATGGTATCATTACGCTCCTGCAACAAAATATATGTTTGGATTAAATTCTTTTGGCTACCTCAAATAGTAATAGAAACTCAATTGATAAACAACAACATTTTGGTCTTCTTCCTTTAAAAAATGTGAGAAGCCCTTACAAAGCATAATTGACTAGAAATTTGGGAATCTTGTTAGTTTTAAATTATCTAGAATTGTAATGGTTCTTGATACTCCATTTGTTTATAAAAAACGAATAATTTAGAAAATATTTTTGTAAAAGTTATTATTTGTGCCTTTTGAAATGATTAATCAATGAATAATGTTTTTATTGTCAACAACAATTTATAATTAGATATTTTGAAAATGGTGAAAATAATTTTTAATGTATTAATTTTTGCGAACAATATAAATAATCAATTTTTTGAAAAATTTAAATTATTTATTTTTCTCAAAATAAACTGGGCATTATTGTTATTTTGATAGAAGATGTCAAAAAAATTTCAAGAAAAAATTGCCAAAAAAAATACCCGGCCTCGAGTACTCCCTTCCCGAAGAGGGGAAAGAGACCAGAGACACCTCACCGCGACGGGAAGAGGGGAAGAAGGCGATGGCGGAAGCATCTCCGTCGCCTCCGGCGGCCGAGCCGGCGGCGCCGAGGCAGAACGGGAAATCGATCGCCGACATCGCGGAGGACGTGCAGCGGACGGTGCTGGAGTCCCGAGACTCCGCCATCCAAACCGCCCGTTCTCTCCACCAGAACTCCTCCACCCATCTTCGCTCCCTCCAGGTCCCCTCCCTTTTTTTTATTTTTTTTCGGTTGGGCATCGATATTCCGATCTGGGTCCTGCCATTTTCCGGATTTTTGAAGTTTCCGACGGCCGTGCGTGTCCCGATGAACTGGGTTTATGGCAAAGTCGACTCGTGGGCACCGTCAGCTTGTCAAAATTCGATTTTTTTTCTAAGTGGTATTGGCGATTTGCTTGTGTGTTTTGGTTCGGCATCGATATCCCGATATGGGTCCTGCCATTTCTCTCATTCTAGAAATTTCTGACTGCCGTGCGTGTCTCGATGAACGGGGTTTATGGCAAAGTCGAGTCACGGGCACCGTTAGTTCGTCAAAATTCGATTTTTTTCAAGTGATATTTGTGATTTGCTTGTGTGCTTTGAGTGGATTAGTGGGAGTGTGGTGAAGAATTCATGATTCCTCCTGGAGGGATGATCAGTTAATGCAGTTGCTTGAGTTCTTCTTCTTCTTTTTTTGTTGGTTCTTGATTTTGAAGCTGCTCGTGGTGACTTCTTTTTAATCCTTTGCAGGAGTTTCTGACAAAAATGAGATCTCAGTATCATGCGTATGAAGATACTTTCGTCAATAAGGTCAAAGGTGTGTCGCGTTTTACTTTGGGAAATTCAGTGTGAGACATGCCTAGGATGCGAGCTTTATTTATCTGCTTCTAGGACATAGTTTTCGACTGCAGCGTGAATTCTGTAGCCAGTGAAAAATTGGTCGGATAGGCGTTGATCATTAAACTCATTTCGAAGGAGTGAGGAGGTTTGACCACAATTAATTTGGGATTTTGTAACTGATGAGATGAAATTGTAAAGGAATAATACATCCGCCATGAAGAGTTTTAGGTTTTTGTCGGATCATGCTGGATTGACACATCTGAAAATGGTCTGTATAGGCCATAAGATAATTGAGCAGCATGTACAAATCATAATATACGAGCCAGTCATTGGGTTAGTCTTGTTGATTCTCATGATGCACTGTCTCCTTTTAACAGATGAAGTCACGAGTGCAAGGGAACATCCTGGAACAACTGTTGGGGTTTCTGTTGCAGCTGCCCTCCTCCTCTTGCGGGGTATGAGCGGTCGTCATCTGTGCAATAATTTCATAGTTTTTGTTAAGCACAGGATTCTAAAACCGGTCATTTTTCAAGGAGCTGTCCTTTTCACCCATACTAGATCCTTTTATCACTAGCTGTGTCAGATTTTTCTCCTGGCAACACATTCCGTGTTTGTACAACCAAGGATCTGTTTAATCACAAATAGTGATTACTCAGACATATGTGAAGGATGGAACCAATCGACCATTATTGTTCCCAGATCTGTTTGCCAGATTCATGCTCAATCAGAGAATTTGCTTCTTCTATGGGGATATTTAGTTTACTATTACTTAGGTTAGCATTTGTCTTGGAACATGGTTTTGGCTGACTGTGTACAACAATGTCATTTCAAGGATCGTCTATGTTGAGCTTCTAGGTAAATAAAAATCTAATCATGGTATATTAAACTCTCGTTGTTTTATTCAAAGTCTTGAGAATGAGGATGGTCGCACTTCATCTATATTGGCATATGAAGACGATTTGTGTGACTGTTACCCCCTCCCTTTTAGAAAAGAAAAGTTTTTCACGCATGAGGATTCCTAGTTAGGATGCAACTTTTTTGAGTTTAGTGTTTCAAAAGGGTGGTAGACAATTTTAAATGCTGCTATTTAATCCATTCTTTCTAACTTCTCCTTCCTCTGTCCTTGTATATCCTCTGCTTCTCATTGAAGCCTGGATGTTATTTGAAGATCCTTCGCCTCTTATCACATTTGAGGAGGAGGAAGACACTTTTTTCTTTTTACTGGCACACTATATTAGCCACCTGGACTTACAGACTATCGCACATTTGTTGGCTCCAAATGCTTATTATTGTAGGCATCACTTTGTAGCGAACTGATTCTTATATATTGTTCCATCTGTGCAGGTCCTAGAAGGTTTCTGATTCGTCAAACATTTGGTCGACTTCAGAGTGAGGAGGTTGCTTGCTTGATTGCTCCTAGAGAGGCTTATTGTAATCTATGATGCTGACCAATGCAATTTATGCATAAGTTGCCACGAAAGCTGCTTCTTTTGCAGATGCATACTCTTAAGGCATTGCTAATTTCTGACTCTTATTTCTACTGCTGCATCAATATGCAGGCACAATTTGTTCGAGCTGAGAAAAATGTGAAAGATCTTAATCTTTCTGTTGATTTGATGAAGAAGGAAAGTAAGAAGCTGATAGAAAGGGCAGCTCTAGCCGAAACAGATATGAAACGTGGCCTTACTGACCTAAAGTAGGATCATTACCATCATTTCGTTGTTAATATCGCCTAACGTTTAGCTCTACTTTTCCTCTGACACTATTGTTGTTGAAATAACTGCAGAAATACAGGAAATCAAACCCAACGTCTTGCTAAATCAATCTACAAGGTTGAATCGCAAGCAGGAGGTATGCATGCTCTATTAGATCTTTCGGCCTTTTTTGTTCTTGTAATGGTTTAGTTGGATGATTTTACAACTTCCGATAGCTTCTGGGGACCAGCATAATTGTGCCTTACAATTCATCTTTTAGTTATTTGGGATAAGCAAATGATACTTGACTGAGCTTGTTCATCTCCACTTGGGCCAATTCCCTATTGGATTTTCTCAGTTGCCATCACAGCCCGGAGTAAGAACTTTATTTAGTTTAGGTGGAAAATTCATCTGTGTCGATAGGATGTTTAACTTCCTTGTTCGGTTGAGTTCTCAATTGCAAAACTTCATGTCATGGGAGCCAGCGCATATTCATCAAATCATTTATCATCATCTTTTGAAACCACCTTCTCATTTCGTGCATTGACAGACTTTGTAATGTAGTGATTGTAACCCCTCTCTCAATTGAGAGGGAGGGGAGTCGAAAATGAGTGATTAATTTGCTTGCCTCTTTGGACAGGTCTAATGGATGACCTACGTGAAATTCCTGGTCGGGAGGCACTGAAACTTCGGGCTGAGGTATGTCCTTTTGGAACTTGATGTTTTCGTTTTTTGTGTGCCTCTTCTTGTTCTCTACTTTGTGGGAAGTGTCATGGTGTGCTCTCTCTTCTCTATCTCTACAGGTTGCTTCATTGGCATCAAATTTGAAGCAACAAAGAGTTGCAATGGAGAAACGGATAGTAAAGATATCTGAACTAGGGGTCGCTGTTTGATTGTAGAGGAGCGAGCATAATGAGCATTAGGAAAGCTTGTTGACAGAGTTAAAATTCGGGTACCTGCCTTCTTGTCAACTATTTGCAAGAGCTGACCAGTGAACGAGATTTTCAAAGCTCGGATTTTGTATCCAATGTGTTCTTTTGGTTTTTAATTTTTTTGATACCTAAACTCTTACATTGATGCCTGAAAGACAACTGATTTCACGAGGATGAACGACTCTTTGTGATGGACTGATGCTGAAGTTGGCTTGTTGATTGTGGTCATCAGTGACAAGTCAATGGATTGTATTGAAGAACATCCGAAGCTTAGGATAAGTCCACAGTTCGCTCAAGACTTGCATAAAACAGGCCGATTGGTCTTTGTCATCCCCCGTTATCTATGGTTGATGTGATGAACAATCTGTTTCTGTTTTTATTTTCCGTTCTTTAAGGAAACGTGTGCCGAATTGTATAATTTGATTTGGTTCACCTACAGAATGATTCAACGCAAAGGCACGAAAGCACTAGTTAATAACATTGGTCTGATTCAGCTACAAGTCAATTCAATCCATTGTTCAACGAATAAGCTGATTTGTCAAAAAGATCATCGGTAATCTATCATATCCGAAAGCCTTGATCCATAATTGTGGTTTTTGACCTAATTTGGATTCAAACCCAAGGTCTGATCATTTACTAGGTCGAACAACCAGATGAGGGCAGGAGGCTCGTGTTGTATGCTTGAAATCTTGTAACATGAGCGATGTCAGTTGGCGGGTTGTACTCAGTCCAGAGTTCGTCATTAACTCATTCCTATTATTAGCCACTCATTTAATTTTTCCTGGTTGCAGCTACATATGCAATCTCGTTCACGGTAAAGCAACTATTAGCAAGGCGTTATGATTATTCAACGAAATTCTCATTGCAATTTTTGAAATTCTCATTAAGGATACCTGCCCAGAACAATCCCTACAAAACTTTGTTTCCGCTATACAGGAAAACTCGCAACAGAAAGTGCTCTTAAAACAACAGGTGCAAGCCACAGCCAAAAAATATGCAGACAATCATTCTGTCATTATGGTACACGAGAATTAGCCCGGTGGCACCAGGATTAAAACAAAAGGTATTGCCTCTAGATAATTAGTTGACTTTGCTAACCTATTTACCTTATATCATTCTGAAGTTTCCACGAGTTCTGCCAAAACTATTTTCTCATCTCCGTGAAAAGGTTAGATGTTTTTGTATTTCCACCACCACCAAAAGCAGAGAAGCCACCTGCACCTTGTTGGCTGCTGAAAGCCCCAAAACCAGCTCCTGTAAAATACAACGTACTATGTTTAAAAGACAGTAGACACAATCCGGGGAAGGGGGGGGAGAGAGAGACAGACAGACAGACAGACAGACAGAGACCCTCACCAGTCGAAAATCCTCCCCCAGGAGCAGCTCCTGCAAATCCAGCACCAGATGGAGCAGCTCCTACAAATCCAGCACCGGAGGGAGCAGCTCCTGCAAATCCGGCGCCAGATGGAGCAGCTGCAGCAAATCCTCCAAATCCACCCCCAGCTGAGGCCGCGCCAGCAAACCTACCACCACCACCTGAAGCCACTCCACCAAAACCACGACCAGAAGATGCCAAAGCAGCAAACCCACCACCAGTAGAACCGACCCCTGCAAATCCACCTGCTGTGGCAGAGGAAGAAAAACCACCAGTTGAACTAGCAGCAGCAAAACCCCCACCAACACTGCTAGAAGATGCAAAGCCAGGACCTCCCAAACCTAAGCCAATCTGTCTTGACTGTCCAAAAGTGCCAAGAACTGATCCAAGAGCAGGTTGACCAGGTCCAATCTGTGATGGCTGACCAAATCCACTCTGAGTGGGAACTTGAGCATTTGTTGGAGAACCAAAGCCTCCAGAGAATGCACTCGCAATCGGTGGTTGTGATGGCTGTGAAGATTGTGGAGACTGGAAACTGAAAGAAGCAGGGCGAAACATCTCTGCACCAGGTGCTGCCATAGCAAATGGAGAGCTTGTTGGGGTTGTTGCTGCACTACCAAAAGAAACACCAAATGGGTTTCCCTTAGGTGTGGTCGAACTAGGTGTAGATCCAAGGCCAAATGCATTGAGACTTCCCAGACCAAGATCAGGTTTTTCATTAGTCTCAGGAGCCACTTCCTCCATCTCATCCTCCTGCGTAGCTGTGACATCCAGACTTTCAGTCTTTTGAACTGTGTTAATCGGAGAGGTTGGAAATGAAAACTTTCCAGCTGAAGGCTGCTCTGGAGGAGCATTTGGTGTTTCGGTCATTTGAGGACTGCCCATCTGGTTACCAACACCCTGAACTCCCGGTATTGGTCCAGGAGAAAGCTCACTTGGAGTAGATGAGACTGAAGCTTCTATTTTCACAGCAGATCCACCAGTAAAACTCTCAGTCAGAAGAGGTGGGGCTTCTAAAGGAGCACCAAAACTGACTTTGGGCTCCTGTTGTATCTCCGGCTTTTGGTTTTCCGACCTTTTCTCCAGGGGCAGTGAGGAAGCAAGCGAAGGCACTGAATTTTTATAAGCCTGGACGGAATAAGATGTAGTGGTGGACAGTGAGGTAGAAGGGGGAGGAGAAGTGACTGACCATGATGAAGTTGATGATGGGAAATTTAATGGAAGTTCCTTATTAACATCTGTTGTTGCTCTGCTAATGATCCGAGATCCATCTGATGACACCTCAGATAATGAACTCCCTTTGATTGAAGGAACATTAGACAATGTAGAAGGCTGAATGGAGGATGAATTGGCCACTGACCCTAATGGAGATGACATTGATTTAAATGGCGTTGAAAACGATAGTGATCCACTAGGAAAGCTTTTGCCTATTACAGGATGTTCATCTGGAACTTTTTCAGGATGAGAATTGGCCAGAGGAGCACTAGGGGTGGCAGCCAGCAGTGGGTTCCCACTTCTTTGAGATCCAAGGAGTGAGCTTTCAGTTATTTGGGACCCATGCTTAACATTTCCACTTGTCGGCTCAGCAAGAACAGTCTCTTTAATAGTCAAACTAAAAGTCTCACTAGAATTATCAAGAGTCCGCATGGGTGATTTTATGGAGATAGCTGGCATCTGATGAATATTGGTGTCTCCTACCATTGTGGGCTTGATCTGATCACCAAAAACTGATTTTGACTTATTAACAGTCTCACCAGTATACTTATCTGCAGCAAGATTGTCATTACTGCTACTCATACTCCTCGGTTTGGTTTGTCCATCAATAAGTGATGCTTGGGATGCAGACAAGGAGTAACTAAGGGTACTACTTTTTTGTGCCACTGGAACCATTGATCCTGAAGTTCCATCAACCTGTCTGAAAGGACTAGATGGACTCATACTACTTTTTTGTGCCACTGGAACCATCAATCCTGAAGTTCCATCAACCTGTCTGAAAGAACTAGATGGGCTCTCAGATGCCTTTTCACCAGAAATCTCATACATGGCTGCAGAACATATGTTATTGAGAATAGATTAAACAGCCATTCCTCAGATTACTGAACTTACCAAAAGAAGAAAATCCGCTAAAATTATCACTCACCATTAACTCTTGCTTGACGTGTGTAGGTAGACGGCGTAGTGTGATTTGACTTAGCAACTCCCGATCTCTCTGAAGAGCTTAAATATGGCTCATCCATCAACAAAGACGACTTTGTGCAATCCTTCTGGTATTCTCGTGAGAGGATCCTTTTAACTGTTGTCTTTGAAGGCTCATAACTTGCCCAGCTCTGTATCAACAAAGTAATAGCCAAAGATTTTTAGGGCACCATTCAACCATGAGTGCCTCATGAAAAGCAAGGGTCAGTTGATCTTTCGGTTGAGAGACTACACATTCGAGGATCCATCTATATGCTTCACATTTTACCTAAAATTTAACAATTCTGCACCATTGACTAGTCTCCTTAAGAGGACATGACTCTCTTTGGCCAAATTCTTCAAGGAACAACTGGCATATTTAAAAGTCCACACAATTTTTTGGTTGCATTACTTCTAATATCCCTTTCTCAATCACCATTTATTCAGCATGGCATGCTTAGTTCCATTTCAACAGCACATTATGCACTTCTGTTTTCTCAACTATAGAATACTTAATGGACTTGTTACTCTGCACTCTCTAGAATGTATGAACATATGGTCTTATGATATTTCAACAGTTTCAGATGAAAGGTCCATGTTCCTCAGTATTTAAAAGAACAAAAATTCCTGGATGTTCATTTTCTCCTTCATTTGCATTTTCTTAATTCTAACCTAATTTTGCATCAAACAGGAGACAAGACTACATGACATGATATAATCAGGAAGAAGTGATTTGGCAGACAGCTAAGCAGCAGAAGCAAGTCTGCTGCAGACCATAATAGTACACACACCGATTGAGTTAACTGGTCAGCCACTCAATCAACTTAGAGCATTCCAAGAATTATTCTCGAAAGCATCAAATGGAAGTCATCTTCTAAACCATGATATCAACAAAAGCAAAAAGTGGACTTAACAAGATAATCACCTGATCCAGAGAGTCTCTCCGTCTCCGGGCAGTTTCCGGTTCAGAAGGCTTCAGAGCACTAGTCTGGTTTCTTCTAGAATGATCTTTTGTAGCAACGGTATTTGAAAGTGTGATCTTTTTATCTCCAGGGCTTTCAGAAACTTTTGTCACATCAGGGGAGCAGAAAGAGGCATCATAGGAAATTCCAATTTCATCAAACAATTCTTTTTTAATGTTCTGCTTAACTGAAGGCGACTCAATACTCAACACTGACATTTGTCTAGAGAGAGAGTCAGAAAGTTGCTCGGCAGCCATTATTTGAGATGTCATCGTGTTATATAAACTTTTTAAGGATTGAACCGATCTGCAAAATAGTTGAATTAATGTTACATGTTACAGAATAAGCCATGTGTCATGCATCAAGTTTCTTCAAATGTGTAAAGCATGTCTTAGAGCCAATATGATAAGCAGGGAGCACCGGTAAAATCATTACATCACAACCAAAGCTGAGACAAAGATTAAACATAATCGAAACAGACAGACTCTGCCTAAGGTGGCAAGGCTGCCTATATTTTAACTATGCAAAAAATCTAGCAGTGGAAGAGTCTCAGGCAATTTGAGCAATTTTTTGGGAGTGCAAGGAATCTATAAGATGAGCTTGCAATTTTAATAGGATGGTGGTACTGGCATCAAAAGGAGAAAGGCCATATGCTAAACTCAAACTAAAGATATAATCAAACCTGGGAGGCTCGTATCTATTTAGGAGAGCTCTTCGACCTCCATGAGCTTCACTTATATCACCAAATTTGTTAAGTTCCAGGGTATTGAAATGCCTTTCTAATTTAATCAACTCATTGGTCAGGTCCTGGAATATAACATGTAATCAGTATATTTCATCCGAACAGTAGTCTATACATAACAACATACATAAGAGACCCTAACCTGGTTTAGTTTTAAAATATGTTGCTGCTTCATCTCCAGTTCTGTACCCAACTTCTGCCGATTCCAAAGGTCCCAATATTGATCATCCTTGGCTTGTTTAACAATTCCTTCCACATACATTTTCCTAGCCAAAACTGAAACCCACATGAAAAATTGCTGATAAGCTTACCTTCATTAAACAATCCATTGAAAAGCAGAAGCAGCAGAACTTCACCAAAGGAAGGGGGAAAATTTGAACATATTCCATCAATTAAACAAAGTATAAATGGCTAAAAACACAATTAGGCTACAAAGCTCAGTAGGAATATAGTAAATCAACTCTGCACTTATGATGAAATTTACATTATTTACCAGCATATCATGTATACACAAGAAATTGGTTGACTAAAATTGGTAAAATCAGTGACTCGCCTACAGCCTTAATATGATAGATAGATGCTTCCAAATAAATCACTTATCTTCATCTGATTATAGAAAACCTTGTAACTGAAAGTACCTTGTACAGTGTTGTCGAGCAGGCTTTGAACTTCTTCAAGTTGTTCCTCCACTATACTCTACAATGTCCAGATGAAACAAGACTAGAACTAAGTAATATATAAGTGCAAGTTAATGGAACAAAGGATATAACGTACATAATTTACCATATGAGAGGAGCAAGACAACAACATTATCAGAAACAGCCACAAATACATTAATAGGGAGAAGTAGGGAGAACTCAAAAACGGACATATAAAAGCTCCTTACAAAATCATCGTACAAGTACAACATCTGAAGCTATGAAGAGATAGATATGGAAAAAAAATGCGATTTAAGCGATAATAGAAAAATGAGAAGTGACCTCTTCAGTACGCGTGCATCTACCATCTCATGACAGAAAGGAACTCAGAGTCCTTGTTTCTTATATTGATAAAGGATGCAAAAAAAATTCCCAAGCTTCCAGCAATCAGAAAAACTTCATCTCAAGAGTGACATAGCATAGATGTACAACATAAGCTGAATTATACTAGAGTAGTGACGGGACACGATACAGAACAACTTAGAATAAAAGATAACCCTTAAAGGAATTCCAAGACACTTTAGAGCTACAAGAGAAACCGCAAGTAAACACAAAGGAAATATATGAGGCCAAAACATATACCTTCCACATCATACATTGGCTAGAAAGATTCCCAATTCTCTCTTCTATCTCGTCAACTGGACCTTTCAATGAGATGGTACATGCATCCTTAAAGCCACCCTTCCGCACTATAGAGTCCAGAAGTGTGTCCAGTTCATTGACCATCTCCTTGATCTGGAAATCCAATGAAATTAGTCCTTAATAAACAAGAAGCCATCTGAATCCAGAACAATCCCTTTCCTGGACCACACCATGAAGACTAAAATCCCAAAGCCATTAGCATAGAAAGTGCCAATAAAAACAAAAATTTTAAGGTATTCAAGCGACAAATTGACTATGAGTAGAATAACATTATGTCAAATAATGACAGAGATGGCAAGCAAACTTATATTCGCCATATTTAATAATCAATTCCATGGTAAGCACTGTTGGTTAAGATAAAAAGATCCACAAAATGTACAAATTTTGTATAATCAAGATTAAGTACGCAATGGGTAAGAGATTATTTCATCAAAAAAGAATCTCACATTGCCAGATTGTTTTGATGTGATCGGATCCTTCTTAGACATCCCAGTCTGGGACAGACTTTTTATGTTCTCCATGGAGGGATACGAATGATGGCTAGATGGTAAACCCGAAGCAGAGTTTTCCTGCACCAACTGCAAGCTACGAATAGAAGGCACTGGCTCAATTATCCCGACCTCCTTCGAAACTCTCTGTCCTCCACCTTTGACTGGAACACCAGAAAGGTTGACTGAAGTAGGTGGGGCAGCACCTTTGGATATGGGATTTCCAAAAGGGGTACTTGGAACATTGGCAGAAGCTACACCAAAGGCAGTTTGAAACTTGTTGTCTTCAAATTGATTTGAAGTGAATGCGGACCTTGATTCAAAGCTATTTGAAGATGTGACTTTCCCACTCAGCCATGTCTGAGAAGGAGAGATCTGAAAACCATGTGAAGCTGTTTCAGCTGGCACTTTCTGACCAGCCTGAACATCGTTTTCCATCACTTGAGCAGTACTACTGGAATTAACTCTAAACTTTTCCACAAATGAAGGACTAGATCCAACCCCAACCTGTTTATAATCCTCTTTGCTTTCTGTGATGTTCTGTATTTCCTTAGGTGGTGGGAACTTCAACGTTGATTGGCCAAGAAGTGTGCTTTGGGGCCTTGGAAAGAGAGACTGAGTGGAAACTGCACCAACTGAATGCTTTTCATCCAGAGCCTTTTCAATTACATTAGATCCTTGTGGCTGTGCAAATGAATTTAGATTCCATTTTCCACTTACAGCTCCTTTCCTCTCTGTTTGATTAGTTACTAGTCTGGCTGTTGCAGACGCAGAAGACTTTGTGTCAGCTTTAACAGCAATCTCGCGATCTTTTGGTAAGTTGTGTTCTATTGTGTTGATGTCCTGAATTTGATGACCTGTAAAAACCTGTCGTGAAATCATCTCTCCCAAACCTGAGGAAACAGTTGAACTGACTTCTTCTTGGGCATCAACTCCAGAAATATCCTCTTCCACATCAGACGGCCAGCCAGTGCCAGGAAAATCAGTTTGTTCTGCAATGCTGCAAAGAAATAACACATCAGGCACTGTAGCAGCAGTGAGTTGAAGAGGCCTAACATGTTGACAACAGATTTAATAAGGTTCCACAAAATCAACAAAGCAACTAGGAGAGGGCAAAGGAGAATACCAGGCAACATTGAACATCGTGAGCTTTCCTTCTAGAGAAAGACAAAAAAGGACGCAAAATGGCGAACGGTCCTTTTGTTCCTCAACTCCAAGTTGAACTTTGACTTTCTCATGCATGGATACTTTGTCAGTGCACAGCCCCAGGATTGAATTATCGTCACCATTTTCTGACCACAATGGAATTTTTAAATCTCCTCAGTACAGATTGGTACTTACAGCAAATAAGAAAATCAAAATACATGAAGAGAACAAAAGGCAACAGGAGACTGTCATCTGCATAAGTTGATAAATGTACCACTGCCCCATCTTCTTTTTGCTACGCTTAACTTACAATACACTATGTTGACTCAAATTCTGCGCCAACTACTCTACCATAAACCTACCTACGAAAACGAGAAATCCAATCATTCCGAAAAGCTTCAGTTAGGAATCCTCCACTAATGCCATTCACTCCAAGTCTGATCAACAAGAATATGAACCACAAATACTTGAAACAGTAGAAATTGCAAAAGCGCAAGAATATGTAGTTATCTTATCCTCGTGAGAACATTAGCACTTTCAGAACTCTGATAAGGAATGGACAGAGTTCATATCTAATCTTCCCGAAAAATGAATGCAAACATAGATTAACTAGCAAATAATGTATTAAATGAAAATGATTATAAATTTCTGCCAAGTCAATATATAAGTCCATCTATTAACTATAACCTCATGTACCTTGAAGCTCAATTCTTGGAAGCCAGTTATCTCGATCAATATCAACAAGTACTGCTTCATTCCTCTCCTCACCAAGCGACCAACTGAAAAGAACAATGTGCTGGTCCACATTTTTTCGGTTAGCTGCAATTGCAAGCTTGCTGAAATTATGGAGAAGAAGAAAAGAGGTTAGCCTTTATCTGCTATGCAAGATCATTTCCGTGGATACTGCAGAAGGAAAATGTGAAGTAGCCAATCTCTGATGATATCATCAAAAGTCAAATATCTATATATAAGTAGGAAAAAAGAGGAAATCTGTCCGTTTAACTTTCTCATGAGATCAATGTGCTATTAGAACCAAAGCAAGAAGTTCAAATTTGCAAACACGCATGTAACTCAAGATAATTTGCCAATTGGGTTATTTCCATGACGGACCTCAACAAGGATCAAATGAGATAATTAGAGCATAATCAGGGCTTTGCACTAGACACAAGTAATCAAAAATCACATATTAAATGGCCACGAGTCCCAAAAAAAAAAAAAAAAGAAAGAAATATTCTGTAGTTATAACTCTCTCAAACAAGATATACTAAGGAATGCAAGCGATCAGAATCTCGATGACAGATAAAAGAATAAAAAAGATGGAGAGAGTAAAAATTAGGACATTACCATTGTTCCAAATAGCTGAAGAACAGATGCGGCCCACATCCTGCAGGAATAATATCATCCACAATTCCAGGGAAAACATCACAAAAGGACTGCAGTACTGCCTCAGAAGAAGCCTACATAAATGAATATTACCAAAATAATTAATGAAACCATCATATTGCTACATAATCAGAAAGAACAAAGGTGGTTTGTAAATTTAAATTTTTGGACATAGTCCTGAGGACGCCATTCAACGGGATCAGCATCCCCACATTCAAGTACATAGCTACACATATAACAAACAGCAAGCCATCATTTGCATGTCATCAAAGGAAAATGGAAAACTATTGAGACATAGGAATATGCCCCCTCCTTCAAATCCTAGTTGCAACATCTAGCAGCCATGGACTCGTTTAAATATTTGTAGAAAAGTCTGGCACGAGAGAAAACTAACTATGTCACAGGATTCCACAGGAAACAATTTAATTACAGGAGGAATTTGGAAACCATCACAGCAAGAATTTACAATACAAGACGAGTAGGTAATCGAGGGACCATGAAGATCAGTGCAACCAGATCTAGTTAGTAAAGACTGAAGCTACTTCAATTCCGAGCCAATTACCATATAATCATACTGAAATCAAGTTCAGAAAAATCACTTGTTAATTGTTGAGTATACAATTTAATTTTTCTAGTTACTAAAGGAGGTTGCTCATTAACCTCTCCTGCTGCTTAATGACGACGACGGCAATGATGATGAAAAAAATAACACTAATAATATTTGCCATATATTTTTAAAAAATTAAACGATTGATAGTGAAAACCGTGTGAAGAATTGTTTCACTCACATGAAAAAACTCGCCATCCCTTGTCCTGATCACTTGCAAAAGATAACTTTCCTCCATGCCATCTGAGGTAAGTTGAAAGCACCCTAGAACAATGCAATCAGGACGAACCCACCAGAGAGAATCCACTGACAACATAGTACAAGAAATTTTCAGTATTGCATATATTAACAAGGTGGGAAGATAACTAGACCTCAAATCTTAGGGTATAATCAAACTAGAGAGCATATAAATCTATTCTTCCATACTTATTAATTATAATACCAACAAAGAATAACAGAAGCTAAGTTTGACCAGATGAAAGTGGTAGATGCAATTTAACGTAGTCATTAAGTAATTGGCAATTGACCTTCTGAAGAGCAAGTCCTGCTGACAAGTCATGACCCAGGTCAAATTTACAACCTGCTTTCTAAAGTAACCTAAAGAGAAGTACTGCATGTGACATAATGACGTGATGCGCACAACAGCTTTTTCTTGTGGGGAAATGTTTTCTTTGATAAGTGATGAACACAGAAATTGATATTCTCACTTGGGTTTGCATTTGGAGAAGGCCGTTACTTCAAGCATATTTTTGACAGCCAAGATTTTTCTTTTAGGAGATGGAATCGCCAGAAACAAAAGAGATTCTACACAAACCCATGAAACAATGTCAAATTTTACTTTCTCGGCAATGGCGAGAAATTAACCAAGCAAAAATACAGATAATCTCTGTATCATGAAAGACACTAATAACCCTAGAAGCCAGTCAACTTGGACACTGAGAAATAATTGTTATTTAATCTAATTAAGATAGCTAATTTCTTGTAGAGAGGATTTTGATATGTAGTCACTGAAACATTTTAGTAGTGCAGATTGCCTGTAAATGCTTTAAGGACATAACAAGTTATCCCACTCATCCATCTACAATAAGAGATCCCTGTGTTTCCTAAAAGCTACAATGTTGCATCATATCCTGTCCCTTGGTTTCATTACAGACTAAAAAACTGCTGTCCATGCAGTCATATCTTCTGCTTTTCCCTCCTTCTAGGCCCGCCAAGTAGTAATATCTACAAAATATGGGAAGGGCCTTGCTGATAGACAAATGATGGTAAAAGTAATTCTAACTGCCGCTGTTTATCTGGTTATGAAATCCTAAGTGACAATGATCTGACATCTGCAGATGATGGCATCACATCATTAAAAAAATATGCTGAACATTCTGTCAAGATGATATGGGAACATGTTGGTTCAAATTTCACTGTCTAGAATCATCTAGATGGAACATACAACCTGAATACCATTTGTCAGAAAGTGAATTTGACAAAAGAACTCCTATTGCACCTTTTCCTAGTTTGGTCTAGTATCCCACAATAACCTTAAAGACCAAAGTTATTCTTTAGAAAGAATTCAAGTGTGAGCAGAATTCAAATATGAAAAAAAAAAAAAAAACCCTTGCTCATGCAAACATGGAGCGAACTTTATCTGAACCATAGTATTTATCCAAAATTTAGCCTCAGTGAAAGATAACAGCATAAATGATCATCTTCCAACTAACCTCTAGCTCAGGGTTACAATGCCTTCAAATAACAAATTATGAGCAAGAATTCCAGACACAAACATCTGAATTTGAACATCAGAGCCAATGTACCTTTTACACTAAAGTCATCGGACTCCCCTGTCCATGGTTGGAGTGACAATGCGATGTGCAACCTCTCATTTAATTTGGATGAAAGAATGCTTAGACTGTTATCCCTCGCCACAGCAATATAATCATCTTTTGCACTGCAGTCAACTAAAAGGAGAAAGGCGTAAATAGAGAATGAAGAATAGCGAGAATGACTACGCTAATTTTTTATGTTCATTTTAAGGTATTACTGTCCAAACAAATAATTACTATGCCATAAAGCAGCATTAGAGAAGTAAACAGGAAGAACTTTACCAAACTAAACAAAACATGATGGTCAAAGTACTCTAATAGCATACTTTGTGAAAGCCAGAGAAAAGTTCGTTCCAGAGCTCATTGTAGTATGAAAAAGTAATAGAATGATGAAAGTTTGTACATTTGATCCAATTGTGGAACTATCAGCAAGAAATTTTCTTGTATCAGATAACAATCAAGATTTGAACAATCTCCCATGACCACACAATGTAAATGAAGACAGCATGCTAAGAGAAAGCCAAGCGCAAGCTTCACATAAATTCTTCCTGCCACATAAATAAAGCTATATGGTGAAACTTTCAAATTTAATCAGGGATCAACAGATGAACCAGCATTCATAAAATGTATTCTTCAGTTCATCCTCTGAAATTCAAATAATCAACACTAGATAAGTTGGTCTCTCAAACTCAGAGAGAAAAATGACACATTAAAATAGAGTCCATGTTCTTGAGCATGAATTGATACTAAAATAACCACAAAACGAGTGGCATTATCGTGCAACAAATAAGTAATACGGCATAAAGTAGCGTGCAGGAAGTAAACAGAAAGGACTTTACCAAACTAGACAATACTTAATGGTTAAGGTACTTTACAAGGATACTTTGTGAAACACAGCAAGATTCATTCCAGAGTTCATCACAGTGTAGGCAAATACACTGATCAACAAAACACTATGTTTAATCCCATGGGTGGTTGTAATATGTATAATTTAGTTTATCCAAAATCAAATAATCAGCAATAGCTAAGTTGGTCTCTCCAAGCCAAGGGAATAAAGGACACAGTGAGATAGAGTCTTTTTTTTTAGCATGAATTGATACAAAAACCTTACAAATCAAACCATATCACAATGCAAACGAACAATAATAAGTAATACAACATAAAACAGCATTGCAGACACTAAACAGAAAGAACTTCACCAAACAAGACAAAAAAAACGATGGTTAAGGCACTCTTCTACAAGATTATTTTGTGAAAGCCACAGCAAGATTCACTCCATAGGTCATTTTGATATACTGCAATGTCAGAACAATCAACAATCCACCATGTTTTCCTCAATAATATCCTTTATTATCTATGAAAAACGATCGACTGCATTTGATCTTCTCATGGAACTTTCAGCACCCAACTTTCTTGGAACAGATAGCCTTCCCCATTAAACAATCTCTCATAAGCACACAATACAAATAAAGACAGCATGCTAACTTATTAGAAAAAGAGTAAGTGCAATCTTCACGTCAACTCTATCAGCCACACAAGGAAAGCTATTTGGTAGAACTTTCAAACTTCCATTAATGCTCTACTGATGCACCAGCTTTCATAATATCTACAGTTCAGTTTATCCTCCTAAATCCAAATAAGCAGTATATATGTTAGTCTTTCAAACTCAAGGGGAGAAAAGGACACAGATTGAAACAGATTCCATGTTCTCGAGCATGATTTGATGCCACAATAAAGAAGAAATGTGGACATCAAGGGTGACAAGCAACAAAGTCTCTACAGAACAAAGCAGAGCCTAAGTAAAGAAGTTATTGATTTTTAAATGCATACCTGCATCAACATTATCCATTAAAGACTTTAAAGGTCCATCAATGCTCCCAAGATAGAGGTTCCCACGACTTGTCAGAAGAATGTATGAATTTTGTCTCTTCTTTAGCCACTTCATGTCCTTTACAGAACTTTCTTCATCTATTGAGCAGGAAAAAAAAGGTAGTTGCTCCTGCACGATTGAAGAGCTCAATTAGAAGCAAACCCATGTCAGATAGCATATATGTATTACTCCTTTATGAAAGAGGAACAAAAGTCAAAGACAACATAATTTCATCCAATATAATTTGAAATGCATAATGTTAGTAACTGCACATGATGTTAACGGATGAAAGGAAGCTCTCTTTCCAACCTCATGTCAAAGTGTTTCAATTATTTGGTGTTAAATCGATATATGTACTAGCCTAGGAAATACTTCACATGCAAAGCCTTATGGAGAATAAAGATAAATAAGGGGATAAAAATGCAAATTGCAAACGACCACGGCCTATTTCAAAATATGGTTTAGATTTTCATACATGTGGAGTACATAAAATGCACAAAGTAGGAAATTGTTGATGTAAGAATAAATCAGATTAATCACCAATTTTGTACATTAGTCTATGTCCCACAAAATGAGGCTCCAGCTAGACCAGGATAATAAAATTCAACGAGGCATCCACATCTATAGGACTGTCAGTCATTACAAAGGGAGGATACTGCTCACCTACTTCATTTTGGTCCATAGCTCCGTCTTTATTACGGATAACTTGCACCAACAATCATTTGCAGATACCAAAAGAAAGCGCATGTAACTAGAGATATCTCAATTCCCAAAAGCCAAAAGAGCATATATGCAGGAAAATGTCCAAAACGTAGGGCCAGCTATACCCAGTCCCAATCTCAACCGAACGTAACAAAATAGGCATCGCTTGCCAATCGGCCAGCTTCTTCCAAGAATTCTCAATGAACATGCTCAGAAAAGAATCACACCATCACCGGAAAAACTCAACCTTTTTATAAAGGACCTCCACACGTAGGGAGTGTAACTGGAAAAGGAATTCCGGCCCCAAAAGTTCCGAGCCTTGTTCTCGGATAAACACAAAGCATGATCAGAGACTTGAACTGACCTTATTGAGAAGCGAATCGACTGAGAAGAAGTTGAGAGTTCCCCCAACAGAAGCCGCAAGCGTCGAAGAATCGGGAGAAAGAGAGAGCAAGCCGATCGCCCCCACAGGTACGTCCACGACGCTGAGTTCCAGCACGGAAGATCGGCTCCCCTTCTCCTTCATCTCCTTCGCGGCCTCCACCACATCCCCGGTCCTCGCGACGCAGAATCCTACGAAATCGGAACACGATTATCAGCACCGAGAACGCGCCGCCACGGGCGATCGATTTGAGCGGACGCATCGAGGTCCACAACTCACCGGAGGAGTGGGCCACGAAGACGAGCCGGAACCGCTCGGAGACGGCGAGCGGCTGGGACGGGAGGCGGCCAGGGTCGTAGAGCCCGGGACCGCCGCCGCCGCCGCCGCCGGTGGGCCTGACCGGGACCGGCTCGCCGACGCGGTCGAAGAAGAAATCGGAGGTCTCCACGAGCTCTCCCTCGACCTCGTCCTTCAGCTCGATCGTCGGGGCCATGGCTGGAGATTGGAGTTCCGGTGCGACGAAAGTGTGAGGGCTTTTTGGGCGGGAAGACAGAGAGATGATGATGATGATGATGAGTGCCCTAGAGATGAAAAGACTATGGGCTTGCAAATTACTTAAGAATAAAGCAACTATGGTATATAACATTAAATTCACAAACATAAATGTAAAGTACTATAGTATAGTATAGTATCCGTAAATACCGTGCTATTCTATAAAATACATATGGACAATTGAAGCGTTTGTCTTCAAACTACTATGAGATAAAAAAAATTCGAATTTTCTTTTTTACTTTGTTGTGTTAGATTAAAAGAATTCCTTAAATATAAAAGAGTTAAAAGTTAAATAGCCAATAATGGAGACAGAGGAGAAGGATGAGGAGGATGAATTATTGCCCATGTGTTATGCTACGAAGAAAGCACCATAATCTTTTCTTGCAACAAGTAGCGTCTCATTCTAGCAATTTACAATTTCAGGCGGCACACTCAAAGACAAATTTAGAGACAATTTGTTATGACGTTCTAGTTGATTGCTTTGTTGATTTCTTTATAAGAAAGGAGAAATTTATACAAATAATGCTAACTACTTTTCTTAACGTACAATCAGATTCCAAGTATTTTGAGTCCAATGCAATCCATTCCTTCTGGCCACGCTCAAATAATTTTGCCAATGTGGGATGTGTAGGAATTCGACGTGTTGATTTTTTGAAATAATTTTTTTTCTAAATTCTAAATATTTCTATCCTAGCGCCCCCATCAACCACTTCTCCATAAAGGCCATTAAAAAATGCTCCAATGAACTACATCATCAAATTTGATTAAGTAGTGGTTGAAAAATACTTAATTGCATCATATCTAAAACATTCAAGGCTTAGTTGCACTTATTCAGATGTTTAGGATTAGACCGTATACTAGGCAAAACATGTAGAAACTTTGTGCAATTTTCACTAAGAAAAACCAGTTTTAATACAGAAAGAGATATAGTTTTTAGACCCAATCGAATAAAAAAAGTTTATAGAATCATATTGAACACTTTGAATAAAGTTTGGGGACCAAAGTATCTTTTTCCCTTACTTTTCCTATTATTGCTTTTTTTTACACTGTGGCAGCAGATATAGATATATTAAATATTTAACTCTGCACCATCTGCGCAAGAGGATATTCCAATTTCATCGGATTCGAATATTAAGTCACGAACAACACATAAATTCAAAACAAATATTTATAGTTTATTGACAAGTAATAAGAGCATGTTAGTAAATAAAGTGCACTGATTTTATTCACAATGGTTACACATAATCTCACACACACAAATATAAATAGTCAAAGCAGAATCCTAATATCGAGCCACATAGAGCACACGGGTCGGCACATCAACATTAATAAAAATAACTAATATCACTAGAAAACTAAATTGATATACCCGTGTTCCATTTATCCAAAACTAATTTTTGTATTATAAAAACTTCCAAACGGATACATATATTTACCCCAAATTAATGTTTAGGTCACAAAAATTTCAAATGAGTATATTTGTATCACAATTATACCAAATTAGGGATAATGATACAAATGATCCCTTAACTTTATTTTAATATATAATGCGATCCATTTTACTTTGTTCAATGTGATACCTAAATTTTTGATACATGTTCAATATAGTTTATGAATTATATAAAAATGTTCAATATAATCTTTCATTGGTATGAGTTTTTTGGTGTTAGAATAAACTTTTTGATGTAATTAGTGTTTTTATGCCAAAAGTGTACGTAATTCACGTCAAATCAAACCAAATTAGCAGCTCAAATGGGGAAATTCATCCTTTATTATATAAGAAATTGTAAAATTGCCACAAAATTATAGCCTTCTATTTTCCATATTGAAAAATCGAGAACTGGCTTCAAAACTGACATTTAAATCGGTTCAAATCATTTAAGAAAGAAAAAAGAAAAAAATCTCCTCTCCGCTGGTTCAGCTTTATTTCTGGAAAACGATACCCCTCACCAATAAAATTGCCCATGTGATCTTGATAGACGTGTGATGTGTCGAGAAAAGGATTGCACGGGCCGGGAACCCAACGCCGACTCTAAACTACAGAGGAAAACTACCGTTTTGAAAATTGCGACGGCTTAAAGTATGATAATGATTAAATTGCTCGATTGACCCGTCTTATCTTAGCCTCGCAGGAAAACAAAATTGTTATTTTGAACATAAATGATGATTCGTCTTGATTGAAAAAATTGTTATTTTGAACATAAATGATGATTCGTCTTGATTGAACAATCACAAATGAATGAAGTTAAGTCGATTTAAATTTGATCTCTCGAGTGTCTCTATTATATATATCGTTTATTTTCAATTTTGATGTCCCTTCTTCTTCTTCTCCCTTTGTTGTGCGTCAATGACATTTGAAGATGGAAATTTCTTTGAAGATTGGGGCCAAACAGTGTCCTCTCTCTCTCTCTCTCTCTCTCTCTCTCTCTGTGGATGCCATGGCTGTCCGTAGAAAGCTCGTCGCCATCGTACCTTCTTCTTGTTCTGCTTCAGCTCTGTTTTCCCTCTCGAAGCAAGAATAGAGCCACCGTCATGAAGAAACTCTGATAATGTCAAGACTCACTCTATCTCACTAACTTGATAATTTCAGACAGCACGAAGTTGACTTTCTAAATAACTGAAAGCTCACTCTTTGGATCTTGAAGAAATGAGGCCTGTTGCTGGCTGCGACGCCTAGTGCTTCTCTGGCCAATTCTCATCCTGAAATAGTTCCAGATGTCCATCCCGCAATAGGCAAAAGCTTTCCTGGTGGATCACAATCATTTTCAACACTGTTTAAATCAATGTCATCTCCGTCACAGTCGCCGGCCAATTCATCTTCCATTCAGCCTTCTACGTTGCCTAATGTTCCTTCAATCAAAGGGGATTTTCATTATCTGAGGTGTCATAGGTGGATCTTGGATGACTAGCAGTAGCAGGGCAACTACAGATTATGATAAGGCACTTCCATTAGACTTCTCATTGTCAACATCATCATGCTCAGTCACTTCTCCTCTTCCCCCTTCTTCCTCCCCCTTATACCATTTCATTTTCATCTTCTTCCGTCCAGGCTTCTAAAAATTTAGTGCCTTCGATCGCTTCCTTCCTACCCTGAAATTCTGGTTGGAAAATCAAAAGCCAGAAATACAACAGGATTTGCCCAGTGTCGGTTTTGAAGATCCTCCAGAACCCTCACCTCTTTTGGCTGAGAGTTTTAGGGTGCGCATGGATTTGTTTCTGTTCTTTTTTTGTTCCTGGGAACAGAAACAAAAAAAAGTGTTTCTGTTCCGGGGAACAGTTTTTGAACAAAAGAACACGTTTGGTAACGTTTGGTCCGAGAATAAAAAATGAACGAAACACGTTTGGTAAATTTTATTATTTTTTTGTTTCTTTTAATTTTTTAAACATTTTTTTTAATTTTTAATTTTTTCCTTTCTTTTTATTTTTTCTTTTTTTTCGGCCGGTCACGGCCTCCGGCGGCCGGCCGACGGCCGACAAACCTCGCCCGGCCACGGCAAGGCTCGCCGGCCACGGCGAGGCCGAGCAGCCGTGGTTGGGCGAGGCCGAGCGTCGCCGGCCCCCGGCGAGGCTCGGGCTCGCCAGATCTGGGCGAGCTTGAGCTCGCCCAACCATGGCGAGGCTCGGCCTTGCCGGATCTGGGCGAGCCCGAGCTCGCCCAGCCAAGGCGAGGCTCGGCATCGCCGGCCCCTGGGCGAGGCCGAGCCTCGACGGCCGGTCGCCGGCCATGGCCGAGGCCGACGACCGGCTAAAGAAAAAAGAAGAAAAAAAAGAAGAAAAGAAGAAGAGAAGAAGAAGAGAGAGAAGAGTGGTTTTTGTTCTTTTGTTCCTTCCGAGAAGTGTTTCTTTTCGGGAGAAACAACTTTTTTATGTTTCTTTTTTCTGTTTCTATTTCGTTCCAGAAACAAAAAAACAAAAAAAGAATAGAAACGCAACCAAACGCGTTTCTGTTCTTTTTTTGTTCCCGGGAACACTTTCCGTACAGAAGTGTTCCGGAAACACTTTTTTGGAGTGTTTCCATGCACCCCCTTACATGTTCATCTGCCGTGAAAATAGAAGCGTCAGTATCATCTACCCCCAGTGAACTTTCTTTTGGACCATTACTGGAGTTCAGGGCATAAATAACAGATAGGTAGTCGTCACTCGTCAGTGAACTGAAACACCGAATGCTCCTCCAGAGCAGCCATCTGCCGGAAGCTTTTCATTTCCTACTGCATTTACAACTTCTTTGATTAACACAATTCAAAAGACCGAAAGTCTGGATGTTGCAGCTACACAAGAGGATGAGGAGGAGGCTCCTTGGATTAATGAAAAACCCGATCTTGGTCCGGGAAGTCTCAATGCTTTTGGCCTTGGATCTACCTCCCAATTTGACCACACCCTGGGGAAGCCTGCTTGGCGCTTCTTTTGGTAGTGCAGCAACAACACCAACAAGGTCTCCATTTGCTACGACAGCACCCAGTGAAGAGTTGTTTCGCGCTGCTTCTTTCACTTTCCACTCCCCACAATCTTCACAGCCATCACGACCACCAAATGGGAGTGCATTCTCTGGAGGCTATGGTACTCCAACAAATGCTCGAGTTCGCACACAGAGTGGATTTGGTCAGCCATCCCAGATTGGACCTGGTCAACCCACTCTTGGATAGCTTCTTGGCACTTTTGGACAGTCAAGACAGATTGGCTCAGGTGGAGGTGCCGGCTTCACATCTTCTAGCAGTTGTGGTGGGAGTTTTCCCAGTGCTAGTTCAAATGGTGGTTTTTCTTCCACCGGCACCGCAGGTGGATTTGCAGGGGTTGGTTCAACAGGTGGTGGATTTGCTACGCTGGTATCTTCTGGCGGTGCGGCCTGAGGTGGAGGTGGATTGGGAGGATTTGGTCTGGGTCTGTTGCCCCCTAAATTGACCATATTTATATTTTTATTTACTTTTTTTTTAACGTGATGACTGATTTTTTTATTTAAAAAAAAAAAAGATGTTGTTTAGAGAGCACGTCGGCAAAAAATAAAAAAATAAAAATTCGAACAGATTGAAGAAGTACAGGAATAAGCCGTGCCATTGTTCAATTTTTTTTTCTTTACTGCTACGTAAATAAAGATGCGTGCATCTTATTAATTCCTCCACTAGTCAAACCGATTTCCATGGACTTGGAGAAAATATGTGCATCAATTGTACCATTATAAAAGGAAATAACAGCATTGTCCTCTTAGCAATGTTCAATGATATTTATATAATGAATGGCTCAAAAACGTTTCACTGCTTTTAAGAATTACATGAATCTTATTAAAAAGTAAATGTTAATACCATCAAAAACCCTACATTATATTCATCAAAATTGTGTCCCCTGTGATGCTAATATCATAAAAAAAATTTGTGCCACAATATCTCCTACATTTACTCTAATGTGACAAAAACAGCATACATCATCATAACATCCAAGATACCTATTGAAAATCCAATGTGGTGACTTGTGTGGACATCTGTAGGTGAATGGAGCTAATGTGGATTTGACATGACTTTAGTTAAGTCCACAACGACCTTGATTCATATAGAATTATCATTATATGCAATTAGCAGATCGCTTGTTAAAGTCGAGAAGAAAATTGTAAGGTGATTAGTATTAGGATTATTACTGACAACGGTCCAATGCACATGACAACACAAGCTTGTTGACTTGACGCAGAAGAGATGTCCGCAGTTAATTTCCAGCATAGTCATTTTAGCAGATCGCTTGTTAAAGTCGATGAGAAAATTGTAAGGCAATTAGTATTGGGATTATTAGTGACAACAGTCCAATGCACATAACGACATAAGCTTGTTGACTCGAGGCAGAAGAGATGAATGTCCTCCCCGAAGATTGCCAGAGTAGGTTGATGTGATTTATTTGAGCAGTGTGTTCCAACATGGAAATGGGAGGTGGGGAATTTGAATCCCCATCTTCTTGGAAGTTGAGGTGGTGATGATTTAGTTTCAATTGTGGGTTTCGATTCTCACGTTTTGCAAAGAGGCAAGGTAAAAATTTGAGAGCAAAAGTTAACGTAGGAGTAGAAGATGATCGACAAAAAAAAAAGTAACATTATCATTATTGGCTGTCAAGGCATCATGTAAATTAGGACAACAAACGAATCACTATCCATAGCAGAGGAAGAGTTGGAAACACGAGACCAACAAAGTCATCAATGAATCTGATAAACACGTTTTGAAATGTTGATGTCACATTCCATATTAAATCCACCCATATTAAGATCACTCATTAACGACAGATCAAGTTTGATAAATTTGCCCTTGAAAACAAGAAGTTTTCTAGCCCTAGGGATCACATCAGCTAGAATTTGTAAGGTGCTTTATGAGCCTCTGGATAATTGAGTGTTCTCGATCATGCTTCTTGATTATCAAAGAATTTTTTTTACTTTAAATCGTCTAATTAGGAGAGAACCACTAAGGGCACATTTGGTAACGTTTCTGTTCAAAAACTGTTCCAGGGAACAGAAATAGAAAAAAGTGTTTCTATTCTGGGGAACAATTTTTGAACAAAAAGATGCGTTTGGTAAACTTGTTCCGGGAATAAAAAATGAATAGAAACACGTTTGGTAAATTTTTGTTCTTTTTTTGTTTCTTTTAATTTTTTAATATTTTTATTTTATTTTTCATTTTTTCCTTTCATTTTTATTTTTTCTTCTTTCGGCCAATCGCCGGCCTCCGACGACCGGCCGACGGGGCCGGCAGCCTCGCCCAGCCATGACGAGGCTCGCCGGGGGCCGGCGACGCTACGGCGAGGTTGCCGACCCTCGACAGCGTCGCTGGCCCTCGACGGCCATGGCCGAGGCCGGCTACCGGCCAAAGAGAAAAGAAGAAGAAAAGAGGAAGAAAAGAGAAGAGAGAGAAGAAGAAACAAGAAATTGTTTCTTCAAAATTGTTTCTGGAACGAGAAACAATTTTTTTTTTTCTCGTTTCTATTCTTTTTGAGTTCCGGGAACAAAAAAACAAAAAAAGAACAGAAACGCAACTAAACGCGTTTCTGTTCTTTTTTGGTTCCCGGGAACAAAAAAACAGAATTTCTGTTTATAAACAAAAAAAAAGAGTGAAAACATGCAGGCCCTAAATCTCACCTATTAAGTTGAATAGAATGTGCTGTTGTCAAGGTATCACGACCAGCGCCTTCGAGTCTATTTTCCAATGCCGATTCCAAGGGTCGGTTTCCAGGTTCGGCTTTATCTAGGAAGGTGTCGGCTGATCCTCCACGCAGAATAAACGGCAACGTAAGGCCTCCAAAAGTGGACATCCCGATGTATACGTTTCTCCAAATTGGATATACACAAGCTACATCGGCGTGTTTAAGTCACTCTCAAAATTTATATTATTTTTTCCCGAAATAATTATAGATTCTAAAAAATTTTGTTTGTCCTTTTATCTGAGCAATTGCCTTCCCAAACGGCAACCTAAGAAAATTCCCGATTACAAATTCAATGCAGTCGATGCATTATATGAAAAGGAAAAAAAAAATAAATGGGGAAAATGATTATTGATAATTTTGAAATTTGTTGTGACAATATAATTTTTACATGACGGTTGCATCGCCTGTGTCAAATCAATTATGGTTTTTCATTTATTCGATATGTTGATATCTTGTGCTCGGTTGAAGTTTTGTAGTTATCTCGCGTTAAACTCTAGATGTTTAGTATGTGTCAAGCGTTGTACTCTCCTGCTTTTCTTTATAAAATATTGACTTCGACCACGAGAATCTTCCACAAATCCATGCGGTGGTTGTCGTTGGCTAATTTTCTATTCACTTTAGAATGGTGACGTGAGGGATATCTACGTACATTATAAAACATTATCTACTGAAAGATCAAGCAAATTAAAAGTAATTGCATAATCTTCCGCATAAAAGTGACCCGGGAATATTCAAGTACAATTTCTACGTATTTCATCCATTTATCTAAAAGGTTTTTGGTGATTTACTTTTATGTCATTATTTTATCGACAAAAATCATTATGAATTTCATATCTACACATACTATGTATGATTCTATCTAGCCATGCATTGATATTAATATTACATTTAAATTGCACCACAAAATCAAGGAGACCCAAAGTAAGCACTTCATAAACTGTCAATATATGACTTTCAAAACAACCAACGTATTGTTCAGAAATTTGGTGCATCATACATACCAAATTACTAAACAAAGGTAGACTAGCATAAACGGTGCAAGAGAGTCCAAAAAAATTGGTAGCGGCTGTTTTTGGGTAGAATGAAAATTAATTTCTTATTAGGATTATGGGGCCGCTAATCCCAGTTATTTTTAAATTATTTAATTTCTTTTATTTAGGATTATCAGTGGACTCAAGTATCACATCCTCTTTCACTCATCCCTGTACAAGGGTCAACTGATCCCTAGACTATTTATTTTTCAAGTTAAAATGCACATGAAATGTCGATGTGGACCAACACGGCAGCGCCGTGTATGCACCCGACTGGGCAATGATATTGGAAAATAAAAGAAAAAATCTCAATGCCTAAGAATCAGACAAAGAGAGAAGGAGGAGGGGAAATGGCGGCGGCTCATAAAAGCAACAGTCTCCGACCCAAAAAATAAAAAATAAAAGCAACAGTCAAGGGATTCTTGTGAGATAATCTTTTTTTAAGTGCTGTCTTTGCTGGCTCATAAGGCTATGTTTGGCAAAAAGTGTTTTTTTTCCCTGGAACAGTGTTAGGTAAAACTTTTGTTTCCGTGAACAGATTTAGAATAGAAATAAGAAATAGAAAAAAAGTTACTTCTTATTCTTAGGAATAATTCCGAGAAATAATTTTTATCTTTCTTTTTTTTTTTCTTTCCTTCTTCTTTCTTTTGGCTGGCTATTGGCCTTGGCCAGAGCCGGTCGCCAGCCTCGGCCATGGTCGGCAACCTGTCGACGAGAGTTGGTGACCTCGCCAAAACGTCGCCGGGCCACCGCTGCTCGCTGGGGCCAGCGACGCTCCATCGAGATAGTCGGCCCTCGTCGGTCGGTCGTCAGCCATAGCTGAGGCCGCCGATCGGCCAAAAGGAAGAAAGAAGAAAAAAAGAAAAATATAACAAAAATATTGAAAAATTAAAAGAAACAACAAAATTATATAAGTTTACCAAATGCATTTTTATTTCTGGAATAGAAATTTTTTATAGTTATTAAACGCGTTCTTATGCTCGGAAATTGTTCCCGGGAATAGAATTAAAAAAAAATTATTTCTGTTCAAAAATTGTTCCTCAGAATAGAATCATTATCAAACGCGCTCTAACTTGCCTAACTTCATATTGACAAAATAATACCCAAAGATTTTTGGGGCCCAATTTTCATCTAAAACTTATGATTTATGCACCTTTGACTACTCTCCTCGAGAAGACATGACTCAATTTCGACCAACTTCTTCAAGGAACTGGTATATTTATGTCTCATGCAATTTTCTTGTTGCATTAATTCGAATATCCCCTCTCTCAAGCACCTTGTTGTAGCTTGGCATGCTCACTTCCATTTAACCAGCACATTATGCACTTCTTTCTTTCTGAACTATAGAGTACTCATGAACTTGTTACTTTAAACTCTCCAGAATATGTTTGGTTTCACGATATTTCAACAATTTCAAAGGGAAGGTCCATGTTCCTTAGTACTCAAAAGTTCAAAAATTGCTGCAGTTTATTTTCTCCTTCATGTGCATTTTGTTAGTTCTAACCTAATTTTGCATCAAACAAGAGACAAGACTATACCGCAGGACATTATGGGTGCGTTTGGTTCGGCATTTGGAAAGCCCATTGGGAAAATGCAAAGCAGTTTAGCCTAAAGGGCTTTGGAGAGAATACAAAGACTGTTTGGTAAATTCTGCTTTGAAAAACAACTTTGAGATAAATGCTGTTTGGTAAAAAAACACATTTAGAAAGCCCATTTGATGATTAATCTAAATATTTTAATTTTTATTTGTTTAAAATTAAGAAAATAATGTTTGTAACATTTTTAATTTATATTTGATAACAATTTTAAAGATGTTGTGTAAACAATTTTATTAAAATTAAAATTCATTTTTTTTTTTACTAAAAGACATCAAATAGAAAAAATTTACATGCTCTCTTTCTCAATTAAAATAAAAATACTTTAATTACAATAAAAACATAATAACATATGCTTTGAGGAAAGAGTTCATTATCCTTAAAAATTACACATATCCTTAATTACTTCATAAATGCATAGCTATTTGATCACGTAAACGTGCCATATCAGATGCTACATCATCATTTGAAGCATTACCCTCCCCATTTACATTATCAGGATCAATTGTATATAAATTGGGATCCAAATCTACTCTAACAAAATGTGTATCATTCAGGGCATTTCTTCGTATATAATTGTGCAAAGCCATCGTTGCTATCACAATTTTCACTTGCTTTGTATATGGATAACTTGGCATGCCCTTTAAAATTTTCCACTTCTTCTTCAATACACCAAAAGCTCGCTCAATTTCTGATCGTAGTGAGGAGTGAGCACGATTGAACACTTCTTTATAACCTGTCGATTGAGGACCTTGTTGAAACTCAGGTAAATGATATATAACTTCTTTATATGGCCCCAAATAACCTGTGGGATTTGGATATCCAGCATCGACCAAATAATATTTACCTACACAAAAAAAAATTGTAAATTTAATCAACATATAACACATACGTATATTAATGCGTAAAAACTATTAATTAACTAACATTTTGGAGGATGAGGAAATTGTAAATCATGTCTCCTGATGGCTTCATAAAAGATACGAGTGTCATGAGCTGTTCCCTCCCAACCGGCTCACACGTAAGTAAATTCCATATTAAAATTACACACGGCCATCACATTTTGCGTCGGTGTTCCTTTTCGACCAATAAAACGAAGCTGCTCACTCATAGGTACAACCGCTGGAATATGAGTACCATCTATAGCTCCAATACAATCCTAAAACAAGAAGAAGAATACTATTTGATTTATATTTAATTCATATTTTCTATTGTATAATCATAACTTACCTTAAATTATGGAAAAAATCTTGTATTATTCCTGATCTTCTTTGGAACTTCCTTGAATTGTCGATCGGATGGTTGGATTAAATCTGCTCCCATTTGACATACTTTATCCAAAACTAAGCTAAATAGCCTGGATATGGTTTCCCCAGAATGCTAAAAGCGCTCTTGTGCTAACCTATTACCTATATTATGTCCTATAATATGAAGAAATAATCCTAACATTTCTGCAACATCAATATTTCTAGTTCCTTTCAAACCATATTGTGTCACTAAATCATTCATTAAATTCTTAAACACAATTCTATCCATTCTAAACATTCGATAAAACCTTTCTAGATTAGCATCTATATCCATCAACTCTCTCAACCATGCATTTCCTGTATATGATGAGGTCATGCACGGTATTTTTTCACCATATATTGCTTGATAAACACTAACACCGCAAGTATGTGCAGCTACACAAAGTTGCCAATATTCTTCTTCCTCTTTTTCATGGTTTTCCCTTTCGGAAAGAGTCATCCATAACTGATCAAAGTAACAAAATAGAATTAGAATAAGATATATAATGAATTATTTAAATCATTCATCAACAAAAAAACACTTATCATATATATGTATGCAAACTCCATTCGATAAAAAAACACCAATTAAAAACAACTCTGATAACGTAGCATAAATATGTCTCATCAACTAATACAACTAAGTAGTGCAAATATATATTACATTACAATAATATTACACGTGAAAAATATAAATAGCAAATATCCTAGTGAGCCCTACGTTGTGCGAACTTATACTTGAGCCACGTGACTTTTTCTTGATCATCATCTAAGTTCATAAAGATTTGCCTATTATCTTTCCTTTCTGAAAGATAATCTAGTGCAAAAAAATATAACTCTTGATTTTGCTTTATCTCAGGTATAGCTTTCAACGTCTCCATGAGTTCCTTGTAAGGATCAACCTCTTTGGCATAACTTCTACTTTCAATAGCTGAACAAATCCTCTCCATTTGCGATGCTAGCTTATCATCCGTACTTTTCTTTTGTTTCTTTCCTTGAGATTGTCTCACCGAACTCTACGACGTTCTTTTATCATTTCGATGTTGTTCACTGCTCTTTCCACCCACATCGTCCTCTATATTATCATCAGTAAATCCTGCTCCTGCTGAACCACCAATGTCAAATTGTGTGGCGACAACATCCTCATCAATATGTAAGCCTTGTGCAGGATTCCATGTGATGCTCCCAGTGGCAACAGTATCTCCAAACATTCTATCCAATAAAACTTGAAGATCTGGATGTATGCCTTTCATCCTAAAAGGTCTAACCTTAGGATTTTCCTGTTGTAATAAACATTTTCATGAGTTTTATAGTAAAAAGATGAACTTAAAAAAAAATTAATAAAAGAATGGAAAAAACCTGAATTTTCCTCTCCCACCATTCATCACTTGCATCAATGGTATTCTTTTCTGGATCCCATTCTAATCCAGTTTCCTTAAGAACCAATGTCCTCCATCTTTTCCAATCTTCCTTCAGATTATCCCACTTACTCTTCATTTGACCTTTATCATACTTTTTGCCCCTTAGGTCCTCAAACTTCTTAATTATAATGGTCCATCCATCCATTTTGTTGTTTGCGGGACGATTGCCATTGTCAATTTGTTCAACGCATAACTTACAAAATGTTTCAACATCTTCAGGACTCCAAAATGCCTTTTCCTTTGATGAACTTGCCATCTACTAATAAATGCAATATAAACGAATGCAGATGAGACATGTGGTGTGGACTTCGTACTTAGTTCACCATTTAAGATAGCTTTCAATCACCAAACATCAAGTGAAACCGACACCAAATATCAAGGAACATGAATACACAACATAGATATGTTTTTTTGAAACCCCAAAAGAAAAAGATAGAATTGGGACTAACCTTTTTGGCTCTAGAAGAAGAGATTGCTGTTCAGAATCCTGGATGAGCTTATCTCCACCTCTTGAGCAGTGTATCTGTTTTTTGGAAAAGTAAGCAATTGAGTTCAAATTACAAGCATTCGGGCTAGCAATAACTACATAAAAGTAATAAAGATGATAAGGATCCATGGGAAGAAGAATATAAATATCCAAAAGAAGAAAAGCAATAAAGGTGATAAGGAAGATCAGAAGAGCATCAAACTCAATTGTGAAAACAGCATCATTAACTTCTAGGAAATCAAACAATTATAAGATACTGACACAACCAATGGGGATCAAATTGCAGAAATGCACAAAGCATGCACACCAAATGACTAAGAACCAAAAGCAGAATTAAGTTATCTAGGTAAGAAAACAAAAGGCAGTATTTAGTCAAATTACAAACCTCCCAAGAGCAAACGGATTGCCAAAAGTGAATGTGATACCAAATTTGATTGGATGGAAGAAAACAAGCATAGACTGCCAAGGCAAAAAATGATATTAGAACTAATAAGACATAGAAATACACACGACAAAAACGAAATAAGAACTACTTTTTTTATTCTCATGAACATCACATGTTTTAAATATCCAATCGGGAAAACATATATACATGGTGCCCGGTGCTTGGTCCAAGTTATGGATAGAAAAATCTCTCCTTGTTCTTTTTCCTTGAGAATCCCTAACAATGTACAAAAATCCTGAGTAGTACGGTTCAAGATATAATAACTTCTTTTTCTCTGGTTTCTCCTTTTCCCTGTACTCACTATTTCTTCCATATGGCATTGAAATTTTGGACCTTTTAAATGACCCAATTAGTCCCACCAGGTCATAGCAGTCCCCAAAAGCCACCAAAACTTATAAATCACCAACGTAGGACGCCCAAGAGGTTAGCTTGAGGGAACGTGAGACAGGATTTTACAGAGTTAATTGCATAAAGGAATAGCTTCTCGAAGCCAAAAGGACTTTTCAGCATTTTTAAGACTACAGTCATGTCATATGACATGAAAGCAGCGTGACCGTGTATCAAAACACCACAAACAGCCAAGAATCCTGCCATGAGCTTAGCAGTATTAATAGAGTGCTAACTAAATGTCTATAAGAAAACATAGAGCTTAGCCGCTTAATAAGTCCTTTTCAGAAAGAAAGACATCTGAAAATTTGTAGCCAAAAAGAGCATTCATTTCTAAGGCAGCTTCTCCTTTGCATAGAAAAAACGCATTACTTCCACAGGTCAAATCTCTTGCCCTATCCTCAAAAGAGCCATCTAGACACCAAAAAGCTGTTTGCACTCCACAGTCACAAATGCCACTATAGAAGTCGACCAAGATTGATCACAAAAAGCTGAATTTTTGAAAGCTTGGGCTTGGGCTTTCAGCATTCCCAAGGGCCAGCTTTCATTTGAAAGCTCCTTGGGAATTGGTTGCCAAACGCCTCTCTTTGGCTGAAGGAGCTTTGGGGGCTGGATGGGCTTTCTAAATGCCCATCCAAACGCACCCGAAAGCCCAAGGCTGGTGGAGACCAGCCTTGAGCTTTCAGCATTTTCGGAATGCTGAAGGCTTCAATTAATGAAAAAATTGAAGTTGTCGATTTTGCCCTCAAAAATTTGTTGAAAACCCACTTTTGTCCATTTTGAAAACAGAAAAGAAAACCCTAGCTCATCCGCACTCCTCTCCCCTCCTCTTCCCGTCGCTTCGCTCTCTCCTCCCCTTCTCCCCTTCCGTTGCTCTCTCCTCCCTCGTGATACCAGTTCTTGGTCGAGTGACAGAGAGTCCAAGGGAAAGCGGCGAGCTAGAGCCGCAGAGCTTGAGTCGACACCTCGCCCGCGCGCCAGCTCCACCGACGACTCCTTCCGACTCTCTCCTCCCCTTCTCCCCTTCCGTCGCTCTCTCCTCCCTCGTGATACCAGTTCTTGCTCGAGCGACAGAGAGTCCAAGGGAAAGCGGCGAGCTAGAGCGGCAGAGCTTGAGTCGACACCTCGCCCGCGCGCCAGCTCCACCGACGACTCCTTCTGACTCTCTCCTCCCCTTCTCCCCTTTCGTCGCTCTCTCCTCCCTCGTGATACCAGTTCTTGCTCGAGCGATAGAGAGTCCAAGGGAAAACGGCGACCTAGAGCGGCAGAGCTTGAGTCGACACCTCGCCCGCGCGCCAGCTCCACCGACGACTCCTTCCAATCGACACCATCGAGCCGGCCGAACCGGTAAGCCCTTCGTCCGTGCCCTATTTCTTGAGGTTCAGGTAGAGACTGAGATGGTGATCGCAGTCGTGATTGTGGTCATGATTGTGGCCCTAGTCGGTATTTTGGTGGTAAACATGCTTTAGCAATTGCAAATGCAACTGAGATCAATCTTGGTCGACTTCTACAGTGGCATTTGTGACTGTGGAGTGCAAACAACTTTTTGGTGTCTAGATGGCTCTTTTGAGGATAGGGCAAGAGATTGACCTGTGGAAGTAATGCGTTTTTTCTATGCAAAGGAGAAGCTGCCTTAGAAATGAATGCTCTTTTTGGCTACAAATTTTCAGATGTCTTTCTTTTTGAAAAGGACTTATTAAGCGGCTAAGCTCTATGTTTTCTTATAGACATTTAGTTAGCACTCTATTAATACTGCTAAGCTCATGGCAGGATTCTTGGCTGTTTGTGGTGTTTTGATACACGGTCACGCTGCTTTCATGTCATATGACATGACTGTAGTCTTAAAAATGCTGAAAAGTCCTTTTGGCTTCGAGAAGCTATTCCTTTATGCAATTAACTCTGTAAAATCCTGTCTCACGTTCCCTCAAGCTAACCTCTTGGGCGTCCTACGTTGGTGATTTATAAGTTTTGGTGGCTTTTGGGGACTGCTATGACCTGGTGAGACTAATTGGGTCATTTAAAAGGTCCAAAATTTCAATGCCATATGGAAGAAATAGTGAGTACAGGGAAAAGGAGAAACCAGAGAAAAAGAAGTTATTATATCTTGGAACTGTACTACTCAGGATTTTTGTACATTGTTAGGGATTCTCAAGGAAAAAGAACAAGGAGAGATTTTTCTATCCATAACTTGGACCAAGCACTGGGCACCATGTATATATGTTTTCCTGATTGGATATTTAAAACATGTGATGTTCATGAGAATAAAAAAAGTAGTTCTTATTTCGTTTTTGTCGTGTGTATTTCTATGTCTTATTAGTTCTAATATCATTTTTTGCCTTGGCAGTCTATGCTTGTTTTCTTCCATCCAATCAAATTTGGTATCACATTCACTTTTGGCAATCTGCTTGCTCTTGGGAGGTTTGTAATTTGACTAAATATTGCCTTTTGTTTTCTTACCTAGATAACTTAATTCTGCTTTTGGTTCTTAGTCATTTGTTGTGCATGCTTTGTGCATTTCTGCAATTTGATCCCCATTGGTTGTGTCAGTATCTTATAATTGTTTGATTTCCTAGAAGTTAATGATGCTGTTTTCACAATTGAGTTTGATGCTCTTCTGATCTTCCTTATCACCTTTATTGCTTTTCTTCTTTTGGATATTTATATTCTTCTTCCCATGGATCCTTATCATCTTTATTACTTTTATGTAGTTATTGCTAGCCCGAATGCTTGTAATTTGAACTCAATTGCTTACTTTTCAAAAAAACAGATACATTGCTCAAGAGGTGGAGATAAGCTCATCCAGGATTCTGAACAGCAATCTCTTCTTCTAAAGCCAAAAAGGTTAGTCCCAATTCTATCTTTTTCTTTTGGGGTTTCAAAAAAACATATCTATGCTGTGTATTCATGTTCCTTGATATTTGGTGTCGGTTTCACTTGATGTTTGGTGATTGAAAGCTATCTTAAATGATGAACTAAGTACGAAGTCCACACCACATGTCTCATCTGCATTCGTTTATATTGCATTTATTAGTAGATGGCAAGTTCATCAAAGGAAAAGGCATTTTGGAGTCCTGAAGATGTTGAAACATTTTGTAAGTTATGCGTTGAACAAATTGACAATGGCAATCGTCCTGCAAACAACAAAATGGATGGATGGACCATTATAATTAAGAAGTTTGAGGACCTAAGGGGCAAAAAGTATGATAAAGGTCAAATGAAGAGTAAGTGGGATAATCTGAAGGAAGATTGGAAAAGATGGAGGACATTGGTTCTTAAGGAAACTGGATTAGAATGGGATCCAGAAAAGAATACCATTGATGCAAGTGATGAATGGTGGGAGAGGAAAATTCAGGTTTTTTCCATTCTTTTATTAATTTTTTTTTTAAGTTCATCTTTTTACTATAAAACTCATGAAAATGTTTATTACAACAGGAAAATCCTAAGGTTAGACCTTTTAGGATGAAAGGCATACATCCAGATCTTCAAGTTTTATTGGATAGAATGTTTGGAGATACTGTTGCCACTGGGAGCATCACATGGAATCCTGCACAAGGCTTACATATTGATGAGGATGTTGTCGCCACACAATTTGACATTGGTGGTTCAGCAGGAGTAAGATTTACTGATGATAATATAGAGGACGATGTGGGTGGAAAGAGCAGTGACCAACATCGAAGTGATAAAAGAACGTCGCAGAGTTCGGTGAGGCAATCTCAAGGAAAGAAACAAAAGAAAAGTACGGCTGATAAGCTAGCATCGCAAATGGAGAGGATTTGTTCAGCTATTGAAAGTAGAAGTTATGCCAAAGACGTTGATCCTTACAAGGAACTCATGGAGACGTTGAAAGCTATACCTGAGATAAAGCAAAATCAAGAGTTATATTTTTTTGCACTAGATTATCTTTCAGAAAGGAAAGATAATAGGCAAATCTTTATGAACTTAGATGATGATCAAGAAAAAGTCACGTGGCTCAAGTATAAGTTCGCACAACGTAGGGTTCACTAGGATATTTGCTATTTATATTTTTCACGTGTAATATTATTGTAATGTAATATATATTTGCACTACTTATTTGTATTAGTTGATGAGACATATTTATGCTACGTTATCAGAGTTGTTTTTAATTGGTGTTTTTTTTATCGAATGGAGTTTGCATACATATATATGATAAGTGTTTTTTTGTTGATGAATGATTTAAATAATTCATTATATATCTTATTCTAATTCTATTTTGTTACTTTGATCAGTTATGGATGACTCTTCTGAAAGGGAAAACCATGAAAAAGAGGAAGAAAAATATTGGCAACTTTGTGTAGCTGCACATACTTGCGGTGTTAGTGTTTATCAAGCAATATATGGTGAAAAAATACCGTGCATGACCTCATCATATACAGGAAATGTATGGTTGAGAGAGTTGATGGATATAGATGCTAATCTAGAAAGGTTTTATCGAATGTTTAGAATGGATAGAATTGTGTTTAAGAATTTAATGAATGATTTAGTGACACAATATGATTTGAAAGGAACTAGAAATATTGATGTTGCAGAAATGTTAGGATTATTTCTTCATATTATAGGACATAATATAGGTAATAGGTTAGCACAAGAGCGCTTTCAGCATTCTGGGGAAACTATATCCAGGCTATTTAGCTTAGTTTTGGATAAAGTATGTCAAATGGGAGCAGATTTGATCCAACCATCCGATCGACAATTCAAAGAAGTTCCAAAGAAGATCAGGAATAATACAAGATTTTTTCGACAATTTAAGGTAAGTTATGATTATACAATAGAAAATATGAATTAAATATAAATCAAATGATATTCTTCTTCTTCTTGTTTTAGGATTGTATTGGAGCTATAGATGGTACTCATATTCCAGTGGTTGTACCTATGAGTGAGCAGCTTTGTTTTATTGGTCGAAAAGGAACACCGACGCAAAATGTGATGGCCGTGTGTAATTTTAACATGGAATTTACTTACGTGTGGGCCGGTTGGGAGGGAACAGCTCATGACACTCGTATCTTTTATGAAGCCATCAGGAGACATGATTTACAATTTCCTCATCCTCCAAAAGGTTAGTTAATTAATAGTTTTTACGCATTAATATACGTATGTGTTATATGTTGATTAAATTTACAATTTTTTTTTGTGTAGGTAAATATTATTTAGTCGATGCTGGATATCCAAATCCCACAGGTTATTTGGGGCCATATAAAGAAGTTAGATATCATTTACCTGAGTTTCAACAAGGTCCTCAACCGACAGGTTATAAAGAAGTGTTCAATCGTGCTCACTCCTCACTACGATAAGAAATTGAGCGAGCTTTTGGCGTATTGAAGAAGAAGTGGAAAATTTTAAAGGGCATGCCAAGTTATCCATATACAAAGCAAGTGAAAATTGTGATAGCAACGATGGCTTTGCACAATTATATACGAAAAAATGCCCTGAATGATACACATTTTGTTAGAGTAGATTTGGATCCCAATTTATATACAATTGATCTTGATAATGTAAATGGGGAGGGTAATGCTTCAAATGATGATGTACCATCTGATATGGCACGTTTACGTGATCAAATAGCTATGCATTTATGAAGTAATTAAGGATATGTGTAATTTTTAAGGATAATGAACTCTTTCCTCAAAGCATATGTTATTATGTTTTTATTGTAATTAAAGTATTTTTATTTTAATTGAGAAAGAGAGCACGTAAATTTTTTCTATTTGATGTCTTTTAGTAAAAAAAAAATGAATTTTAATTTTAATAAAATTGTTTACACAACATCTTTAAAATTGTTATCAAATATAAATTAAAAATGTTACAAACATTATTTTCTTAATTTTAAACAAATAAAAATTAAAATATTTAGATTAATCATCAAATGGGCTTTCTAAATGTGTTTTTTTACCAAACAAAGCATTTATCTCAAAGTTGCTTTTCAAAGCAGAATTTACCAAACAGTCTTTGGGTGCGTTTGGATGGGCATTTAGAAAGCCCATCCAGCCCCCAAAGCCCCTTCAGCCAAAGAGGAGGTGTTTGGCAACCTCCCCAAGGAGCTTTCAAATGAAAGCGGGGGTCCTTGGAAATGCTGAAAGCCCAAGGCTGGTAGGGACCAGCCTTGAGCTTTCGACATTCGGTAGAATGCTGAAAACATATTTTTCCTTCCTAAATTACCCTCGTTGATTTTTCTTATTTCCGTTATTACCCTTTTATTTATTTTTTTTTTAAATGAAAAAGGAGCAACCCTTCGCCGGACCGGCGAAGAGCGGCGGCCCCGCCAGCGAGCGAGACGAGATCTGGCGCCGCGGCCGTCGTCAGCTCCGCCCGGCCGGCGACCTCCCGGCGAGGTCGCGCGACCCGGCCGAGGGCCGCCGGAGGTCGCCCGACCTCGGGCGACCCTCGGCGAGGGTCGCGCGACCCGCCGAGGCCGCCGGAGGTCGCCCGACCTCGGGCGACCCGGTCGCTCGACCCGGGGGCCGCGAGACCCGGGCGGCGGTCGCTGGGTCTCGCGGCCCCGGGTCAGCGACCTGTCGCCCGAGGTCGGGCGACCTCCGGCGGCCCTCGGGTCCGGGTCGCGACCCTCGGCGAGGGTCGCCGAGGTCGGGCGACCTCCGGCGGCCCTCGGCCGGGTCGCGCGACCCTCGCCGGAGGTCGCCCGGCCTCGGCGACCTCAGCCCGGCGGCCGCCGCGCCCGGTCGCTCGCCGGCCCGCGCCTTCGCCGGTCCGGCGAAGGGTTTATCTGAATTTTTAAAAAAAAAAAAAAGAAAAAAATAATACCCCTCAAAGCCCCTTGCAAAAGTTTATTTTACCAAACACACATCCAGCTCAAAGTCCATTTACAAAATTTTTTTACCAAACACAACCGCATTTTCCCAAAATAGCTTTGGGCTTTCAGCATTTGCATTGGACTCAAAGCCCATTGCAAATGCTGAACCAAACGCAGCCTTTATATTCCCTCCAAAGCCCTTTAGGCTAAACTGCTTTGCATTTTCCCAATGGGCTTTCTAAATGCCGAACCAAACGCACCCTTCAGCATTCCCAAGGGCCAGCTTTCATTTGAAAGCTCCTTGGGAATTGGTTGCCAAACGCCTCTCTTTGGCTGAAGGAGCTTTGGGGGCTGGATGGGCTTTCTAAATGCCCATCCAAACGCACCCTATGTACTCAGGAAGAAGGGCTTTGGCAGAAAGCTACTGCTGCTGGCCTTTAAGACTACGCAACACATTGCTTGAGTTATAACTAATCAGCCACTCGATCAACTTACAGACCACATTCTCATGAAAGAGGCAGTTCTTCTAGTGGACATTTACCTTCCACAGCTTGCATTGGCTAATAGAACCAAAGCAAGAAGTCCAAATATACGAACATGCATGTAACTCGTATTAATTTGCAAATTAGGCTATTTCCATGATTTCAACAACAATAGTGTATAAACATGAGACATAATAAGGGGTTTGCACCTGACACAAGTGATAAAAAAATCACGGCATTAAATAGCCCCGAGTCAAAACAAAAACAAAATTGAAATGGTCCAAAAATTTATCATTCTCAAAAGGCTAAGGGATGCAAGCAATCAAAGTCTCAAGGACAAAAGAAGAACAAAGAATTACACAGCAGAAATATAGAGAAAGTAAAAATTAGAACATTACCATCGTTTCAAGTAGCTAAAGAACGGATGTGGCCGGCATCCTATGGGCATAATATCTTCAACAATTCCTGTGAAGCATCACTAAAGGAATCCAGTATTTCCTCAGAAGAAGCCTGCGGTCATAAATTTTACCGAAATGAGTAATTAAATTATCATATTGCTACAATCAAAGCGGACAAAGATGGTTTGTAAGTTTAAATTCTTGGACATAGTCCTGCATACGTCATTCAACGGGATCAGCATCCCCATATTCAAATATGTTGCTGTACATATAACAAACGGCAAGCCGCCATTTGCACGTCAGTACAGGAAAATGGAAAACCACTGAGAGATAGAATATGCCCTCCCCTTCACATCCTAGTTGCAACGTCTAGCGGCCATGGACTCTTTTAGATATCTATAAAAACTTTGTATAGCCATGACAGCAAGTGCACCAAAAACTTCGCTTCTGTCTGACATCTCGGGACAGTACAAAATTCAACTAGAACACAAATCTTAAGACTGGCACAAGAAAAGAATAAAAACGTCACAGAATTCCACAGGGAACTTTTTAACTATAAGAGGAATTTGGAAATCATAATAGCAAGAATTTACAATACAAGACGGTAGTTGAGGGACCATAGCAGATCACTGCAACCACGTCTAGTAAGTAGAGTCTAAAACTACTTCAGCTCCGAGCCAATCACCATAAAATCTCAAAATCAAGTTTAAAAAAATCACTCATTAATTGTTCTTCGAGTTTACAAGAGTTTGCCATTTTTCTAGTTACTAAAGGAGGTTGCTTATGAACCTCCCTTGCTTCTTGATGATGATGATGATGATGATGATCATAATATGTCAAATGTTCTTAAAGAAAACAATTGATAGTAGATAAATGCGTCAAGATTTGTTTCACCCACATGAAAAATCTTGCCGTCTCTGGTCCTGATTACTTGCCAAAGATAACTTTCCTCCATGCATGTTGAAAGCATCCTAGAATGTTGCAACCAGGATGAACCCACTCGAGAGAATCCACTGACAACATAATACAAAAGCTGAATTTGACCAAATGAAAGTGGTAAATTCGAATTAATTAGTCATTAAAGTAATCAGAAATTGACCTTCGGAAAGGCCGGTCATGTTGACAAGTCTTAACACAGGTCAAAGTTACAATGCTTTCTAAAGTAACCCAAAAAGAAATACTGCAGTGAAATAATGACCTGATGCACCCTACCGCTATTTTTTTATTTGGTTTCTTTTATAAGTGAGGAAAACCAAATTCATATTCTCATGGATCTTTGCATTTGAAAAGGCCATCGCTTCAAGCATATTTTTGACGGCTAGGATTTTCTCCAAGAGATGGAACCGCCAGAACAAAAGAGATTCTACACGAACCCATGAAAGAATGTCAAAATTTGCTTACTTAGGAATTTGGTAAGAGATTAACCAAGAAAAAATACAGATAATCTCTGTATCATGAAAAACACTAATAACCCTCAAAGCTGGCCTACTTGGGCGCTGAGATGTAATTTTAAATTGATCTAATTAAGATAGCTGATTCATTTTTTGTAAAGGGGGAATTTTTTTATGCTGCAGTCGTGTAGATTGCCTAATGCTTCAAAAACACAACAATTTCTTGCACTCATCCATTTACAATAGAGATCCCTGTGTCTTCTAAAAGTTTCAATGTTCCATCCCACCCTGTCCCTTCATTTCATATTTGAAAATAAACAACCCTTGAATGTGCAAATGCAGACCAAAATTTTTCTGAAGGACCACATTAACAACTCTGAATGATCTCCCATAATCAGACAATGTAAATGAAGACAGCATGCTAAGAGAAAGCTAAGTCCAAGCTTCACATAACTCTTCTGCCACATTAAATGGTGGAACTTTAGAACTTTAATTGAGGATCAAAAGATTCAATAGCATTGGTAATATGTATAGTTTAGTTCACCCATGGTTTTTTTTTTTTTAATGAGAAATGAAAAATTACATCAACAGTCCTAATTATTTTGCTCAATGTGCAATCGGATCCTTATTATTTAAAAATGTGCGATCAGATCGTAGCCCTTTTTATTCCGGTGCAATTAAGTTATTTTGGGCCTTGCTCAAACGATTTTGCTAATGTGGCATGGTGCAGAGATTTGGAGTGTTGACATTTAAAATATTTTTCTAAGTTCTGAATTTTTGCGACGTGGCTACCCATCGTTGTTATGTCAGCATTGCTTCCGTATAAGAGCATTAAAAAAACGCTACATCAGATCCTAGCAAACCATGTTGACAAATTTGGCTAAGCGGTTGTTTGTGAAGACTCGATTGCATTGAATTTAAAACATTTTGGACTCGATTGCAAGTGTTCAATATTTAGGATTTAATTGCGCATTGAATAAAACATTTAGGACCATTGTGCAATTTCCCCAAAGCAAAAACAATTTTAATACCAAAAAGATATAATTTTAGGACCCAATCAAATTATAAAAGAATTTAATAAAAGCAATTTTGGCCAATTAATTTTGGTAATTAAGTTCTAAATCTTTTAACAATGATCAATATAGTCTATCAGATTAATTTTGGTTGGCAATCACTGACATGCACGTTAATTATCCTACATAGCATGGACAACGTCGACGTGGATAATTTTTAAAATTTTTATTTTTTCTTTTCTTTCCTCTCTCTCTTTTTTTTTCCCCAATGGTTGACTGCCCTAACTATCGTCAGCCCAGTAAGAAAAAAAAGACAAAGAAATTTGAGAAAAAAATAAAAAAAATTGTAAAATGTGTTCATGTCAATACTAATCGTGCCATATAAAAATACCCCGCATCAAAGTTAGTGATTTTTAATTAAAATTGACTGGATTGACTATTTGGACAAATCATTAAAAAGTTTATAACTTAATTAATTCAATCGAAAAGTTTATGACCAAATTGAAATAAGTGCAATAAATTTATAACTTTTTAAACACTTTTATCAAATAAAGTGCATTGATGTTACTATTAATAGCTTACACATGATCTCACCCATATAAACGTACACGATCGGGTTAAATCCTAACATCAAGCCACAGAGGGCACAAGGGCACACACGTTGACACATGGGCATTCGTAATAATCACACTAATTAGAGCAATATGCTTAATGTAATAATTATCGTTAATTTTGCCGAAAAGCCTTCTTAGTTCATGTCAAGTCGAACCCAAATCGGCATCCCAAAGAGGAAACTCATCCATTATCTAACTTGAAAAAATTTCGAATTTCTCACAAAAAATGACAGCCTTTTTTTCCCCTCGTCCAAAATAAAATCGAGCACTGGCTTGCAAAATTCACATTTATATCGATTCAAACCAATTTTTTTTTTTTAAAAGAAAAAACCCTATCCTTCTGTCTATCTTGATTTCTGGAAAAGAAAAGAAAAGAAAAGAAAAGAAAAGAAACTCTGATAATGTGCAAAATCTTATAACTGATAACAATCGGACATTTCAGGAAATATTTCGAAAAACTCCAATTCGAGTTAGGAAAGTTCAAAATCTTTCCGGCCAACTTATAAATCATGTCATGCACATCTCTTCAGAAGCTCCGCATGGAGAGAAGATAGCTGCCATGGAGAGAAGAAGCCAAAACGCAGGTCCTGCTGTCCGGGAAGAAGCTGGAGAAGACCTCCGGGCGTCGCTGTTCCTTTCCATAATGAAGCACACCGGCGACAGCGCCGGGGACGCTCAAGCGAGCACCTCGCGCCAGCCGCTGCGCAGGTCCAACCCTCCAGTCGTCCAGCGCGTGAACGCACTGATCGACTCAATCGACCAGTGCCATGGGCCGTTTGAGAAGCCGGTCACGGCGAGCGACCTCAAGGAGCAGCAGAACCGGCTCATCCTGCGTAAGGGAGACGTCCGGGATTTCGTGCTACCGCTGCTAAGGGAGGAGGACAACCCCACGGAGGGCGTGGCGGCGACGGTGTTTAACAATGAGGGAGAGGCGTTCCCGATGCGGTTCACACTCTGGTCCCGCAAGGTGTACGTGCTCATGAGCAGCTGGAAGAGATTCGTCAAAGCGAATCACCTGGAGGAGTCGGATATCCTCAGGATATGGGCGTTCCGTGACGGCCGGACCGAAGGTTTGTGCTTCCTGATCGATGTTCGGAGATCAAAAGCGGCCGGGCAGAGCTGGACAGAGAAGGGGACTCAAAGCGAAGGACGGAAGCGCGTCACGTCGAAGCCCCGAAAGGCGCTTTAATCCGGTTAGATAGGGTCATTGGTTTTCGCCGGCTTCACCGCATTTGTCTTCAGCCGCTTCCTTTCTGGCTTCGATTGAGTTTTGGCATTACAGTATTTTCTGTACATTCATTGTCTGTCATTGTGAAATTTTTTGAGACCATTGTCAAGTATTCTTATACTTAAACTTTTGAATGAAAAATTCAAATTTAGGATATTGTGAAACAACTGCCAACTAATTTCTACTCCAAGATCATCCTAAATATTCGTTTTGTGTTAACGAAAAAGAACGCGAGTTTCTCATTGAATATCTCTTGCATTGTGAAAAACAATAGCAATATTGGCTAGCTACTTGTACGATCAATCTATCACAAACATAGTTGATCTAGGATTAGGTTTCAATGGGAAAAGTGTAAAAAAAGTCTTAAACATTTTGTTGGTGTTAATTTAGTTATAAATATTTTGACTTGATGCCAATTTAATCATTTCAGCTAATTTTAGCTAGATTTTGCTGACGTGGACACTGTTCGGTTGACATGGCACGGTAATACTGATGTGAACAATTTTTAATAATATTTTAATTTTTAATTTTTTTCTTTTTCCTTTACTTTTTCCTTTTTCCTTTTTCTCCTCCTTCCTCCAACTAGTTGCCGCGATCTAAACTTGCAAAGACATCCCGATCTAAGCAAACTTTTCTAATTTTAGTAGGTTTACTTGTTTGAACGATTAGCTTGAGTAGGTTTTCTAAAAGGGATCCTTAGTATTTGGATTTTGTCACGAAGTGAGAAATTATGAGATAAATACTTGTGTAGTTTTGCTTTAGACATAATTTAGTTAGGGAAGTCCTTAAACGATTTAGCATCGTGGTACTACCAACTCTCGAGACTTTGTAGTGAAGATTTCTTAACGGAATTCTCTTCGTTTTGGTAAATTCTACTGTTGGTATTCTAACACTTTCTCATAAGTGTAGCTTAAGCCGTGAAAAAGGTTTGAACTTAAAACTTATGCAAGGAAAAGTTACGTAAGAAAACTGTCAACTATCCTAAAACCTTAAGCCATTAAAAGATGTGTGATTTTGTGCTTAAAAATACTAACAAGTCTCTAACATTATTCTAGCGCAGCACGTAAATTAACAAAAACCATATATTATGCTGGTGAAGTTTTAATTTTCTATGAATCAGTTATTCTGTACTTTGAGAGTTAATTTTATTTTTACCTTTTAGTATCAATGGTATGCTATGATATAGTGCGCTTATATTGAATATTTTACGCTCCAATTTAATTATATTTTAATACGATAATCCGCAAAAACTACACGTCTAATCTTATGTAGTTATTAAGAACTTATAAAGCTTCTAAAGATATTAAAAAATATTTTTTTAAAGAAAGAAAGGTAAGAAAAAGGAATCAGCAAAAGATGATAGTTGTACGGTGAAGTGTAATTTGAAAGTGCACTTTAATTTTAAATATTATATTTTAAACGTTCGCTTTTTTTCTTTTTTTAATTCGAACCTTCACCAGCGAAGCTCGGGCCAGCAGTGGTCAAATCTGGCCTCGTCGGGAACATATAACTTTTCTGAAATTTCGAAAGTTTAATGGGAGCAAAATTGAAAAAGGAAAACTACATTAGTACTCGTTGTCAATAGTTCAAAACTTCACTCGCGCGTCCTTTGTCTCCTCGGACTAAGCTAAACGCAACCTCCATATTCTATTTTATCCCTCCCTCATTTCTCGATTGAGCCCAACTGTAACTTCATCTCCGGTCAAGCCCCAAGAAGGGCGGAGATGACAGTTTCAAGCTCTACGACCCCAGATTGCCTCCCGCTCTCGGCCGCTAGCGGTCTCTGACTGGTTTCAGCTCGTCTTCGTGGCCCCAGTCCTCCTGTGATTTGTAGAACTTCTCGATACGTTTTCAACCAGTCGCCTGTGGCAATGTCGGTGCTGATCGTGTTTCCATGGGTTGGATCTTGTGTTGCCGGAGACCAAGGGACGTCATGGAGTCGGCCAAGAAGATAGGGAAGTGGATGGCATGGTGCTCCTGATTCTTTGGTGTACCTGTGGTGACACAGTTCGCTTGCTCTCGCTTTCTCCTGATTTTTTTGACCCTTACAGCTTCAGTTGGGGGAATTAGTTCAGTGTCCCTTTTGTAAGATCATGCTACATTTTTGTCTGAGAACGAGGGTAAGGTTGCTGCTGCCCGCCGAAGTCGATCTCGGAGGAGGCCTGCCGAGGAGAGCGAATGGGGGCGGCGCATCCTCTGTTGCAGTTGACTAGAACGGGGGGTTGACGAGGATGTTTCAAAATTCGGGATGGGGATGATGATGACTGGCGGAAGAGGGAGAAATTTGAGAGGTGGCAGGAGTTGCGCTCGCCGGAGCCGGCGCACGACATGGTTATTGTCCATCCAAGGTGTTATATAGGTGATCCGCGACCGTTTGGTCGTTTTTGGCGGTCCTGCAAATAGCTGATGATGAGGTTTTCTCCGATAAAATAATATTTTCTTAGATGTATTTCAACATGGTCGTTTGTTCAAACGATTCCCCTTGAAAACCGGTGATGTCCACATTTTTTTTTCCTTAGTGGAACTGTAATTTCTTAAATTTGATGTCATCAACCGACCTTCCATTTGTCATATTGAACGGAGTCTCAAACTAATTTGTGACGAATATGACGATTGCAACATGATCAAATGTTTTCAAATTATTTGCAGAGATTTTTCCCATCAAACCTGGGTTAGTTAAGAGCTTGATTGAAAAAGGAAAAAAGTGGGCATGCTAGGTCTCAAGGACCTCTTTTGCTGTTGCTAGAAGTAGAATTTTTGAAGGGCATAAACACCAATAAATAAAATATTTAAAGGAAAAGAATTTCACTAAAGAAAAACTAAATTGCATTACAATATATGAATTCTATATATTGGACGCGTCACCCGACACATAGTAGATATAATGTGTCACAGTCTACATAAAAGCATGAAGAGTGTTCACGGGACAATTGGGACATTTTAGGGTCGTTTAGGATATTTTGGCAATTTTTTTTTCTATTTTTGATGGATTTTTTAATTATTATACATAGTTTGTGATTTTAAATTCGTTTTAATTGCTTATAATTCATTTAATTGCATGCAGGCCTCATGAACACATTTAAGATTCGGTTAGAGGTGGGGCATCGATCACATTAGTAGGTGAGATTCGAGCTATCTGATCCACGAGTGATCACATTATAACATTAGTTCCATGTTATTGAGAAATTCCTCAAGTAATTTGTCTTTTAATTTTCATGGAAATTGAAATGAACCAACGACATCAAAAGTACGACCCTATTTAAATTTACATTATAGTATCATCTTATATAATAATTCGTACTACGCCCAAAGTAAGCTCAAAAACATTGTGTAGCTCAAATTTTTGCTTAGGAATCTTTTTTTTTTTTTTTTTAAATCTAATGGAAGGAGGGACTAATCCTACTTTTGAGGGGAGAGTACCCGCTCCACATTTGAATTATACCCATATTGTCAAAGGATAAGTATGCCCGAAATTTTAAAACCTATTGCAAAAGTATAATTGAGCTAACCTTCATAAAGCGCAATCAAATTCTAAAATTCATCCAATTTGAGTAATCATGTTATTCTGTTAACATCGATTTGTTGACGAAAGACAGGGCTATGGCATTTTTAATAATATTCTCTTTTTTACATGGCAACCACTTTAACTAGTATAAAGCCAAAACAACATTGCTGTGGTCCAAATCCCAATTTTTTTACCCATAAATCTTACTTAAACTAAATAAAAATTGAAAAAGGCTAAAATTTTATTAAAAAAATTTATGTATCGTGTTAGGCTTACCCCTTGTCATCCACATTCTGACATTCATAAATGTTTTGCAATTGGAATAGTCCTTCTGATGTAATTATCACATTTCTTTTTTGGTTAATATTACGGGAAATTCTAAATTGGTACATTTTCAATAAATTTGTCTCGGATTAATTTTTTGGTCACAAAAAATCCCAAATCATATATTTGTGATAAATTTACTATTCGTTAATTTCAATTAAATTGAATTAATATTACAAAAAATCACAAACTAGCATACCTGTAACAAATAGAGGGTAAACCCAAAACCGGTACATCCTCAACTATCATATATCATTCAACTCAAAATTTGATATTAAAATTTGACAGAAACTATCAGAGGATAAATCTGTCATAGATGTATTTATTTAAAGTTTTTTTTGTCAAAAAAATAATTTATGATAAATTTGTTATAAGTGTACTAATTTGTGTTTTTTTGTGGTGTTAACCTTATCTCTTTAGGCCAAATCAGCCGTTCAAAAGGGAACATTCATCCTTTCTTTGATTAGAAAAATCTAAATTTCGTCACTAAAGTTACAGCCTCTTTGTTTCCCTTGTAGAAAAATCGAGCATTGGCTTCCAAACCGACATTTAAGTTGATTCTAATCTTTAAAAAATATGAAAATAAAAATTCCCCTTTTCAAGTCGTTTTAGCTTGATTCTGGAAAACGGTAATCCCTTGCTCAATGGGACAGCTCGTGAAGAAAATCTGATGATGTCTAGACTCACTCGATAATATCAGACACCACCAAGTAACTCTTCCATGCGAGTATAGTTCAGGAAATATTTCGAAGGACTCCTATTAGGAAAGCATAATTTCTACTCGAACTACTTTTGGATTATGTTATAGACATCTCTTCAGGAGCTCAGCATAGAGAAAGTGTTGCCATGGAGGGGAGTCAAAGCCAAAGTGAAGAAGCCAAACAAGTCCTTCGAGCATCGGTATATCTTTCCGTAATTCAAGTTAGATTACGTCCAGTCCATAACTTGAAAGGAGTTAACAGAACAACTTTAATAAGAAACATGTTTTTGTATGTGAAAATGTTATTTTCAAAATATCAGCCCATAGAAAACTAGATAATTAGTCTTACTAATCATACCCATCACCATGTTCATTATAGTGCGATCATGCCTTTTGGCTAGATCATTTTGCTCATGATTTTCAGGCAAAGTAAATTAAGTTATCACTCTAGAATCTACCAAGTATTTGACAAATGACCATATAAACTATTCAGCATTGCCATACTTGGCACAATACTCACCACCACAGTTAGGTCTAACAACCTTTAAGACTTATTTCGACCAAAAAAAAAAAAAAAAAAGACCTTTAAGACTTATTCTACCTGTTTTTCAATTTTAATCCAAAAAAAAAAAATTTGAATTTATCTAGAGGTTCAGACTTTTCCCCAATCAAGTACAAAGGAAATAGTCGTAAATGACTTCGTTGAAATAACTCTGTATAACGTTACCATATAGGGTCCACTAAGATAGACTTAAATGACCTCTAACATGTTAGAACTTCAAACTGCAGTTTTATTCTTTATCTTGGTCATGTCATTTCCACAATAATCTACAGAATTCTTTAGGTAACCGTTAAGGGTAGACAAAATATTAACATTATCAACTTTTCTACTCTCTCTAGACATGTGACCAAGACGTTAATGCATGAGATTATTCCTCAGGCAGAAAATTTTTGAAAAAAATCTTTTCAACTGTATACGAGATGTATATATCATTGGGAGTTAAATACAATATGTGTAATTAATTTGATATAATGTAGTACTCAACTTTATTTGAATTAAAGAACACAAACATAATTTTTAATTTTTCTTTTCAAAAGAGTAGCCATACATGTTTAAAAAAGATACGTAAACTAAATTTCATGTCAAGGAAAGTACATAAAATGTGTTTCTTAATATCAGATTAAAAAATAGAATCTAGAATTAAAATGATATTTCCAACGTAGACTTTATCGTTATTTTCCACGGTGAGCTATGATTCATCTTGATTTAGCTGCTTTAGATTTTTTTTTTTTTTTGGTGAAAGGTAATAAATATATAGAGAGCAATGACCAACTGTACAAAAGGTCAAGGCATCAAAACTTACACTCAAGACAATAGAACGTTATGAGTGGAAGGATGCCGGGATGTAAAAGCCACAAGCGGCAACCAAAAACAGCAAACACAAAGGAACATGAAAAGCACAGCATGAACAACTGGCCCCCAGAAACGCAAAAACCCTCAACAAGGGAAGAGAACATCTGCAAAATACAGCAAGCCACTACTCACAAGGCCTGAAACAAACACACACCAGCTAAAGAGGAAGCAACTAAGGATCCCCAGAGAAGATGACCAGGTCAATGCCCCAGCTCCTCTGCAACCTTCTATTCCTGAAATTATCTTCGACATTCCTAAAAGTAATCACTTTATCTCTAACTACTTTAAGAAGATGGTTCTTCATAGCCGGAATAGCAAGAGGATGTTCTCCGAAAAGGATGTTGTTCTTGTTTTTCCAAATAAAATGACAAAGTGCTTCAAAGGAAAAATGAGCTATGCACTTATAAAAATCCTTTCCCATCAGCAAGGTAGTGGCCTAGTGGAGATTCTCCTTCCATGACCTGTTACACCAAGGTAGATTGCATCTGGCCACCCAAAAGAAAGCAACCCCGGTCGTAACACGACGGCCAAAAAACAAGCGGTCAATAGAATCAGGCACCTCATTGCAGAAAGCACAAACGCCATTATCTATCCTGCCATGAGACAATAATAGCGCCTGTGTGGGAAGCCTGCACTTGGCCATAAGTCACAGGTTTAGTTGATACCGCGGTGCCATTGCATTGTTCCAGAAGAATGTATGCCATTAAACCCGAGTCCTCTTTCACCTAAAGGTCTCCCACGCCATAGCAACAGTGAACCGACCTTACGAACTCTCCCTCCAACAAAAGCAATCCAAGTTCTGAGTGAGGCTTGGGAAAGGGTGATCCCACGACTCAAGCACCAACCTAAGAGGTTGCCCGGCATTTGAGAAAAGATCTGCCACTGTCGCATGCCTATATAGTCCGAAACTATAGATGATTAAGTCTAAAAAAATTAAGTTCAAGGGACCCTTAGGATGCTAGTTGTCAAACCAAAGAGAGGTAGAGAGGTCGTCCCCAATCCTCCAAAAGAAAGAATTTCAGACCTCACTTTTGAAAGATAAGATTTTCTTCCAAGCCCAAGAACATAAAGTGGGTTTTTTAGCAACCCAAAAGTTCCTTGATTTTAAAAACGTGGAATGAATCCACCTGCACCACATACCCTCATTGTCTAAAAACAGGAGCTAGATATGCTTCAGCATGGCGGCCTTGTTGCAATCCCGAAGCCTCCGGATACCAAGGCCTCCTTCCACTTTTGGGAGGTACAATCCTCCCAAGCAACCTTAACTCCCCCTCTACCTAATTCCGGTCCTTTCCATAGGAATTACCTAAGGACTTTCTCAATTTGGTCCAGCACAACTATAGGTAAAATAAAAACACTTGCCCAGTAGGCTTGGATAGCATGAAGGACTGATCTAATAAGCTAAAGCTAGCCAGCAAAAGAGAGAAAATGGTGAGTCCAAGTTTGAACCCTCGCAATAATACGGCTGACGAGAACACAATAATCCGCCTTGCTGAGCCTCGAGGTGATGATAGGAACTTTCAGGTAGCGTAGTAGTAATTTGCCTTCCTGGAAACCAAGATCAATGAGGATTTGATTCCTTAAAGAAGGCGAATCACCAGCTAAGAAAGCGAACCACCAGCTAAAAAGATCTCACTTTTTGAAAGGATTTGGACTTAATCCAGTCCACGCTGAGAAGGTTTGGAGGCCCTCTTTAAGGAGACTAACCGAAGCTAAGTCCGCCTCACAAAATTGAAAAACATTGTTTGCAAAGAAAAGATGCGAGAGATTCGTCGCCTTGCATCTCCAAAAGAACTTAAACTCCGGCTTGGAAGAGCACTTAAACATAATTCTAGACAACACCTCCATAACTAACGTAAACAGGTATGGAGAGATAGGATCACCTTGGCAAAGACCGCATCCACTTGCAAAGTAACCATGAAGTTCCCCGTTTAAGGCGACGGAAAACATGGGAGTGTGCACACATATCATAATAAGCCGAGTCACAAAGTTGGGAAAGCCAAAAGCAAGGAGGACTCTCTCAAGGAAACCCTAATCAACTGTGTCATAAGCTTTCTTGAAGTCTACCTTAACCGCACAGTTGGGAAGGTATGGTTAAAGGTGGAAACCAGAAAAGAGTTCCTAAGCCATCAAGATATTGTCTCCGATTCACTTGCCTTTTACAAATGCACTTTGAAAAGGGGGTAATAACACTCTTTAGGATAGCTGCAGTTCGATTAGCCAGCATCTTTGTGATACATTTATAAATGGTGTTGTAGCAGGTGATGGGCCTGTAATCATCAACAGAAGTCGCATTGGGCACTTTAGGCATAAGCACCATAATGGTGCTATTTATCTCCCTCAAGAGCTTCCTTGTGGCGAAGAAATCCATTACTGCTGTTGTGACTGATTGTCCAACTGTCTCCCAATTTTCCTTGTAGAATTCAACCGTAAAGCCATCCGGCCCAAGGGCCTTACCCCTAACTAGAGAGAATAAGGTATCCCGGATCTCCACCTTAGTGACCGGTCGAGCAAGAAGGCTAACCTGGTTGTTCGAAAGAGGATGCTAGATAAACTCCTGGATCTCCCTAATCGAAGGCCCTCCCTGCTCCACCCATGGCGCCAGAAGGTCCTGAAAATGCTCCACAAAACGCTACTAAACCAGCCGCGGCTCTGTAATTTGGTTACCCGAGGAATCCAAAATAGAAAGAACTTTATTAAGCTACTTGAGATGACTTTTGAGAGCCATTAGCTTGCGCACAAGCCTAAACATAGGTACTCCCTCCCCCGGATCCTCCTAAATTCGAGTAACAATTGCATTAAACTCAAGATGCTTCATCCAAAAATCAAAGAACTTGAAGGGTTTCCACCGAAGAATCGGGTTAAGCACTTTAACAACCATAGGTGTGTGGTCTGAAATACCTGGGGCTAGAAAGAAAGCTTATGAGTACAAGAAATCTAAGCACCACCTAGAGTTCACAAGGATTCGATCAATCTTCCTAGCCTTTCTAGTAGAACCTAAGGAGGTTGTCCATGTGTATCTGAAGCCAACATACCTAAGGTCTTCCAGCTTCGCTTGCATTAAGCACTGATCAAGATCATCGAAACAAAGGATCCAAGCATCAGAGCCACCAACCCTGTCGAAGGGGTCCTTAATAGTATTGAAATCCCCCATAACTAGCCAAACTGAATTATGTAGGGCACTACTTCTAGAGGTGATATCCTCCCAAAGTTGTTTTCGAAGTGTAAAAGAGTGCTCCCCATAAACAACTAACACACAACAGGACACTCCTGAGTCTAACAGCTTAAGAAACTCATGAACCGCTTGATTGGAAACAGCGAAAGTTTCAAAGTTAACCCTTGAGGGGTCCCAACCAACCCAAATCCTATCCCCAGGGGAGAATTCATAGTTGGTAAGCCAGCATCAGTCCCTCAACAGTCTCCCAGAAATGGAATTGAAGAGATTCTGCGGCACCTTCGTTTCCAAAAGACCAGCCAACAGCAATTGATTTGAAACGACTAGACTACGGATCTCCGCCTGTCTAATGGGGTTAACAAGGCCCTTAACATTCCAACAACCTATATACATATATACAAAGAAGGAGAAGGACCAAGGGTTACCTCTCTTCGGGGGCTTGCACCGAGAAGGAGGGGGTGCTGCACGGGGCGGAGGAGGAGGCGGGTCTGGAGAAGAGCCAGAAACTTGTCCTGCATGGTCACAATCATCGAACTAAACGAAGGGGCCTTCGACGACGGACAAGGGGAGAGCAGGTCATATCTAAATTGCCAACATGGTTGGTTACACTTTTGAACTCCTCACCAGGGTCGGACGGACGTGTCAAGCCATCCACAGGGCCGATGGGATCATCCATTGCGGCGGGGAAGGAGACATCCATCTTTGTGAGGATTTGCAAGCCTCTCTGGGCCCTGCGAGTTGATGTAGAGGGCAAACTCCTCTCAATAGCAACAGCTGTTGATACCTAATTTTAGCAAATCTAGGGAAATAAGGAAAATAAAAATTGCATATGAATAAATAAAAGGAAAAAAATGAAAAAATGGAGGAAATTGATTTGATTGATTATGCATGGAAATTTGAAATTCTGATGAATATTCGGATTTTGTTAAATGCAGAAGAAATTTAAAAATCAAGTGAATAAAGGGTAAGAATTTTTGCAAAATGGAAGAAATCCGAGCAAAATCGAGCTAAAAATCGAGCTAATTGTGAAATCATGCTTTGATTTATAGCTTTGATTTAATGTGACTGGAGATGGAAACTCAAAAAATGCCACACAAAGCGGCCGTTTGGAATCACTATAAAAGAGAGGTTTATTTTTCGTAACTGAGGAGGCTTTTTTGAAGAATTGAGAGTGAAATTCAGAGAGAGAGTTTTAGTGAGACAATTCGTACAAAAGAGAGATTGTTTTGTGAAGAATTCGTAAATGTTCTTGCAGATGGGAGGTATAAGGGGAGTTAGTTTTTGCTAACCCTTGTCTTGTATGTTGGAGTTAAGGATGAATGCTTGAATTTAAACTATAGAAGTGTTGTTTGCATTTAAACTGTTATGCATGTTTTATTATTTTTAGCACTACACTATTGCACACACAACCTGCGGTTGGACTTGGGCTGTGATAGGATTTTTAGGATGGTGTTGAGAAGGATACTTCCTCCAAAGCGAGACTGCTATGTAGAGGTTGACCTTCTCTTCCCCGAAATTTCTTTCATGGTATCAAATGTGTTTGTCCATATCCGCGAGACCGCATGATTATTGGGTATTCCATTAGACTGAGCCGGGGTTAGGAGGACCTGACACATTAATGCAATACTGCAATGGTCAGATCATCCTCTTAGCTCCACTTTGTTAAGCCATCTAGATAGAAATCGAGCCTTACATTTCATGCGTGTGTCTGTGTGATTTTCATCCTTTTCTAGTGAAAGTAAGTTGTCTAATTCTCACTTCGCAATTTACTTACTTTATTGCAATTTTGTCGGTCCATGACAATAGGTTTCGTCGTCAGTCTTATTTTATATGCAATGGGGAAAACCGACGTACAATTCATTTCCACTCCCAAAAAAGAGCTCAAAATGTGGCTAGAACAGTTAGATCAATATGGCCAAAGATATGTGAAAGCCAGGATCGCCCGACTTCTCCAATTGTTAGATATCAATATTCACTCTGGTGTGATACGGGCACTCCCTCACTTTTGGTGTCCACAAACTTCCACCTTCATATTTGGTGAGTACGAATTAACTCCAACACTTGAAGAATATAGTGTTGCCATTGGAATGCCCCTGGAAAAAGAGCTTGTTAGACCGCCTATCGGTATAGATTATATTTTTGAATTATCACATTTTTTAGAAATTGAAGCCAAAAGAGTAAGGAAAGTTGTCAGAGCCAATTGTTTTGCATGCCCATTTTCGTTTTTGGAAGATTGTTTTATAAATCAATCAATGATTTCAAAAGCTAGGATCTTCATGTTAGCATTTTTTGGGCTAATTGTTTTTCCTTATCGAAGAAATGCCATTAATCCTTCAATTTCATGGGTGGTTAATCGTGTTTGTGACAGGTTAAATTATGTCAATATGGTTTTAGCTGAAATATTTTTGTCATTAAACCGTTTCAAACAAAGTGAAGAAAAGATCATGCGTGCCCTCCCAGAACTTTCACAAATATGATTTTTCTCACACATAAGAGGTTTTGGGCACGTCATAAGACAATTTAAGATTGATGATTTTAGGAACCCCATACAAAAATTTGCGGTCCTAGAACGTTTTTCTCCAAATAAACAGTACGCCCGTTGGATTAATTTTTTTTGAAAGATCCCAATCTTAAGGCATTCCTATGGCATACTAAGTGGTTCCGAGTTGAGGAGGCTCGTCTCTCACGCAAGCATGATGAGCCGATCCGTTGCTGGGCCTTCCTGGTGCTACTTATAACCCACATAGGGTGGCTCATCAGTACAAAACTCTTCAAGAAGTTCCTCCACCTCTCAAGACGGAATTGTTCCAAGTTCATTTTATTCGTACAGACTATAACTACTTCAACGAGATCCAGCGATCATTGCTACATGGAATGAATGCCATCTAGAGAAGATTTTGGTGCCCAAGAGACTAAAAGGCGAAGAGGAAATCCACCATGTGTCGGCATTCTACATTCAACAACACCGAATTCCTACTGCCTTACGTCCATTGGTCCCTGATGTGACTAAGAAGCCCACTTAGCGAGCACAAATTGAGCATCTTAAGCGGAAAGTGGAAATGATTGAAGTTGAAAATAAGAAGCTTCGCAAGGCGTTGGAATCCCGAAAGCATATAAAATGAGATCTTTTGAATTTTGATTCTTAGTTCAATGTCTAGGAAGCTTGATTTCGATTTTCAATTTAATGTTTTTAATTCAATGTTTAGGAACTTGAATTTCAATTCTTAGTTCATTGTTTGGTTCGATATTTCAAGTGAATAAAATCAAGCGATTAGACCATTGTCATGGGCCATTTTCTATCTTGTCATTGGTTCTTACATTGCCTTTTTTCCCTAGGTAACAACGGATCCATCGCTATTATTACACAGTCAAGAGCTAAAATGGCTGATCAAAACGAGATGCGTGATCGCATGTCCTCCATGGAAGATTAACTCCAACAGCTAGTTGTCTCTATGCAGCTTATCACAGCTCAACTTCAATCTTTTCGGGTGAATCCGATTCCTGCACCCACTCTCCCTAAAATAGTAGTCCCGAGGCTAGCAAACAAGGCCCAAATGAATGATGACGAAATGCCCGGGTTGGAAGATGACATGGTCCTTGTTGGGAAAGCCAAACTTGATAGTGTTCCTAAGACAGATCAGGATGAGCGTGTTGCAAAGCTGGAGAGAAAGTGAGACAACTGCAGGAGTCACAAAACTCACTCCCATTCGACCTCTCGGTCTATGAGAAGGTCAAAATGCTGAGCAAGTTCAAAATACTAGAATTTGAGAAGTAAGATGGGACATATTGTCCGAAATCTCATTTGCAGATGTACCACGTGCGCATGGCCCAGCATGTAAAAAATGAGCCCCTCATGATCCAATCGTTTCATGCGAGTTTGACCGGGCCCGCACTAAATTGGTACGTGATGAAGAACGTAAACCTCCTCGAAACCTGGAACGAAGTGGCAGACGCATTCCTCAAACAGTACAAGTTCAACATGGACATTGCACCTTCTCGAGAAGACCTAGAGCGGATGGAAAAGAAAAGGAGCAAGTCATTTAAAGAGTATGTTGCGAAATGGAGAAACTTGGCGGCTCAAATTACTCCTAAGCCTACCAACAAGGAGTTGATGAAGTTGTTCGTGAAAACCCTTCCATCTAAGTTTCGTAACCGAATGGCCAATACATATGTCGAGAGCTTCAATCAGCTTATCCTTGTAGGAGAGCAGATCGAGATGGGGATAAGAGAATGATGGTTTTCTAAGCCATCTAATAAAAGGTTCTTTGCCAAGAAGGAGAAGGAAGCAGCCGTGGATGTGAACATGGCTTATAACTAAGAAAGTGCCAAACGTGCCCCGGCTATTCAGGTGAACCCAAGACAACAACAACTCGCTAGCCTTCAATCATTCGCCCAAGCGAATAATATAAGGCATTTCTCCCCTCTCATTGGGTCTCCATCCCAAGTGCTGACAGTCCTCCAAAAGAAGGGTTTGCTTACTTGTGAACCAAAGCGCCCTAACCGCAAAGGCATTTGCGGTTACGACCCAATGAAGAAGTGTGACTACCATAACGGGGAACTGGGACATTCAACTGATAAATGTTTCACCCTCAAGCACAAGATCCAAAATCTTCTGGACACAAAGGCCTTTTCATTCCAAACTACTCGGTCGAACGTCCAGAAAAATCCGCTACCAGAGCATGAGGGTACGGTGAATGCTATCTTGGAACCTGAAGTCGGACGGATCAGGAACTCAAAGGTGCAAGTGGCAGATGCCTACAACGGGCTAGTGAGAGCTGGGTATTATCGAGGTCAGGAAGATGTCCCCCTATTAGTGATGAGAGAAAGAGCTGCCAAAATGGTGGATGACGGCATCATTGTGTATGCTGATTGTAACTGCATAGTTTCTACTATTTCCCACCTCATCATCGATTAGGAGGAGGAGTAGGCTGCACTTGATGCTGACAAGGAAGAGGATGATCCTTCGCTTGTGGACATGCCCTCATTAGAGGATGCATTCGACGAGGAGATAGTGATAAAGGTGCCTCAGCCGTATGAGTATGTCAACAACAAGGTAATGCCTTGGTCCTATGACCTAGATGTTGACCTTGTTACAAGGTCTGGTCGGACCTATGGTCAAGCCAGTGCTCAACCTACAAAGCCAGTCATCGATGAAGAGGCTAAGGATTTTTTGGCCATAATCAAAGCGAGCGAGTATAACATGGTTGACCAATTACGAAATATACCTGCTCAGATCTCCTTACTCGAGCTCTTGCTGACATCCCCCGTGCATCAAAAGTTGCTAATGAAGGTGTTAAGTGAAATTCGTGTGCTAAAGACGGTTGAGGCAGACAAGCTGGAAGAATTTGTGGGATCGGTCCTTCTCAAGGATTTAATTGCCTTCTCTGATGAGGAATTCCCTCTCAAAGGTAGGGGATCTAACAAAGCACTCTACATCTCCGTTAAGCACAAGTCTTTCCATGTGTCCCGAGTGCTCATCGATAATGGGTTCGCTTTGAACATTTGTTCGTTGGCCACTCTTCACCGCCTCAAGGTAGACCCGTTGAGGATACTTGCCGAGAAGACTTCAGTGCGAGCTTTCGATGGAACAAAAAAGGAGGTGATCGGGGAAATCCATCTCGATGTACAAATAGGGCCGGTTGTCTTCAACATTCCTTTCCAAGTGCTGGACATCCCTACTGCATTCAATTTCCTGCTAGGTCGTCCTTGGATACACACTGCTGGAGTAGTGCCTTTAAGTCTACATCAAGCTGTGAAATTTGCGATCGGAAAGAAGTTGGTCACTGTGTATGGCGAGGAAAACCACCGGATTTATCATGAGACGGCTATCCCCTATGTAGAGCTGGATTCCCAGTTTGAATCAAGTTACCACTCATTCGAGTTGGTGTCCACCATACATGCTTCTTGAGGTTCATCGCAGCCCACTCTTGAAGTTTCAGACGCTGCCCTCATGGTGGGAAGAGTAATGGTTGGGAATGGCTTTGTTCCTGGCAATGGTCTTAGAAGGAATGGTCAGGGTATTCGAAGCCCCATTGAAACCCCTCAGAGGTCCCGTTCTGCTGGTTTAAGGTACCATGGAAGAGGTGGAGAGAGTTTTGGAGGACAAAGACAGGAAAGGCGAAACTCGCCACCTGACCAAGGGTGAGGGAGGCAAAACCCATTACCCCTGAGCATTCACGAAACATTCCCCGGTCCTCCAAGAATGATGCAGGATGAAGCGGAAGTGACAGACACTCTAGGGCAGCCTAGTGGCAAGTTCGATTACCCGATAAAGTATTTAGCCTCTCCCAGCTTTTATACCAATCCTCGCGAGATAGTCTCAGATGGATGGGGTGGCATGGATGATCTAACACCCTTAAAGACAGAGAATCCTGATGATGCACTAGAAGGAGTTACAAGCTTGTTCGACGACCTCATCATAGGAGCCATTGATAAAGGACCCCCAGAAGAGATGGGCCTTGGCCCACAAGAGTAACTTTTTACTGCTTTTGCACATTCCCCTGCGTGGGAATTTTTATTGTTTTCTGAAAGATGTTTTCAGTTTCATTTTCTTTTAATTCTTGAGTGTTGCATTTTTCCATTCAATAAATATAATTGATTGATTAATTTCAATAAAATTACGATTTTTATTTTGAGGGCATGATGAGATACACCAAACCAGCCCGGTGACGATATCCAGCCGGTAAAAGAAAAGAAAAAATCCAAGGAGAATTCTAAGGCCTGGGCTTCATCATGCTTCCTCGTGTCAAAATGTTTAAAAAAATGTTTTTGCCAAAGAATTAAAAAAAATAGAAACAAAAACAAAAACAAAAATGTAGATTACTCGGTTTATCTTTCTGATTTATCAACTTCATGTTTCAGGAACAATCTTATGGCATGCAAGGGTGTGGAAATGGTCCAATCTAATGCAACAAGTGCTGATAATGATGATCCTGAAGACTCGATCGAAGACTCTATTAAGGTGCAACGTAGTTGGGAATAACATGAAAAAGCTAAGGCTCTCACATCTGAGCAGACCGTCACTATTAATTTAAGTGACACTGAAGAAGCCAAAGAGGTGAAAATTGGGGCGAGTCTCCCCAAAGATGAAGCTGAGCGCCTAATTCAATTACTGAAGGAATATCAAGACATTTTTGCATGGACCTACGCTGACATGCCTGGACTAGACCCATCAATCGTGGAGCATTGCCTACCTACTAATCCGAATGTGCCACCTAAGAAGCAAAGGCTGCAGAGGACTAAGCCTGAGCTCTCGAAGAAGATAGAGGAAGAGGTGATGAAGCTTTTGAATGTGGGATTCATTGAAGTCTCATATTACCTCAAATGGGTGGCTAATATCGTGCCGGTGATGAAAAAGGACGGTCGAGTTCGAGTTTGTGTTGACTATCGGAATCTGAATAAGGCTAGTCCAAAGGATGATTTCCTATTACCACACATAGATGTCCTTGTGGATAGTAGTGCTGGTTTTGAACTATTCTCATTTATGGATGGTTTTTTTGGGTACAACTAGATAAGGATGAAGGAGGAAGACAAGGAGAATACTGCATTTATTACCCTGTGGAGAGTCTTTCATTATAAGTTCATGCCTTTTGGACTCAAGAATGTAGGGGCAACCTACCAGCGAGCCATGGTCGCATTATTTCATGACATGATGCACCAGGAGATTGGAGTCTATGTTGATGATATGATTGCAAAGACTCGACCAGGAAAAAACCACATCGAAACCTTGAAGAAGTTGTTCAATTGACTCCGTGAGTTCAAGCTTCGTCTACATCCCGCTAAATGTGTGTTCGGAGCAACATTCGGCAAATTACTCGGATTTATTGTGAGTAGGAAAGGGATTGAGATCGACCCTTCCAAGGCTAAGGCCATATGTGAATTGCAACCTCCGTCAATGGTGAAAGAAGTTCGGAGCCTTTTAGGGAGATTGAATTACATAGCTCGATTTCTTTCCCAACTCTCTGAAACTGCCAAGCCGTTCTTCAAACTTCTAAAGAAGAATGCATAAGTCAACTGGGATGATGAGTGTCGAGAAGCGTTCAACAAGCTGAAACAATACTTGATGAATCCACCAGTTCTTGCCCTCGCCGGGGCATCCTTTGATTCTCTACTTCACTACTCATAGTGAGTCATTAGGTGCAATGTTTGCTCAAGAACCCGTTGACAGAAGAGAACGGGCCATTTATTACCTGAGCAAGAAGTTCACGGTATTAGATTTGAAGTATTCTGATGTTGAAAAGACTTGTATGGCATTGGTGTGGGTGTTGCATAGGTTGCGACAATACACATTGCATTATCAGACATACATCGTGACTGAGAATGACCCTATCAAATACTTACTTGATTGGCCAGCTTTGGTGGGTAAGTTGGCCAAATGGCAAATTTTGATTTCCGAATTTGATGTGCAATTCATGCCACAAAAGTTGGTTAAGGGCCGAGCGATCACTAATCTATTGGCCGAGAATTTAGGAGTCCCTAATGATGATGATAGTTTCCTTGATGACCGTGTCTTGAGTGTAAATGAAGACTCATGGAAGACGTTCTTTGATGGAGCTGTAAACTTATCTAGTTTGGGTACTAGGGCAGTTCTGATATCCCCAGATGGACAACACCATTTGGTAGTTGCAAAATTGATATTCCCATAAACTAACAATGTGGCCGAGTATGAAGCTTGCATCCTCGAGCTTCAGGCCGCAATTGAGATAAGGGTGGCTAAGTTAAAGGTGTTCGGAGATTCCGCACTAATCATACTGCAAACCGTAGGTGAATGGAAGACCAAGGATGCCAAATTACTCCCGTACCATGAGTATTTAGAAGGTCTGGTAAAAGAGTTTGAGGAAATTTCATTTGAATACTTGCCAAGGTCTCATAATTAATTTGCAGATGCACTTGTGACGTTGTCTTCTATGCTGCAAGTCACTGATGGGTTAGAGGTCGAGCCTCTGAAATTAGAGGTTTTGTCGAAGCCGGTTTATTGTATGATTGTGACTGAAGAACCTGATGGAAAACCATGATATTACGATATCATGAATTACATTAAAAAACAGGAATTCCCCGATGGAAGCACTTAGGTTGATAGGAAGTACATCACGAAGATGGCCTCGAAATTTTTCGTCAGTGGTGAGAATTTGTACAAGAGATCTTACAATCCTGTCTTGTTGCGATGTATAGATGCAGTTTAAGCCACTCAAATCATGCAAGAAGTGCATGAGGGAGTATGTGGCCCCCATATGAATGGACACATGTTAGCCAAGAAGATTATGAGATTAGGCTACTACTGGCTCACACTGGAAAGTGACTGCATCCGGCATGTTCGGAGTTGTCACCGCTGCCAGATTCACGAAAATAAGATAAATGTTCCTCCTACTGGGCTGCATTAGTTTTCCGAGCCATGGCCTTTCTTGATGTGGGGCATTGATGTAATTGGCCCAATCAATCCCAAGGCTTCAAATGGACATCGATTCATTTTGGTGGCGATAGACTATTTCTCCAAATGGATCAAAGCTACATCCTTTAAAAGTGTCACTACTCGTAATGTTGTGAAGTTTGTCAAATGTGACATAATTGCTCGCTATGGTGTCCCTGAAGCAATCATCACTAATAACGGGGCTAATTTGAACAACAAACTTGTTGATGGGTTGTTCAGTGAGTTCAAAATCAAGCATCTGAATTTGTCTCCTTACCGCCCTCAAATGAATGGGGCTGTTGAACCGGCCAATAAGAACATTAAGAAGATCTTGGCTAAGACAGCCGAGAATTATCGAGATTGGCATGACAGGTTACCCTTCGCACTAATGGTGTATCGGACAACGATATGCACTTCCACTGGGGCAACCCCTTTTGCTCTGGTGTACAGCATGGAGGCAGTTCTGCCTGTAGAAATGGAGATTTCGTCTCTAAGAATTTTATCCCAAGTGGAGTTGTCTGAGGCGAAATGGTCACAATAAAGATTCGAACAGTTGAACTTGATCTACGAGAAAAGAATAAAGGCTCTCTGCCACGGCCAAGCATATCAACAGAGAGTAGCTAGATCTTTCAACCGGAAGGTGCAGCTGAGGCATTTCGAGGTAAATGACCTAGTCCTAAGGAAGCTATTACCGATCTTTCCGGATCTTGGAGGCAAGTTTGCTCCAAACTACAGCGGCCCATATGTGGTAAAGAAGGTACTTTCTGGTGGTGCCTTGATCTTGGCAGAAATGAATGGTCGTGAGTTTTCCACTCCTGTTAATTCAGATGTTGTCAAGAAGTATTACCCATGATGGAATTTGCCATGTCATGTTTTGAACTGCAAGCATTTCTATGATGAATAAATAGCTTCAATGAGTTCAATTGTTCAAATTTGTTGCAAATCTTGCATTTTTCTTCCTTGATAAATTGTGTGAGATAAATTGAATGTGTCAAATGGGATACTTTGGAATGATGAAAGACGGGCCTTATTCCATACACTATTTCATACACTAATCCCCAGTGAGTCGTGTGGAAAAATTCCGTGCTTGCAAGGAAAAGTTGATCTCGCAAAGGGTACGTCAACTGAAGTGATGAGATGCATTTCTTTCTCTATCCCAAACACTACAAGTGATCCATTGCTTAACCCCTTTGAGCCCCATACACTTATGAAGATTCTTTTTAAAATTATCCATGCCAAGAATCATCCCACATTGGGACAAATTTGAAATAAATGGTAGGAATCTTCTTGCTCTCACTTGCATCAATCTTCGAATATTGCTTTTGCAGTGTAACTCGTACGATAATTTGAAGTGCCTTAGGATGACGAAGAGTGGTTCTTTCTTTATCCTATACACTTTCATTCATTGCATAGCCCACTTCAGCCTATGAATTCATTTCATATTAAACCTAGTTGGTGATCATCCCCCACACTGGGGCAAGGCAAAAATAATCATTCAAGTAACATGGCTTAGAATGCTGACAAAAGATGGTTGTGTGAGTTCAAAAAATAAGTGCAAAAATAATGGGGCATGAAAAAGCAGTGTGCCTGGTAAAAGCAAGGCCAATCCCCTGAAAAGAGGAAAAAAAAAATCAAATTCTTGATATAATGAGTCGTATCCCTAATAAGGTGGTACCAAAAACTCAAATGCTGTTGCAATCAATGGAGTTGTGATATAAAAAATCTTCGACAGTGGAGAAGGAAAGTGGTGGAAATGTCAAGATGATCACCAATTTTGACCCTCTAAACACTTTTTGAGCCTAACGATACTTTCATTTCTCAACCCATGAACCAAACCTACATTACGTCCCTGACAAAATCTTTTCTGATTAGGGCACTCGAATTAATGTATGGATTCACATGTCATAAGCATCGCTTGAAGAAGTGCAAACAAGATAATTTCTTTCTCATTTTGCACGGTTCTTGACTTGTGAACCCAGAGGTGATTGCAGAATATCATTCATTCTTTCAATAGCCTCGACTCAAAGAGTCCCCTTTGTTAAGCTGTTGATCAGGCCCACATTACGGTCCTTGTTAAAAGACCACTAAGATTGGTAAGGTCGTGCCACTTGTGAGATTGCACAGATCCTTGTTTGGCATGATGACAGTGAAATAGAGTAATTGCCAAAATCCTGCATCAAAGGTCAGGATGAAACGACCCTTTTTAATGAGGATGAGTGTAAAGTTCTTTCAGATCGAAGGATCCTTCATTTGACACATCCATGACATTCATGTGTTCAGATTGGAATATTCTTTTGAAATATTTCCCAATGGAAATTAGGTGATGCAAGATTGATAGAAATCATCACGCATGAACCTCATTTGAATTAGGGTTAATACTCTGAAAAACCCAAAATTGGTACACTTGTGACAAATTTACCAAAAACTATTTTTTTGACCATAAAAAAACCAAAATTGGTATATCTTTGACAAATTTACCCCAAACTAGTACACTTGTGACAAATTTACCTTCTGTTAGTATTCGTTAAATTTTATTGTCAAATTATTAAGTTAAATGACACGTGACAATTAACTAATATACCAATTTGGGGTTTTACGATCCATTTGTTAGAGTTTACAATTTTTACGATTTTTTTGTGGTATTAATCCAATTTAGCGAATGATATATTTGTCACAAATTTATTAGTTTGGGGTTTTTTGCGGTTGAATAAATTAGTTTGGGGTAAATTTGTCATAAATGTACCAATTTATGGTTTTTTTTATGGTTAGTCGGGGTAAATTTGTCACATGTGTACCAGTTTGAGGTTTTTCATGGTCAAAAAAATAGTTTGGGGTAAATTTGTCACAAGTGTACCGGTTTGTGATTTTTCAGGGTATTAACCCTTTGAATTAATGCATGTTTGTGAATGCATATTGCCTCTCCTACAACTGTGTTTTGCAGGAGACATATCCCCCAAGGAACGGAGATTTCACCAGGTAAGTATATCTCTATCCTTACCTTAAATACTTGTCATTGTATAGGTATTCCTTTTCAAGCACTGGCACTCGATGGAGTTGCCCCCCAAAGATTTTTCCCAGATTCATTCTGATCAAGGCGACCGAAGAAAGGTTCAAGTCATGGTTAGATAATTTACGCTGCAATACTAGGTGACAGTAGAATGGTACGGGTCCTATGTAACACCTATTCAGGCGACCGTAGAATAGTACGAGTCCTGAAAATGAATCATAGTTTAGGCGACCGTAGAATGGTATGGGTCCTAAACAACATTCAGGCGACCGTAGAATGGTACGGGTCCTGGAAAATCCTTTTTTTCGTTTAGGCAACCGTAAAATGATACTGGTACTAGACAACATTCGGGCAATCGTAGAATGGTACGGGTCCTGGAAAATCTTTGTTTCGTTTAAGCGATCGTAGAATGGTACGAGTCCTAGACATCATTCAGGTGACCGTAGAATGGTACGAGTCCTGAAAATCATTTTTCGTTTAGGCAACCGTAGAATGGTACGGGTCCTAGACAACATCTATTTCCCTATTCAAGCGATCGTAGAATGGTACGAGTCCTGGAAAATAAATCCCCGTTTAAGCGACCGTAGAATGGTACGGGTCTTAGACACAACCAAAACAATGCCATACTGGGCGACCATAGAATGGTACAGGTCCTGAGAAAGCAGTCTCTTTGCGAAGCCATGTTATTATTCTGGGCAACCGTAGAATGATACGGGTCCTGGACATGTAACACCAATTTATCTTGAGTTACTCTACCCTCCTCGAAGGTAAGTTATTCCGGGTAATTGCACTTATCATTTGCATTAGCATTTTTATGCATCATATGAATTGCATTTCAAAATTGGATTCATTTTACCAAAAAAAAAAAAAAAAATAGAGGGTCATTCAGTGCATATGCATGATCAAAATTTAGGTCTCAACTTATCTTTGAAGGCAACCTCTACGAGCTCACCTTCAAAGAAGGGCAGCTGTTGACACCTAATTTTAGCAAATTTACAGAAATAAGGAAAATAAAAATTGCATTTGAATAAATAAAAGGAAAAAAATGAAAAAATGGACGAAATTGATTTGATTGATTATGCATGGAAATTTGAAATTCTGATGAATATTTGGATTTTGTTAAATGCAGAAACAATTTAAAAATCAAGTGAATAAAGGGTAAGAATTTTTGCAAAATGGAAGAAATCCGAGCAAAATCGAGCTGAAAATCGAGTTGAAAATCGAGCTGATTGTGAAATCATGCTCCGATTTATAGCTTTGATTTAATGTGACTGGAGATGGAAACTCAGAAAATGCCATACAAAGCGGCCGTTTGCAATCACTATAAAAGAGAGGTTCATTTTTCGTAACTGATGAGGCTTTTTTGCAGAATTGAGAGTGAAATTCAGAGAGAGAGCTTTCATGAGACAATTCGTACGAAAGAGAGATTGTTTTCTGAAGAAAAAAAAAGTCATGGTCAAAAGTAATCTGTAAAAGTCTCTGGAAAAGTGACGTGTGAAAAAAGAAAAAAAAAAGAAAAAGAGAGGAAAGCAAGTATCGGTTCGTCTCCTCCGCCCGGCAGCTCGTGCTTTTGGTGACCCGCGCCCGTCTCGTCGGCGACCTGCGCCTGCCTCGCCATCCACCCATGCGTCCACCTCCCCATCCGAGCCGTGAAGCTGCTGCCTTGCGCCATTCACCGCACCTTCGCCACCGTCGTCTTGCTGGATCTGCCCCCCCGACGTGCAGCACCGCGCCTCAACCCTCAACCGTGGCTAAGCCATCGTGACTTTGCCTCTACAACAACTGACGAAGCTCACCACTCCAATCTTGCTCGTCGACACTCCCTGCAATCCGCTGATCCGGCTACTATCACCTCAGCCAATGAGCTAGGACTTGAGCCTATTGCAACGCCAGTTTCCCACTTTGCCAAAGCCTGACGCCGCCGTGGTTCAGCCATCGTGACTCCTCCTCTGTAGCAACTGATGCTGCCGCGTCTCTAAAGCATCGACGCGCGCCTCACCCGCGATCTGCAGCGCCCACCACCACGCGCCCCTGTCCACGGTTGTCCCTAGCACCCGTGACCCAGCGCCCAAAGCAAGCAGCCCACGTCCGACGAACATGCTCATGCCCCTCTTGATGCTGCGCCTCTACCTAGCCTCATTGTTGCCATTTGCTAGCCGCGCTAGACGCCGCACCTCCGTCGGTCCCCTCGTCGGAGCTCCGTCGTCGGTCAGCCACCACCGACGCCATCCACTATCCTCCTTTCTAACCCATTAGGTAGTTTTTTTTTTTTTTTTTTAAATTTTCCTTTATTATATATTTGCTTTATTTACTTTTTTTAAAGTCTTAATATTATTGTATAGGAAGGTGATTTTCATTTTATAAATTTTGTAAGCATTATCCGTAGGGATTTTGTCCGGAATTATTGTAATTACTGATTTGATTCATAAGACGTCGGATCATTTTTTTTAATTATATTAATTTTTGGGCTTTTTGATAGTATTTTAATTGTTAAATCAATATAATTATTAATTTGATCCGTAAGATTTCGGATTAGATTTTTAATTATTTTGAACTCCTTGTCATGTTAATTAGGGTTATAATAATCGTTAATTTGACTTGTGAGACAACATGTTATTTTTTCGATTATTTTAATCCTTTATTCTGTTGATAGTTTAGATTTAATATTTACTTATCTTAAAAAAATAAAAAAATCAGAAAATCAAAAAAATCAAAATTTTGCATGAGCATATAGGTTTAGTAAATCAGACATGTAGGTTTAGTAAATTACAATTTTTTTTTTTGGATTACATTTTTAGGATTGCATTTTTAGAAATAAGTTAGGGTTGGACCTAAATAACTTTTTTTTGTTTTAAATAGGGTTTTAGATAATGTTCGCACATTTTAATTTTCTCATTTTTCCAAAAAATAGTTTTCTAAGATAGGATAGGGTTTAAGTCAAATTAATCCCTAGAATAAATTAGAAAATTATCCCTTTTTACATAGTTTAATTAGGGTTTTTATTAATTCTGAATTTCAATAAAAAATACAAAAATACTAGGTGCATGTTAACTAGTTTGCATAATAGGATCATTTAATCAGAATTTGTTCATTAGTGAAGTTAGGTCATGAGGTGCATAATAGGCCCATTTAATTAGAATTTGCATATTAATAAGATTAAGTCATTTAGTTAAAAATACATTTTTATAAAATAATTCTAATTTAAAAAAAATCCAAAGAAAAGTTGTTTGCTTTGTGTGATGCAATTTAATTATTGAATGTTTAATAATTGTTGAGCATTCGTGTGATCACCTTTTGACATGATAGTAATTTAGTAAAATAAATCCAAGTCGCTTGTAAATTTTTTTTTGAAAAATAAAAGAAATGGTATCGAAAATGCATTAGAGAAGTCTAGTGTAACCAAGCCCCTGTACCCTTAGTCTCTGGTTCGTAGGAGTAAAATAATCCTCACATTATTTTACTTAGGTGTCTAATCGACCTACCGTAAACCGATTAGTGGCAACTCCTAGTTAATAACCTTTTGCATGTTTAAAAATTTAGACTCAAGTCCCGATTTGGTATGGGCTTGGGAGAGCCCGAGCTAAGTTTAAAAACTTAATAGTCAATTAACCTAGTTTTAGGTGGTGCACCCAAAATTTTAGGTTGTGACAGCAGCCTTCATCTTTAATGAGCGCTCCTCCTCACTCGAAGCAATTGATAAGGGCGAGATTAACTCCGTAGGAGGGGGAGGCTTCTTCTTCTTCCCCTTAACTTGTTCCCGAGCCAGGTCGGCGTCATCAGGTCCATCCAACCCAACTGGAGTAGGTTCGAGCAACCAAGAAGCAGTTGGGGGGGGGGGGGGGAGAGGTTGGCTTGACCTTGAGCCCATCCACCACTACCAGAGCAGGATCGGGAAGGCGGGCTACAGCAGGGGAGGTGGGCCAAACCTGATCTTGCTGCGAGACCTCCACCGGCTTTGGGACCGCAGGAGCAGCAGCACAATTGTGTCCAAAAGTTCCACACCTAGAGCATTCAACCGGTCTCCGTTCATATTCAATAGCAACCAATCGAGTCACCCCATTTAAGGTTACCTTCACCGAAGACGCTCTCGGTTGGTTGGATTGGATCTCCATACACACCCTTGCGAAGGAAATCATCCTCATTTGTTCAATACGTTGATCCACATAGAGGGGTTTTCCAACAGCACTTGCAATAGCACTAATCGTTGGCGCGGTCCACAAATCAAAGGGGGAGGTTCTTCAATCTAACCCAAATCGACATCGAAGTTTGCTTGTCTCTTTTCAGCTCTAAAAGAGGCTTTCATTTTTGTAAAATAAGTGGCACCCTTGCAACCGTTAGAGGCCTATCCTCCAAAATTTTCCTCCAGAATAACAAATCAGTGTCACGACCTAAATTTCGGGTGCACCACCTAAACTCTAGTTAATGGACTACTAAGTATAACTTAGTTTGGGCTCTCCCAAGTCCTTACCAATTTGCGACTTAGGTTCAAGTTCTTAACATGCAAATAATATTTCAGTTAGGAGTCGCCACTAATCTATTTTTGGTGGGCCTATTAGAAACCCAAGCAAAGTACCGGAAGATTTACTTTACTCTTACGAACCAGAGATTTATGAGTTCGGGGACTTGGTTACGCTAGATTTCTCTAATGCCCTTTCGGTTACTTTCTCTTTTATTTCGAAAAATGTTTGGCAGGCAGCTTAAATTGATTTTAAATCTATTTCCCTAACATGTGAGGCGATCATGCGGTGTGCAAACCACCAATTTAACATCCAAGAAAGCAATGAATAAATTGCAGGACTTACCTCATAGCAACGAAAGCATCTGCGTTGTTAGATCAGAATTCACATCAACAACCCTAGATATGATTTCTAATTAATACGCAATTTTTTTTTGTTTTCGCTTAATTAATGAGAATCATGCTTTATGCAATGCATGCCACTAATTTAACATGAAATGATATGACATGGCAACATGACTTAGCTATATTATCTAAGCGATATGACATAAATAAGCATGTAATCTATCCTAAAGCATGAGATGGATTTATTCTAAAAAATAATTTTTTCATATTTTCCATGAGATTCGAAATTAAAGAAATGCAATACTTAAATATGCAATCTAAATTAATCTAATGACCTAATTCTAATGACGGGCAATTTCTAATTAAATGAACCTAACAAAAATCACTAAATGACGTGCATTGTATGAACCTAATTCTATATGCCATGCATATGAATTTTTTATTTTCCTAATAAGCATGCAATCTATCATAATATGCAATGACATGCAAAGAATGCTCTAATTCTAATTTTTTTTTTATGAAATTCGAAATTAAAATTGCTAAATAATCAAACGTGTAATTCAAATTTAAAGCTAACATCCTAAATGAATGCATTTTTTTCGATTTTTATTTTTAAAAATTCGGAATAAAATCTCTATTCTAAATATGCAAGATAACCCTAAAACAAGAAATATTTTAGAATGCATCTAACCTAACTCAAATATATTTTTGGGTTTTTCCTTTACGGAAGCAATCAAATAAAGGCATCAAGAACAGCACGGCAACATATCAAGCAAGATATCATCCATGTCCATTTAATTTGGGAAATAAATTGACGAATCGTATCTTGTGCATGAGATCGGATTGGCCAATTTTTACATAAAATCACAAATCGTATCTCGAGTGTGAGATCGGATTGGTGATTTTTCCGTGAGATTGCGAGTCGTATTTCAAGCGTGAAATCAGACTGTTAATCGTATGCACATTGTGAAATTAGGAAAGATTTCCCAATTCATGAGGGATCAAGAGATCTCTTGGATGCGGCAATACCGATCAAACATTCAAAGAAAGATTGCTATATCACGAATTAGGTAGACATATATGAAAATCAAATTAATCGAGAGTTTTACCTAATTTACAATATCACGCGGGTAACGTTTCCAAATTCGGACGGATGATGGGGGTGCTCAACAAGCTTGCGGCTCATATTGCTTTGCAGTGGTCTGTGCGATGGGATTCCCAGTGCGAGGCTTTCACGGTGATTGGCGACCCGGCGCTTTTCGGCCACCGAGGAAGTGATTCCGGCTCGGACTAGCATTGATGACTTGATCGTGAATGCTTTTGTTTTGTGGGACCATGCATTGAGTCAAACTTCCCATAATTCTATGCACGCCCACCACTGCTGTGCTGACCGAATGAGGTCTTGCAAACAGCCCAAGATTTCCAATATATTCATGCGTGAATTTGGAGTACGCTGCCTCTATTGGTGTGTTCTTTCTTTACTTGAAATTTCTCTATAAACTCTCTCCCTTCGACTTGATAAGGGCGGTGGGGTAGCTTGAGCGTAGCCGGACTACTGCGTGCGATCAACAACTGGTGCGGAGGTGCGGAGGACGGCAATCGATGGCAAACTCAAAACAGCAAACCTTGAACTGTGATGGCAAAGATTTTGGTCAGAGAAACCAGAATTGCTTTTGGTCGAGGGGAGCACAGTGGCTCGCGGCCAAGAGTGGAGAGTCGATCTCAGTTGGGTATGTCGGTCTATTGAGCATGCGAGGCGACGAGTTGCTGCACCCACCGAACCCTCTTACACATAATCATCACGTCAGACTTTTGCCACTTGGGCTCTTCTTGCTTGTGAATAATTCAAGTGCACTCCTTCAGTGATTCTTCACCACCACGTTCACGCATCACACTTTTGGCACAACTACATGCAATTGGGATTGTTCGGTGAAGCTGGGCTTGGCTGCTATGCTGTCATAGGATCACGAGCTTCGTCGGCTGGACTGAGGCAGCGACGCGTTTGAGTCGTGTCACTGACAGGAATGGCACAGCAAGGGGGAAAGCAAAGGCTCGCAACGGGGAATCCTCGACTCAATCTGGTACGGGCTGGCTTCAGGTGAGGCAGTGGCTAGGATGGACAGAACGGCTCGTAGCTGGTGCAGTCACGAGGAGGGAGCAACAGGTGGCTAGAGTCAGCGTCGTGGGCTGCAACTTGGCTGGACGTCGGAGTAGGGGCCGGTTCAACGTCGTTGTGCAGGGACTACCAGGGCTGAGAAGCAAAGAACTTGTTGGAACACCAAGGTTGCAGGATCCCGGTGGCCATAAAATTACTGGACTGGCGAGGCACGGATCTGCGGCTACGTTGTGAGGAGGGAGGAGCGATGATTGTTGGCTTCCTTGGAGGAGCTCGCTGATTATGGTGAGTGATGTCACCGAACGAGGGATCGATTGGTCTGGTGCGATGATGAAAGGGCTGCGGTGAAGGACTGGGACAAAGACCTTGCTCTGTGCTTTTTCTCTCTCTTTTCGCCTCTCTCTCTCTAGGGTTGCAGCTCCTTTTTCTCTCAATTGTGGTCGTGAATGTTAGTTGTGTTTCCCCAAAAACCCTATACGACTAATCTATTTATAAGCCTCAGACTAGGGTTTTAATTTTTCCAAATTGATATCCATAAAGATTCTTTTTCTTCTAAATGTAATATTCACTTTTCACATCTGCCCTATCCAAAAAATTCATCATATCCCGGAAAATTTCAAAATTTTATTTTCTCACGAGATAATTTCTGATTACTTAAAAAAAAGGCTTGGGCCAATTTGCTCGCTTCATGAGCTTAGTCTGGCTTGTTAATTTAAAGCTCAAAACCACTAATTCAAATACACCCGTCACTGGTCCAATAAATAAATGCAAAACATGTAAATTAAAAATAAATGCACCTACATCTATATGCTATGCAATTAATATTTTCTCAGGGATAAAATTAATCCTTAATTTTTAATGTGATAAATGACCAAACAGGTCGCAAAAATTTAGGTGTTAACAATCAGGAATGTGGAAAAAGAAAAACCTCTGATCGTTGGCCAAGACCTCGACTAACTTCGGCCCCCAAGTGAGTTTGAGCGGTTGCTCCATGAGCTGAAATGAGAGCGTTCTCCCCCGAAATAACCAACTAGGCATTTATGCCACTTAAGATCCACTGCATCAAGCACCTCTTCTGGGATGTTAACAGCCGGGCCATCCTCCTCAAAGGAAGGGGGTACATAAGTGAGATCGAACCCTTTGGCAGCAAGCCTAGTGACGCTCGCCCAAGAACGGACGGGGGGGCTTCAAGCAGGTTGGTTGGCTATGAGGGTCTTGAGGTCTCTTAGAAGTAGACCTCACATGGCTACGTCCTCTGGATCGTCCAACATGGGCCAAAGTCTTTGGGGGATCTTGCTTCCCCTTGAAAGCAACAGCGGGGGCCTTACCCATGGCTAAGGAAGGCTAGCTCAAACGAATACGGGAAGAAAGGCTAAGCCCCTCCTTAAAACCAGAACCAGGCTGAGCCTCATTACTCACTCCACCCACCATAGTAGATGAAGAAGCCATAACTCACCAGCAGTCCTCTACATAGTCTAAACCCTTTTTATAGTACAGGCATTGCAGAGAATGGGACCATACCAAGGAAAGGGAAGAACCGGGCTGAACAAGTATGCTGAAGATCCGAAAAACCACCGTAAAGCCCCATGAACCAGCTCTAACAGTCCGTATGAACAAAGCTTGAGAAGATTGTCGCAATAGCGAAACACCAGGTCTTAGAGAAGCTTCGAACTCGACCAAGGCAACAGCAGGGTGAGAGAAGAACTGGGCTGAAGAGGGCTGAAGAGCCGAAGAAACACTACAAAGCCCCACCAACCAGCATTGGTAGCCCGCACTGACAGAGCTCGCGAAGACAACCGTAGCAGCGAAGCGACAGGACCTAGAGCAGCTTCGAACACAACCAAGGCAAGGCTAACCGGCTGAGGATAGGAGCTGAGAAGTCCAACCTCCCCCACAAGGACCCCCAAAGAAGCAACGACATTAGAGCCCAAGAAGACAGCAGCAGCAGCGAATCGGGCCAATTTAGGGTAGCTTCGATCTCGTTCTTGAGACCAAATCGGAAGAAATCGTTCGGTGATAATGAAGAGGCACGATAGATGAAGCAAGCCTCCAAATCTCGAGCCAAAAGTAGGCCTACAACGGCCGGGAGGAGCAAAAGACCAGCTAGGATGAACAGGAGCGAGTCTCCATTTTCTTGTTCTGCAGCTGCACTTCCCCCTTTTCTTCTTTGTTCTTGGTACGCTTCTTTAGATTTATAAATCCAAGTATGATAAATACAACAAACTTGTTGCCCCACTATCTAGCCCTCATGAATTGGATAGGCTTATAATAGGTAATTGATTCATAAACATTGCCAACAAATCATTGATTACAAGTTCACACTCGGACAACCAAATTTTGTATACTTATTGCAGTCTATCTTTATGTGACATTTTTTTTAAATAATAGCCACTAATTCTTCTTGAATGATTCTATCATAAGATCCAAACTATTAGAATGACTGGTGGTTTCATGAGTTCTTTTATGAGCATGATTTTTAAACTTTAAATCTACTATCCTTAGAACGTAATCCCTAACCTCGTCAGAACAATCATACCTTATGTTAAAGAGCCCTTACAAATGTGTCATAATATCAGACAAGATATAATTTCATGTCACTAAGGCTTCCATCATCTTTTAGCATTGCAGTTAGTTGGTAAACCATTTTGCAAGTGTTCCTGAATGGAATGCTTCATGGATAACAGGCAAATCTGATTGCTCTTTCCCCAAACAAAAAAATCTTATTTCCATTACTTAAAGTTTGAACAAGTAAAAGATCTCAATAATAGTGGAGTTATTAATTACAGATAAAGTGATTAAAATAATAAGTAATGTATTTAATTAGTATCATGTGAGTATTATGTAACTTGAAAACACACAAGTACACATTCAGAGAGTTACATGCATTATCACATAATCACCTTTAGGCAGAATATATGACATGCAATTGTATACCCTTCATATGACAACAATAATAAGAATATATTCCAACGTTCATGAATTCATCACCTTTGGATATATGAATCATCAGAAGTACTCACTCCTCCACCATACTGTCATGTTTCTCTTTATGAACTAATACACAATCATCTCCTTTAAAAGTATGACCACGCATTAGAACAAGAGTCATTCCATCATTAAATGAGACTGGTATTTCTCAAACCTAATAAAGTGTGCTACTTTGGCGGTCATAACTCAATTAAATCATTGAAACTTATACCGGTGATATAAACTTTACTTCTCACGTACACTATATACATGTGATTTTTACTTTAGTGACGGGGCAATTTATCACTAAAATCACATATCATGCCAATTACATTGCTTTATTCATTGATGCAAATTAATCTTTATATATTATAAATGAATCACACTCTATACAATAACTATGTGATGACATACCTATAAACTAACACCTGTATTTCCAAAATCATAGAAAAACATAAGAAAATATGCAAAAAAACCCTTAAATAATCCAAAAAGTCACGCGTATTTAGGATTTTGTATGTATTTTCACATTCATAAACTTATAAAAAATAAATATATCACAGTATAAAGCATCTCCATACGAGCACATAGACTCCAAAAACACCCCAATTGGAGTTTGGACGCGCTCGTACACTCGTTCGGAGTGTGCAGTGCATGTAGCACATGTGCTGGCCGCTTAGACCAGTCTGACCACCGATCCAACTAGTAGGTTGGTCAACGGGCAGTCCGACCAATTGATTGGTCCGGTCAATAGTGAACCGGATTGGGCGGGTCAATGGGTCGGGTCAATGGGCCGGTCAATTGTTAATTGAGTTGAGTCAACGCATCGAGTTAGGTCGGGCCTTGCGGGTCGCTGATGTCAGCGTGATGTTAGTCCTCGCGTGTGCGACGCATGCATGAGTAGCGCCCGGCACGTGAGAGCACATGAGGGCACGTGAGTGCTTGTAGGGCACATGCTCGACGGCCTGGCGGTGCGTGTGTTGGAGAAATCTTTCCAAAATATTTTAAAGCTGACAAAACGTTTCTATTAGTCTAAGTCTGGATGTTCGGAGACCGACAGTTTAAAGTCTGAAGACTTTGTATTCACAAGACTCAAGACTCAAGACTCAAGACTATTCTCACTGACAGTCTTTCTAATCCAGTGACGAAGGAAATCCAAAGCCGAAGTATATGGTTGAGGATTCGATCCTATTCTCTGGAGAAGATCCCTTGGTTGGATAATCATTTCGGATTCTTTGATTCTTATCTAAGATCGATTGAAGATCCGATGGCCGATGAAATATTCTTGGAATGTTCTATTCTTGGAAACCAAGATCCTGATTGTATGGGCGAACAGGATTGATGGGCTATCATCAGGTTCCTTAAATAGCTCGGATGATCTTCTTAATTGATTCCGTCCAATGGGTAGATTGGAGGAATTCCTTTCGTAAGTGCCAACGGCTATGATGGCATAAAGGAGTATAAAAGGAAGACGTTCTAGTTGTTTTAAGTACGTGAACGATAGAAAAATTCCAGAGTCTGAAGAACCTTGATTATTAGTCGATACAGTTCGAGCGAAATTGTATACATAGAGAGTGTTTATACTTGGTGACACCTTGAGCGAGTGTGGTAGATCATCTACACCTAGAAATCAAGGAAGATCAACACTGTAACATCTCTTTGTTCATAGTGGAATCCAGCCAATTGGCTGTCAGTGCAGAAGAGTGGACGTAGGCTTGAATCAAGCCGAACCACTATAAACCGCGTGTTCAATTCTCTCTTTACTTTACTCAGTCTTGCGATTGAATTTTTAATTGTTGCAAATTCTTTAACTGTCTAAGTATTGTGCAATCTTCAAGAAAATTTTTATATACCTATTCACCCCCTCTAGGTACTCGTACTAGCTATATCAATTGGTATCAGAGCTCGTGTTCTTACTTTATTTGAAGTGTTTTACTTCAGAGTAAAAGATCCATGGCTAGTATGCTAGCACCAGGGCTGGTGGAAGGGCAAAGCAATACCAGACCACCCTACTTTGATGGAAAGGATTACAACATCTGGAAAAACAAGATGAAAGCTTTTCTACGGTCAAAGGATCCTCTGGAATGGGATGTGGTGGAAAAAGGAATCACTCCTACTGCTGCATCAGTATCTGAAAGAGGGAAAGAAACTGTTGAAGCCAGCGGAATGTCTCAAGAAGAGATAAACAAGAGACAAGCACTCGATGCTAAAGCAATTTACTCTTTATATTGTGCTTTGTCACCAACTGAATATAACAGAATATCTTCTTGTGTTACAGCAAAAGAAGTCTGGGACAGATTACATATCACTTCTGAAGGGACAGACCGAGTGAAGGAGACCAGAATTAACATTCTCCTTAGTCAATATGAAGCCTTCAAAATGAAACCAGGAGAATCTATAACTGACATGTTTAGCCGTTTTACAGATATTGTCAATGGTCTTGAAAATCAAGGACAGAAAATTTCTGATCCTATAAAGGTGAACAAGCTACTGCGTGGACTCTCCAAGGATTGGAATCATATAAAGACTTCAATAAGAGAGACGCAAAGAATTATGCCATTATCTGTAGACGAGCTGATTGGAACTCTTCGATCTTACGAAGTGGAACGAATTAATGAAGACGAAGATCCAAGAGGTAAGAAATCCATTGCATTAAAATCTAATGATGATTCGATGATACGACTCGAAGAAGATCTGGACGATGAGGAGCTTGCTCTTATGATTAGAAGGTTCGAGAAAGCTGAATAGAAAAGGAAGAAGGTTCAACTCAAAGAAACAAAGTTTTCGAAACATCAAACCAAGTTTGTTGATAATGAGGAACCAAACAAAGATGTAGTTTGCTTCGAATGTAAGAAAAAGGGACACATCGGACCCAATTGTCCTCTCCGAAGAAGAAGAGAGGAAAAGCTGAAAAGTCTCGAAAAGCTCTCAAAGCCGAAACACGGAGCGTCTGAGTGTGAAGAAAGTGACGAAGAATATGCCAACCTGTGTCTGATGGCACAATCAGACTCAGACTCTGGATCAGACTCAGACAGTGAATTTGAGGTAAGTGATTATAAAATCCCTGTCAAAGTCTCTAAATACATTGATGAACTATGTTTTAGTCTTAAGACTTTCCGAACTTAAAAAGGAAAACTCAGTTTTAAAACAAAAGGAAAACATTTTAGAAGAAAAAGTGAAAAGTTTAGACTTGAATATTTCTACTCTTAAAGAGAATGAAGATAAACTTTCAAAAGAAAATGCTTTCTTAAAAACTGACTTATCAAATATTTCAAAGAAATTTTCAATAGGCTCTGAAAAACTTGAGAAAGTTCTTTCAGTTCAAAGACCTTACTTCAATAAGTCTGGTTTAGGTATGACACAGAAACAATCCCTTTGATTGATTTTCCAAAAGTAAAAGAAAGAATTAAGAAAAGACCGTCAAAAGAGGCTTACAAAAATCATTTCAAGAAAGTCTTTGTAAAGTCTGTAGGTCGAAATGCTCTAAGGTGTTCAAAGTGTGACAGTCAGGATCACTTTGAAAAAGAGTGTCCTATGGTTTGGAAGCCTGTTAAAAAGGCATGGCCTAATAATGCTTATCCTACTAACACCAAAGGACCCAAGAAAATTTGGGTACCAAAGAAAGCTTGAGACTCTCTTTTGAATGCAGGTCTCTGTCAAAAAGAAGGTAAAGTGGTATCTTGACAGCGGATGCTCAAGACACATGACAGGAGACTCAAATTGCTTCATAAAGCTTATTCAAGTAAATGGTGGAAAAGTTTCATTTGGAGGAAACAGCAAAGGAAGCATTGTGGGATTTGGAACTGTAAAAATTGGAAATCTCACAATAAGCAATGTCTCTCTAGTGGAAGGACTCAACTACAATCTTCTCAGCATTAGCCAATTGTGTGATACTGGTTTCAAGATCTCCTTTCAAGAAGGCATATGTTCTGGAATTAGTAAAGATTCGACTCAGTCTTTCATGGGTCGAAGGCATGGAAATATCTACCTTCTCGATGTAAACCAAATGAAGCACAATGCCTAATCTCAATTCAAGATGAAGCAGTCTTATGGCACAGAAAGCTTGGCCATGTCAACATGAAGCAATTAGCCAAAATCTCATCAAAGAAGCTTGTTCGAGGACTACCTAAATTGCCATACCAAAAGTCTGATTCATGCACTCCATGCATTCTGGGAAAGCAGGTAAGAAATTCATTTAAGCCAATAAATCATGTCTCTACTAATCATGTACTACAGTTGCTTCATATGGATCTCTTCGGACCAACAAGAACCCGAGCATTGGAGGTAAGAAGTATTGTCTAGTAATTGTAGACAATTACTCTCGCTTTACACAGGTATATTTTCTTGCAAGTAAGTCGAAACCTTTTCGTACTTTGAGAAGTTTGCTAAAAAGATTCAAAATGAAAAAGGATGTGCAATATCAAGTATAAGAACAGATCATGGAAGTGAATTTGAAAATCAAGATTTTACGAAATTTTGTGATAAATCTGGTTTTAATCATATGTTTTCCTCTCCATATACTCCAGAGCAAAATGGAGTTGTGGAAAGAAAGAATAGATCTCTTCAAGAAATGGCTAGAACACTTTTAATTGAAAGTAAAATTTCTTCACGATTTTGGGCTGAAGCTGTTTCAATAGCATGCTATATTATAAATAGAGTATTTCTAAGACCTATTTTAGAGAAAACCCCCTATGAATTGTTCAAAGGTAAGAAGCATATTGTTTCATACTTTCATGTGTTTGGTTGCAAATGTTTTATTTTGAAAAATGCAAATGATCGAGTTGGTAAGTTTGAAGAAAGATCAGATGAAGGCATTTTCCTTGGATATTCTACATCAAGCAAAGCTTACAGAGTCTATAACAAGAAAAGCCAGTCGGTGGAGGAATCAATGAATGTCAAATTCCAAGACTCAACGCAAGATGAATCCAGCCAGACTCAGTATGAAGAGTCTGAACCCGCTCTAGACCTTCCAATGTCTACAAGTCAAGAAGCATCTCAGACTCTGGAAGTCCAACATCAAGATGCTAATGAAGATTCAAATAAAGAAAGAGATCATCAACCATGCAAATGAACTAGTAACTGGAAGCATAAATCCAGTCATCCCAAAGATCTCATTATTGGCGAAATCAATGAAGGAATCCGCACCAGATCAAAAAGGCGTGAAGAATCTAGTGCTGTGGCTCTCATTTCTGAAATTGAACCAAAAAGCATAGAAGAAGCTTTATCTGATGAAAGTTGGATCGAAGCTATGCAAGAAGAACTCAGACAGTTCAACATCAATGATGTCTGGGAATTGACATCTAAACCAAAAGGTAAAACTATTATTGGAGCCAAATGGGTATTCAGGAACAAGATGAATGAAGAAGGAAAAGTTGTACGAAACAAAGCAAGACTCGTGGCCAAAGGATATACACAAGAAGAAGGAATAGACTATGACGAGACTTACGCACCAGTAGCAAGGTTAGAAGCTATTCGTCTATTACTTGCGTTTGCTTGTTATAAAAATTTCAGGTTATTCCAGATGGACATCAAAAGTGCGTTCCTAAATGGATTTATCCATAAGGAAGTTTATGTGGAACAACCACCTGGGTTTGAAGACCCAAAGAAGCCAGACTCAGTCTTCAGACTGAAAAATGCCTTGTATGGTTTAAAGCAAGCACCTCGAGCTTGGTACGACAGACTAAGTAAGTTTTTATTACAGAATGGTTTTGTCAAAGGTAAAGTAGATACTACTTTGTTTATCAAAAAGGAAAACAAAAGCTTTTTACTTGTTCAAATATATGTGGACGATATTATTTTTGGATCTCCTAATGAAAGTCTATGCAAGAAATTTTCTAAGTCTATGCAGGATGAGTTTGAAATGAGTATGATGGGAGAGTTAACATTCTTTCTTGGACTCCAAGTGAAACAAATGAAGGAAGGAACTTTCATTCATCAAGAAAAATATGCAAATGATCTTGTCAAAAGATTTGGATTGGAAAAGTGCAAAAAGACCGACATACCAATGTCATGTTCTCAGAAGATAGACAAGGATGAAGAATGGAAGAAAGTAGATCAAAAGCTGTACAGGAGCATGATCGGTTCACTTCTTTATCTTACCGCTTCTAGACCAGATATTTTGTTAAGTGTTTGCATCTGTGCTAGGTTTCAATCAGATCCTAGAGAATCACATCTCAATGCCGTGAAACGTATTATCAAATACATTGCCTCATCTTCAAGCATCGGTCTTTGGTATCCAAAGAAGGGAGACTTTAATCTTATAGGATACTCAGATGCAGATCTGGCCGGTTGCAGAGTCGATAGAAAGAGCACTTCTGGAACTTGTCAACTGCTTGGAAACAGGACAGTGTCTTGGTTTTCGAGGAAGCAAAGCACTGTAGCTCTCTCAACGATAGAAGCAGAGTATGTAGCTCTTGGAAGCTGCTGTTCGCAAATTCTATGGATAAAACAATAGCTACAAGACTTTGGGATTAAAGACTCATGCACAAAAATCAGATGTGATAACACCAGTGCGATCAATCTCACCAAAAATCCAATCCTTCATTCAAGAGCAAAGCATATTGAGATTCGACATCACTTCATTAGAGATCATATTCAAAATGGAGAAATCTCGATTCAATTTGTTGATTCAAAGAGTCAACTAGCGGATATATTCACAAAGCCTTTGGAGAAAAATCAATTCGACTTTATCCGTTCAAGACTCAACATTTTGAAGCTTGAAGAAGTTAAAGTCTAGAGACTCACCAACTCTAAGACTCTAATCTCTCAGACTTTAAATCCTCAGACTCAGACATTCATGGCTATAGACTGTAAGTTGCTATTTTATCTAAAAGGTACGAATTTTCGTTTAGTTATCTAAACTCGAAAAGGTACGATCTTTCGTTCGGTTACTCTATAATCCGTGTGAAATTCGAAAACTTGTCTTTTTAAAGGGATTAATTTTGGCAGTTATTGATTTTGAAAAGAAGTGTTCGTACACTTTCCTTGTGCCGATTGAACTTCCATTTTCAAAACTAAGTTATATATATATACAGTTTTTCTTTGCCCAATCTTCAAAACCCTAAAAGGCACTCTCCTCCCGATACTGTTTCTACTTCTTGTTCATCGTCGAGAAAGTGGTCATTTTTCTTGGGAAAGCAAGTGAAGGAATCTTTCAATCGACAAAGAAGAATGTCTTCATCGAGGAAATCATCAAGAATCGCAAGCAGGGGACCACAAAGAATGGAGAAGGGACCGACACACTTCGATCTCACTAAGGAAGAAGACTTATCAAGTCAGCGACAAAGTCCGATTCGCTCTCATCCACGTCATTCAACGCCTCCTGCCCCACAAGGTGCAAGTCAACATCTGGAAGAAGAGATAATCGAGGATGCCGACCCAGTAAGAGTCCAAAAACCCTCATTTATCTATAAGCTTTATCGTGCATTGAAAAGCACCGGTACTCCATTGAAATATATAGATGACTTTCTCAAGGACAAAAATTATGGGAATGAGTATCTTTTTCTGCGGAAAATGGAGGAATTGGGAGTTGCTCCGAAAGGAAAAGCAGAGGACGCACTTGCGAACATTCCAAGTGATCCTCGTATGCCAGGACAAAATTTACTTGAAGGGAATGATGATGACAGAATGTTCCTTGAATTCCAACCGAGAATGGGAGTGGCAGCAAAGGTGAAAGGAAATCGGATGGATTTGTTCAAATCCAAGGATCAGGAAAATGTGTATTTCAGGCTGTTGAAAAGAGGGGTGATAAACCCTAGAAGTGTCGATTTTGACTTCCTGGACGCCATCAACATGAACTTAAGAGAGAAGTTGAATTTGATTCAACTTGAGAATTTTTGCTCTGACTCTACGGACGGGTATGCTCAACTGACCGCTTATTTCTATTCAAATCTTAGCTTTTTGGATGCGAATAGAATTTCATTCAGTGTACGAGATCAAGTTTACGTGGTAGATGTGAATATGTTGGCGGACATAGTTGGAGTTGAAAGAGGACGTTATTTACCAATCAAAGTCTCACCTGCTCGTACTACTCTGGAACTTGTCAAAGATAGGGACGCAGAGAAGAAAATTACCTACTCAAGGATGAATGCCATCAACATCGTGCTTCATAAGATTGTGATCAACTGTCTCAGACCGAAGTCTACGTCAAAGACTTCCGTGTCTTTTTCTGAAGCAAAGTTGATGTATGCGATCAACTCAGGACGGAAGTTCTCTCTCCCGCACATTATTCTCTTCCATATGTACAGAGCAATGTCGAAAGACAAAGGACAATTGCCTTATCCTGGTCTGGTGACCAAGATCTTCAGACACATGAATATTGAATCGCCACAAACACTTTGTGTTCGACTGTGTGATAAGATGGTGGTAGGTTTGAAGATGTTAACGAAGATACGTCTGCAAGAACTTTCCAAGGCAATGGAGAAATTCAGAGTAAAATCTCCAGTTCCGTCTGCTTCAAAGAGAAAAGGAAAGGAGGCCATTGGTGCCCCATTGAAAAAGAAGAAAAGAACTCTCATCCTGGAGGATGAAGATGAAGAGGATGAAGATCCTACTATCTGTGCTTTAACAAGAACCAGACGCTCTGTGCCTCAATCGATAGAACTTTAGAAGAAACAGAGAGAAGAAGAAGAGCAAACCAAGAGCAGAGAAGAAGAAGAGCAGAGAGAGAAGGAGAAAGAAGCTGAAGAAGAAAGAGAAGGAGAGAAAGAAGAGTCTGCTATTGAATCTGGAGAGAAGGGAAATCAAGAGCATGATCATCACTCTTCCCCTTTCGATGTCCTAGAGACAGGGGGAGTTGGCGAGCAAGAAAGGTCCACACCTCATGCTGTCGATAGTGAAGGTCCAAGACAATCTCCAGCAGATCCAGAAGAAGTTCAGGTGTCTCAATTGCCTGAAGAAGGTCATGATACGTCGACTCCAAATCTGCAGGATTATACAGAAGCTCCATCGTCTGCATTTACTCCATCTGAGAAAGCTCATGCCAGTACACAGACGGACAACTCAGCAGATTTTCGTCGTATTCTTGATATTCTTATGGAAATGCGGGGACAAATATATGCTCTGGACTGTGAGGTTCAAACCATCAAGAATGCTAGACAAGCGTCTTCGGTTACCCTGGAGGACAAAATGAAAGACCTCGCTCTGCAACTTCAAGTTAATGCCAAAGGAGAGGAGGTAGCTCAACTAAGGGAAGACTTGAAGAGGCTAGAAGGCATAGTCCAGTCAATGGGAGATTTCCAGATCGTGCGCATTCCCAAGCAGACATGACTCCTTTCTCACCCTTTTTAATGATGACAAAAAGGGGGAGAACCAATTTGAACCAACAATTTTCAACACTTTTAAAAACTTTGACTTTTGTGGTTATGTTTATTTTTGAGTATGACTTGAGAACTTGGGTGTGAATTTAAATTTGACTGAATTGGCTGTGGATTTTGATGCTTGACTGGTTGCATTTATATCAAGTGTTGTTATATGGCATTACTCATGAAAGACTAACCAATTTTCTGTGGATGCAGAGTCTGGTTGCTTTATTAATCTTTTTGAGTTAGCCATATTGCTTGAGAAATGTTTTTACAGGTCAAAATTATTCAAATCTACAAGAAAGTTTTGTCACCATCAAAAATGGGGAGATTGTTGGAGAAATCTTTCCAGAATATTTTGAAGCTGACAAAACGTTTCTATCAGTCTAAGTCTGGATGTTCGGAGACCGACAGTTTAAAGTTTGAAGACTTTGTATTCACAAGACTCAAGACTCAAGACTCAAGACTCAAGACTATTCTCACTGATAGTCTTTCTAATCCAGTGACGAAGGAAATCCAAAGCCGAAGTATATGGTTGAGGATTCGATCCTATTCTCTGGAGAAGATCCCTTGGTTGGATAATCATTTCGGATTCTTTGATTCTTATCTAAGATCGATTGAAGATCCGATGGTCGACGAAATATTCTTGGAATATTCTATTCTTGGAAACCAAGATCCTGATTGTATGGGCGAACAGGATTGATGGGCTATCATCAGGTTCCTTAAATAGCTCGGATGATCTTCTTAATTGATTCCGTCTAACGGGTAGATTGGAGGAATTCCTTTGGTAAGTGCCAACGGTTATGATGGCATAAAGGAGTATAAAAGGAAGACGTTCTAGTTGTTTTAAGTACGTGAACGATAGAAAAATTCCAGAGTCTGAAGAACCTTGATTATTAGTCGATACAGTTCGAGCGAAATTGTATACACAGAGAGTGTTTATACTTGGTGACACCTTGAGCGAGTGTGGTAGATCATCTACACCTAGAAATCAAGGAAGATCAACACTGTAACATCTCTTTGTTCATAGTGGAATCCAGCCAATTGGCTGTCAGTGCAGAAGAGTGGACGTAGGCTTGAATCAAGCCGAACCACTATAAACCGCGTGTTCAATTCTCTCTTTACTTTACTCAGTCTTGCGATTGAATTTTTAATTGTTGTAAATTCTTTAACTGTCTAAGTATTGTGCAATCTTCAAGAAAATTTTTATATACCTATTCACCCCCTCTAGGTACTCGTACTAGCTATATCAGCGTGGCCGCACGTTGGGGCGCATGCGGCCATCCCTGGTGGCTTGTTGGCCGCAGTTTGTTTCGTCCTAATGAGTCCATTCATAATTTGCTATTAAAGTTGATTTTTATTGAACAAAAAATCACAAAAATCACGAAAAAACTATACATTCAAGTTCTAGGTTATAATTGCCTGATACCACATGTAAGACACGAGAGTGCAACCCAAGATCTCCATAACTAGAAACAAGAACACATATGTCATCATGTAGACAGATTTACACACCTGATTTGAAACATCGATCTTGATACGGAATAGCGATGATCCAAACTCAAGAATTTATTTTCTACTGCCCTCCGTATCATTGGCTCAATGAGATGGCCCCCTCACTCTTTAGCGCTAGGTAAATACTCGTGTGAGAATAATTGTGAGAATTAGGGTTAGAGAAGAGACTTTAACATTATTTATAGAGTTTCTAACCAGGCTCTTTCATTACAGATTATATTTAACTTGGCCCACACTAGTAAGCTCAATATTAGACTAATTAAGAAACTTTTTATCTCACCTCAGACTATTTTCATAAAACGGTAAATTACAATATCAATTAATATAGTTCACAATAAGAAAACTTTTACAGAACCGGCTCCGCTTGTGCGGAAGGACGATGTCCGGGAGTTTGCACTCCCGCTGCTTACGGATGACGAGTATCTGGCGCAGGGCGTAGTGGTGACGACGTTTAACATGAAGGGAGATGCGTTTAACATGAAGGGAGAGGCGTTTCCTCTACGGTTCAAATTCTGGTGCGCCGTGGTGTACGTTCTCACGGATGAGTGGAAGGACTTCGTTAGAAAGAATAAGTTGAAGGAGTCTCGGCTACCCTTAAGATGTGGGCGTTTCGCGACGTTCGGGCCGAAGGTCTGTTCTTCATGATCACTGTTGTTCGGACATCATAAGCGGCCGGGCAGAGTCGGACGGAGAAGGGACTCGAATCGAAGGATGGAAGAGCGCCGAGTTGAAGACCCGAAAGGTGCTTTTATCCGGCTAGGTAGGATGGTCGATTTTTGCCAGCTTCGTCGCATTCGTCTTCGGGAGATTCCATTCCAACTTCGACAGGCTTTGGCATCTATTTTGGTGCTTACAATATTCTCTATTGATATCTATTTGTAATTTCATTGTCTCCGTTGTGAATTTTTCATAGGATCACTATTCTAAAACTTAAACTGTTAGATGAAAGTTTTAAATTTAGGGTCTTATAGGATTACTGCCAACTGATTTCTACTCTAAGACCATCACTAAACATGCTTCTCACTTTATGCATGGACTAAAAAGAGCATGACTATATCTCGTTGGGCATCTCATGTACCGTGGAAAACAATAGCATATCGGTTAATTACTTGTACGACCAGTTTATCACGAACAGAGTTGATCCAAGATGAGATTTTGACAGGGGCGGCAACCACTAGACATGATCTGCTTGCGCGACTTGAACGGGAGAGGTGAAATACAAATTACAGAAAAGAAAATCCGAATACCACACGAGACATCCTACTTTATATGTTGTCACAAAACGATGGTGATTAACACGTTTTCCTCTTAATTTTATTATTTCGCATATAAAATCAAATTTGAGATGTTTTACGAGTATCACAAATAAACACGTTCCACGGATATGGCGACAACACTCTGCATTTCTAGTCATATTGTTCGTAAAATCCGCTCTTGTCCAGTTAACATTATTTCCTCAGTCTGAAAGTCATGCTTATGTGAAGAAAGCGTTTTTTTTGAAGTATATGGTTAATTGCTTGTACTTAATGGACTAATTTAATTGGGCATTCAAGCTTAGAGAATGATCAAGAGTTCTTTTATTATTATTATTATTATTAGTAGTATTATAAGTGAAGGGGTGAGCATGAGAAAGGGTGACTAGCAGATATGTCTCAAATTTAAACTCGTAAAGACAGCCTGAACCAAATGAACTTCCTTATTTGAGTAAGTTTCTTCACTTGAATTAATTCTAAATTGAGAAGGTTTCTAAAAGAGATTCCCTAGTATTTGGGTTTTGTCTCGGAGCCTTCAAGAGAGATTGCAAGATAACCCTTGTCTAATTTTGTTTAAGCATAATTTAGGTTTAAAAATCCATAAGGTTAGGTTTGGTAATTAGGATAAATGTCGCAATAGGATAAAATTCGTCTTATCTTGTGTTAAGTTTCTCGCAAAATTAGATAAATTTGCTATAATGAGGATATAGCCCGGATAAAAATATTTCAAGGGGTGGGATAAAGATGGATAGGAATTTTTATTTTTATAATATAAAAGCTAATTCTTTTAATGACAAACTTCTTAACTTAAAAAATAATTAAATATAAAATAATTGGATTTTAGCGTAAAATAAAATTCAAAATAACCAAAAAATGATGAACAATTTTCAATTATTTATATATTTGAACTGCTTTATATTCTATGATATATATTTTGTGTGTATGTACATATATTTAGTATCTATACTTATTACATATTTTAGGTATATTAGTGTAGTCTATTATTTAATAAAAATTTAATTAAGAAATGAAGGAAGGGAATAAAAGGAGATACAAAAGAGAGGAAAAATAATTAAAAAATCAATAAAAATGAAGTGGAAGGACTTCATTTAAATTTGAACTTGAAGTGGATCATTCTAATTATCTCTGTTTGCTTCTCCTTCGTATGTTTGTTCATGTTGAAGCTTCATGATTCCTCCATAATTCTTTGTTCATATCAAACTTTCATGAAAACGACGAGAGAGCTGGAACTCCTTATCCCTCACAGCTCTCTACTTTAGGTCAAAAGTCCATGAAAAAAACAAGAAATTTCGAAACTCCTTTTTTTCCCATAACTCCATGATTCATATTGAAGTTTTACAATAGTGTTGAGATAGTCAAAGTATTATATTTTTCGGAGTTGCTAAGTTGAATAATCACGTTCTCTCTTTTATTAGATTTGGTGTGCGCTAACACTATGTTGATATTGCTATAGTCTGTTCATATTTCTTGTCATAGTCGAACCTATAACTCTAAAATATTGTAATGAGCTCCTTTTCTATTTAAGGTGTAGATCGTATAATTATTATGAATTGATTAAAGGAGGTCATCTTTGTTTGTGCATCTGTGATTTTTTTTTAACAATTAATAATAATGATAATTTCTTTTACATTTTTGTTTATGCTTTTTTAGGTTTATTTGCATCAAATATTTTGTTTTATTATTATGATCACTAATCAGTGGATAAGAATTAGCAAAATCCATGGATTTTATATCTTATCCTATTCATTCTTATCCTGGTTATAAATCTAGACGACCAAATGCAACCTAAATGATTTAGCGATTATAACTCTATAACTTTCCAAATTTCATAGTAGATTTCTTAGTAGAAATATCTTGTTTTGGTAATTTTTTTTAATGGTTTTTTAACACTTACCCTCATGTGTAATTTTGATACCTAGCCATAACATGAAAAGATTGAGCTTTAGACCCATACAATAAAAAGTTATGTAGCACCACTGTTAACTGTTGAAAAAGGTAAATTTATTAAAAGAATGAGTGATTTTATATTTTGATTTAACCACATTAATCTAGCGTACTACGTCAATGGTGCAGCAGCAACTATTTCATTTTTTCCCGCTCAATAAATTAATGAAGTTAGCGGTTCAGAGTGCCTTTTGTGAGATCTTTACAATTTCTTTTGTGGAACTTTTAGGGCAAGATTGCTGTTGCTCTGCTGAATTCGTCGTTAGAGGCCAAGAAGAGCGACTGCAGCCTGGTGTATTCTTTGTTGTAGCTGACCAGATTCAGGGTTGACGAGGAGGTTCTGAGGATCGGGATGGGGATGACCGATTGGTCGAAGAAGAGGGAATCGAAGGAGAGGTGACAGCAGTTGCGCTCGTCCAAGCTGCAGAGCGCTGCCGATAGAGCGGTGCTGGTGCATGACTTGACTGATCTTATCATCGATGGTTAACGTTAGATCGAAGCAGCACCAGGTACATAAGTGATGATAGGCAATCGTTAGGCCTCTTTTTGTGATATTTGCTGAAGATTTGTTAGCATACATGTCTTAATAGCCAGTTTTAAACCAGTTTCAATGCAATAATTAACGATAAATTGATGAAGAGGATTGATTTTCTGTGAGCACTACTCTTTATATTCATTAGTACTTGATGTGCATGAACTATACAACAGCACTGTTTTTGTTTTCATGTATTCTAGTTTCACAAAAACCATCCTGTCTATCGATATGAATCGTAATCTTATATGATTACATACATAACAGACTAAAAATCATAATGTCAAATGTCAAATAATTGCCCAAAAATAAATAAATAAATCCAAAGAATAATTGCCACCATCCTCAGGCCTGGCCTTGTCCTGGGCTTGAGCAGCCCATCTGCGTTAGGCCTACTCCTCAATACTCTTACATTAATAAAAGCGCACCAATTAGAATAATTATTTTTTTTAAAGGAAAATACTGCTAAAAACCTTAAAATTATGCCCACTCTAATACCAATACCTCGAACCTTACAAAAACCCTCAAAGTCGAACCGGTGTGATAAGAATACCCTTACCCCTACCAAAAAAAAAAAAGTATAAACTTTGTCCATTGCGACAACAGTATCTTAAACTTTTCTTGCACATAAATTATATAGTACGATAAAAAATTTAAGTTTTTTTTGTCACATTGTGCAAGTTTTGACATAAAAAAGTTTGGAGCATTGGTGTTTCAATGTGCATAATTTAAGATTTTTGGCGACAATATGTAATTTGAGGTATTGGTGTCATATTGAGCATAATTTAAAACTTGTCGCTATCAGTCCATAACTTTTTTTTTTTATATGTAATTGTTTTTATTTTGCCAAAAATGTTTCTAATACATGTCAAGCCGAATCAATCTGACTAACCGGAGTATATCTCGATTAGGCAAAGGATAACATCAAAAGCCACGAAGTAGCAACATTCCAATCCGAGTATTATTTCAGGAAATATTTCGAGGGACTCCTATTCAAATTTAAGAAAGTGCAACTTTCATTCGGTCAAAGTATAAATACGTTATATTTGTACATCTTCAGAAGCTGAAAATAGAGAAATAGTTGACTTTAACATGGAAAGAAGCGGTCAAAACCAAAGCGATACGTCCTCCAGGAGTTCTACTTTCCCTGGAGAAGCGAAAGAAGTGCTTCAGGCAGCACTGCTCCTTTCTGTATTGAAGCACACCGGCGATCCTGTAACTAAGGGCGAAGAACACTCGCAGCCAGAGGACGTTCGAGTGAGCTGTTCCCATGCCCCAGCTCACGGTCCGGACCTCCAGCTCATCCCGCGTGTGAAGGCCCTGATCGACTCTATCGGGCAGTGTTGGGGGCCGTTTGAGCTGCGGATGATGGAGAGCGACGTCGTGGACCCACAGAACTGGCTCATCCTGGCGAATGAGCACGTCCGGGAGTTTGTGCTCCCGCTGCCGAGGGTGGGTGACGATCCGGTAAGTGGCATGGAGGTGAAGACGTTCGATACGGAGGGGAAGAAGTACAGTATGCGGTTCAAGATCTGGTGCGGCAAGGTATGTGTCCTTGCCAGCGATTGGAAGTCGTTTGTCAAGGAAAATCAACTGGGGGTCTCGGATGTCCTAAGGAAATGGGCGTTTAGCGACGTTCGGACCCAAGGATTGTGCCTTGTGATTGCTCGGATGCTGGAAGATCTCGAGCCGAGCCGGGCGGAGAAGGGACTCCAAGCGAAGGAAGGGAGCCCGGCAAGTTGAAGCTCCCCCGAAAGGCGGCTTTTTTGTTCGGCTGGGTCCGGCTGGGTAGGAGGATAGGCTTTCGCTGGCTCTGTCACATACTGTCTTCAATGACTTCCGTCCCGATTTCGTTGAGACATTTTGTTCGGCTGTTATCTAACAAGAATTTTGTCAGAGCAATACTAATGTTCTAAAAAATTAAGTTATTAGATGAATGCATGATTTTAGTATATAAACATTCCAATACTATCTCTCAACATGTAGATTGCGCTAAGGGAAGCACGTCTAATACCATGTAAAATTCCACATAACCGCTACCAATTGTTTTAAAACTTAAATTATTAAATAATGATGTAGTTTATTATTTGAGATGTTCTTACATCCATGTGATGATATTGACTGCCGGATTTAATATCATAAAGCAAAGAAGTCCTACTACAAGATTGTTGTTGAATTCTTAAGAGAGTGTGCCTTTTCGTTAGATACTTAATATATCACGGCAAATAGTGATTTATTAGGTAGTTACTTATACGATCCATCGATCAAAGATGTAGCTGATCATTTTGTAGAGTTGGCAATGCTAGATACAATCCATCTGCACGAGCTTATGGTAAAACAAGAATTATAGAGAGAAGATCCTCACACGACATGTTATGCCTGATTTTATATGTTGACATGAATCAACGCAAATTAATACTTTTTTATCGTACTATAGAATCAAAATTAAGATGTTTTTGGCCTATATGAATTAATAAGCCAACACGGATTGTGAGGCATAGGTTTTGGCAACATGACACCTGATCACTAGATTTCTTTTGCAAAGCAAATTTTTGATGTCTTAATTTGTCACATAGCTTGTTGGCTCTTGGGTATTATCGGGAAGGTTTGTGCTTTGTGATCGCTGTTCGGAGATTAAAAGCGGGCGGGCAGAGTTGGGCGAAGAAGGGGGCTTGGAATGAAGGATGGAAGCGCATTGAGTTGAAGCCTTGAAAGGAGAAGGGGGCTTGGATGTAGATATCGATACTCAAACCAAATCATGTAAATATTTGGTGTCCTTATTATTCCTTATTTATTTCTCAGGTATTTTTCGCATTGATTTATTTGCAAGATCCTATCGTTTCCACGTATTATATTACAACAATTAGTATCGGAGCTTGGGATCGAATTTCTTCATTTTTTGATATGGGACTCTTGCTTGTCTGATTATTATTTGAAAACTTTGTTATTGCAATCATGTTTGAGGCGAAAGCTGAAATTGAAAAGTTTAACATGAAGAACAACTTTGGGTTATGGAGTATCAAGATGCGTGTGCTATCGACAACCCAAGGTTTGGCCAACGCATTGGACTGTGAAAATGAGTTGCCGATTATAATGAAAACCTCTGAGAGGGTTGAGCTAATGGAAACAGTAAAGAGTACAATCTTGTTAAATTTGTTGGATGAGGTGTTAATATAGGTTACCGAGGAGAAGGATACCGCAGCATTATGGGTAAAACTTCATGTATCTATGTAATGAAGGGTTTGAAAAATCGCTTGTACATGTTAAAGAGGACATTTCGGTTTAGATATACCGAAGGTACGTCTATTAGATCACGCCTGGATGTATTAAAAAAACTCACGATGGATCTGAAGAACATAGATAAGATACTTGATGATAAAGAATGGGACATGATGTTGTTAGCTTCTTTACTAGAGTCATGGAGCATTTTACTGATTCACTATTGCAGGGGCGTGCTACGATTACCTCGGAAGAGGTAAAGTCTGCTCCGTTCTCTAAGGATAGGTAGAGAATGTTATGAAATGACATTTAGCATAGGGAGTAGTGCAAACACTAACAATTCGAGATGACATCTAGTGCAGGGGGTAGTGCAAACACTAACAATTCGGGATAGAGATCAACATTGTTGGCCTAATAGCAGCAGAGGTAAAAGTGGGTCGAAATCACGCTATAGAAAGTCCAAAGGACTTGTGAAGTGCTTTGGGTGTCAAGAGGATGGGCGCATTATGAGAGATTCTCCAAAGCGGAGAAACAAAGCTGATAGGTAGAATGCCATAAGCAGTGTGGCAAATGTTGCTGAGCAAAGCACTAGTGATGTAGAAGCTATTTTATATGTGACTACTAGTTCATTATGAGACAAATGGGTGCTAGATTTGGGGTGTTCTTATCATATAACACCTCATAAGAACTGGTTTATTATTAACCAGACTACAGATGATGGTAGAGTTCTTTTGAGAAATAACGTAGCTAGTAAGGCTATGGGAATAAGAACAATTTCTCTGAGGACACTCGATGACATCGGGTATAAGTACACCACTGGAGGTGATAGTACTAAAGATCTCTTAAGGTACCATGACAATGATGAAGGGAAATTAAGTGAATACTTTCTATCATTTATTCAGAGAGACTGTAATCGAAATTACTGCAGTTTCATCAGATGAGTCGGACTCTGACTTGACTTAGTTATGGTATATGCGTTTAGGGCATATGAGTAAGGCGGATATGATGATGTTGAGTAGAAGGGGATTGTTGAAGGGTTTAAAGATAGGAAAGTTGGACTTATGTCAACACTACAGCTTTGGGAAGTAGTGACGAGTTAAGTTTACTACAATTATTCATTCCACTAGGTGACCAATTGAATACATTCATATAGACGTCTAGGGCTCGTCTCTAGTTCCTTTGAAAGGAGGTGCCTGATATATATTGACATTTATCAACGAATATTCGAGGAAGGTTTGGGTATACTTTCTAAATCACAAATATGATGTGTTCAATCAATTCAAGAAATTTAAGGTATTGATTGAGAAATAGTCGATAAACAAATCAAGTGCCTGTCAATCGATAACGACATGAAATTGTGGTAAAGATTCTATCGAGTTTTGCAAAAAAAAAAAAAAGGATTGTGAGACACTGCACAGTTCCTTGGACACCACAATAGAATGTCGTAGTAGCATAGAAGAACATAACTTTGCTTGAGCAAGCTCGATGCATGCTTTCGCATGTAGGACTTGGCAATGAATTTTAGGCCAAAGCAATGAATATGGCATATTACCTAGTTAATCAATCTCCATTATTTACTATCGAGTGGAAGACTCCTAAGGAAGTATGGTCAAGAAAACCTACTACTTACTTCAAATTACGTATATTTGAATGTCCTACATATGCTCATGTGGGTGATAGTAAGCTTGAGCCGATGGTAAAAAAATGCTTATTTTTGGGTCATGCGCATAGGGTGAAATGCTACTGGCTATGGTGCACCAATCTTAGATTACTCGATTTTCTAATCAGCGTTGATGTGATCTTTGACGAGACTACAATGCTTTAATAGAGGAGTTTTGAGATACAACTAGCAAAGTAAACATATCATGATGTCATTATGAGGTGGAGTTTCAGGTGGAAACTCCGAAGATCTTGAAGATAATAGAAGTTGAAATTGCAGATGAGGTCGCAATTTCTGAAGCTGATGAGAGTGAATAACCAGCACGGCCGCAGCACATTATAGCCACAGACAAATAGATAAAGCAAATTAAATCACTAGTACATTATGGTTATATAGACATTACTTATGCATTGACTATTGGTGACGAAGTGGAGAAAAATGAGCCTTCATTTTACTTTGAAATAATAGCTAGTAGTGAGCCGTCGTAATGGCCAAGGGTTATGAGTGAGAAGATGAAATCACTCAATCAAAATCAGATATGGAAGTTGGTCAAAGTATCAAAGAGGTAAAAGTTTGTTGGAAGTAAGTAGGTCTCTAAATAGAAAAAGGGCCATCCTGGTGTTAAGGCAGTGAGGTATAAGGTGAGACTTGTGGCGAAGAATTATACAACGTGAGGACATTGACAACAATGATGTGTTCTCTCTTATGATAAGACATACTTCAATTCGTGTTTTATTTGCCTTGGTTTCTTCATAAGATCTCGAGTTAGAGCAACTAGATGTGAAAACCACGTTTCCTTTTTTTTTTTTTATTGATGACCGAGGGAAACCTGTAAGCCGACAGCAGGCGAGCAAACCCTGGGGCCCACAGAAGAACCCACCACCCCCGTGAAACGGGTAAGTCCGAAAACCATGTTTTTTCATGGTGAGTTGGAGGAGCGAATTTACAAGAGATAGCCAAAGGGATTTGCTAATTCGGATAAGGAAGATCATGTTTACTTGTTAAAGAAATCTTGAGGTACAGATATCTAGACTCCGTCCAAAATTCGGTCAAAATGTTGACGTGACGATTTTCCGGCAAAGGAAGTGTAAAACGATGCCGTTTTGCAAGTTGACGTGGTTAAACAATACAAAAACGACGTCGTTTTGTGCTAACATCATAAAAAAATTAATATAAAAATTAATTAAATTAAATTAAAAACTAAACTTATTTAAAACATTTTAAAATAAAATAAAATATTAAAAAACTAAAAATTAATAAAAAAATAAAAATAAAAATAAAAATAAAATATATTAAAAAACTAAATTAAAAAAATAAAAAATTTAAAAAATATATTTAAAAAATAAAAAATTTAAAAAATATATTAAAAAATAAAAAAATTTAAAAATATATTAAAAATAAATATTTAAAATATTTAAAAACTCAACTTATTTAAAACATTTAAAAATAAAATAAAAATATAAAAAAATAAAAATTTAAAAAAACTTTTTTTTTTAAAAGAAGGGGGTCGAGCCCTTTCGGCGAGTAGTGAGGAGGCGCGGCGGCGAGGGCTCAGCCCTCGTTGCCTACCCCTTTTTTAAAAAATGTATGTATATATATAATATTTTTATTTTATTTTTAAAATTTTTAAATAAATTTATTTTTTAATTTAATTTAATTAATTTTTATATTAATTTTTTTACCACGTCAACACCAAAACGATCTTATTTTTGTATTGTCTAGCCACGTCAGCATGCAAAACGGCGTCGTTTTGCATTTCCTTCGTCAGAAAATCGCCATGTCAGTATTTTGGTCGAAGTGACACTTAAGTGATCAATTTTGCTCCGATTTTGACACTTAAGTGTCACTTTCCAAACTTTTGGCACTTAAGTGTCCATCCATGCTAAGTTTTGGCACTTGAGGTGTACTTCTACCAAGAAATTTTTGTATAAGTTGAAACAATCTCTTAGATAGCGGTATATGTGTTTTGATGCTCTCATTGCTAGTCAAGACTATTTGAAAAGTCAGATGTATAGTTGTGTTTAGGAGATTAGTGAATGGTTCTTTGATTTATCTACTCCTATATGTTGATGACATGTTGATAGTAGCTAATGATATATCTAATATTGATGTGCTAAAGAGGTAGTAAAGTGCTGAATTTGAGATGAAAGTTTTAATACTGCAAAGAAAATATTGAGTATGGAGATTTTACGTGATAGGGTTGCAAGACTTTTACGTCTCTCTCAAAAGAAATATATTGAGACGATTGTGGCACATTTTAACATGGAGTCGGCAAAATCTTTAAATAAACTTTTAGCAAAACACTTTAAACTTTTGGATAAGTTATCACCGTAGACTAAGGAGGAGGAGCATGTGTTTCATGTTTCTTATTTTAGTGTCGTGAATAGTATTATATATGCTATGGTATGCACAATGCTTGATATTTCACAAGTTATAAGCGTAATTAGTCACAATATAAAGCGTCCTGGTAAAAATTATTATAAAGCTGTGAAGTGGATCCTCAAATATTTGAATGGGGCAACAGACGTGTATATAGTGTACCGGATGGGCAACAATGGCAATGAGATCACTGGTTTCGTGGATACAAATCACACCGGTGACTTGGATGATTGTAGGTCTTTAGCGGGGTGCGTGTTTACACTAGCGGGTGGGGCAGTGAGTTGGAAACTATCCTTATTGGGTCACATTTCCTTGTCTTCGACTAAAGCAGAGTACATGGCATTGACTTTTATAGCAAAAGAGGCAATATGATTACAAAGTTTACTCTCGAACTTTAGGCTAAATCAGAAAAGTGTTGATATACACCGTGATAATCAAGATGCCATATATTTGGTGTATAATCTAGCTTATTACGGGTGAACGGAGCATATCAATATTATGTACCACTTCATCCAAAATCTCTTAGCTAACGCTAATGTTATTGTGAAAAAAATTGTTGCATTAGAAAGTCTAGTAGATATGATGACTAAGCTTGTTCCTTTGGTAAAGCTCAAGCTCTGATTGAGCACAATTGGCGTATGTGGAGAGTTGCATCCGTAAGGGCATTGGAAGAGCAGCATGAATGATGAACGCTATAACTTGACTTTAAACATCGAGTCAAGGTGGAGAATTGTTAAATTAATATCTTAAGTTTGAATTTGGATATCAATTTGTTAAATTAAATTTGTTGAGAAAGATTTCCCTAGATGAATTAGAATTTCTTCTTCGTTTAAGAGTTTGCCACTACAAGACAAAAGATTCGGCACATCTATTGTATAAATTTGAATATATTTATTTTGTGGGGTAAAAAGGTAATTGTGACAAAAGGACAAAAGTGAGGGTTTTTTTTTTTTGGTTAATATTCCGAAAAACTCTAAACTGGTATACGTATGACAAATTTACCACAAACTAATTTTTTAATCATGAAAAATCACAAACTGGTACATATATGATAAATGTATCCAAATGACCATAAAAAAAAATCCTAAATCGGTACATTTGTGATAAGTTTACTTTAAACTAATTTGTTCGACTGCCAAAAACCCCAAAATGATACATTTGTGACAAATATATCATTTATTAAATTGGATTAATACTACAAAAAATCACAAAAATTGTACAACTGTAACATATGAAGAGTAAAATTCTAAACTAATACACTAGTCAACTGTCACGTGTCATCAAACTTAGCAATCTGATAGTAAAATTTAGCGAAAACTAATATATGGTAAATTCGTCATAAGTTTACTAGTTTATGATAAATTTATTATATATATATATACCAATTTGGGATTTTTTATGATAAAAAATTTAATTCGGATTAAATTTATTAGATGTATATCAATTTGTGATATTTCAAAGTATTAACCATTTCTTTTACCACTTGTGGTGGCGGCGTCGTGGATGAGTGCAGGTTCCTTTCGGGAGAGATCCTGAGTTCGAATCGTTGCGTTGTCTGCCTTGCGAGAAAGGAACTCACGACACCCGAGGCAGCACAGGTGATGGTGACTCTACTGTTTTTCCAGGGTTTACTCTGCCGCAAAACGGCGCATGAAAGTTCCTTGGGTACAAAAAAAAAAAAAAAAGCCCTTCATTTTACCTACGGTAGCCGAATAGTGTGCGGTCTTCTTATATTTCCTGCTCAAAGTTATTGACTTGGAAAATGGGTGGGTTTTCTTCGACAAAATGAGTGCGCCACGCAAGCCGAGAAGTGATGTAGTAAAATCGAGCCACCGTACGAAGCATAGAAGAAAGAACTTAGTTCTTCTTCTTCTTTTTTTATATTGTACGCAAGGGTATTGCTTCGGGCTTGAACACTGGTGATTTTATGTCATGAGTTTATGTTTAATTGAGTTATTTATTGATAAATACTTTGAGTTTGGAGTTAAATCTGGATGTGAAAAACATTTGGTGTGTGAGCGATTGTAACTATAATTCTTTTATTATAGTGGATTATTTGCTATTGTCTCTACCCGTGAATATAAGTCCCGATACTCAGACTGAGCAATATAAATATATGATGCGTCCTTATTATTCTTTGTTTATTTCTCTTGTATTTTTCGTATTAACTTATTTGCAAGATCTTGTTGTTTCCACGTATTATATTACAATAGTTCTTATACTTAAATTTTTGAATTAAAAATTCAAATTTAGGATCTCGTAGGACCGTGATTTCTCCTTCAAGATTATTGCCGACTATTCGTTTTGTGTTAACATGTTCCCCTCCTCATGCACAGAATACGAAAAAGAGCGCGACTTTCTTACTGAGTGTCTCGCGTGTCGTGGAAAATAGTAGCATATCGGTCGACCAACTGTAAGACATGTCCAACACCGACATAATTGATCTAAGATATGGCTTTGATAGGGGCGAGGAGAAACAGGAATTACAAAGAAGAAAATCCAAAATGTTCGAATACGATACAACACGCCCCACTTTATAAGTTGTCATGAACGACATTGATTTACACATTGTCATCGTAATTCGTTTATTTCGCATATAAAATCATATTTGAGATGTTTCACGAGTATCACAAGTCGACACGTTCCGTGGACATAGAGACAGCCCGGTGGATTTCTAGTCAAATTGTTCATAAAATCCGCTCTTGTCCAGTTAATATTATTTCTTCGGTCTAAAAAGTTAATGCTTATGTGAAGAAAGTGTTTTTGAAGGATATGATTAATTGCTTATTCTTTATGGATTATTTTAATTGGGCGATCAAGCTCAAATAATGATCGAGGTTTTTTTTTTTTTTTTTTCCTAATAAGTGAAGGAGTGAGCACGGGAAGGGTGACAAGCATATATATTTCAGATTTAAACTCGCAAAGACAACCCGATCCAAGCGAACTGACTGGGTTTTCTCATTTGAATGGTTTTCTAACTTGCGTACGTTTCCTAAGAGGGATTCCTTAGTATTTGTATTTTGTTTTGAAGTGAGAGACCATGAGATGACACATATAGTTTTGCTTCGGACATAATTTAGGTAGGGAAATCTTTAAATGATTTAGCGATTGTAACTCTATAACTCTTCAAATTTCACGGTGGATAAATTCTTTTGATGGTGTTGTAACACTTTCTCTCAAGCGCAGCCATAGTGCTAAAAAGATTTGAATATAAGACTTATACAATGGAAAGTCAGGTAGGAACACTATCAACTATCCTAAAAACTTAAGTTGTTAAAAGATGTGTGGCTTTATTTTTAAAAAAACTAACAAGTCCCCAATATTATTCTAGCATACCATGTTAATTAATAAAAACATATATTATGCTTGTGAATTTTTAATTTTATACTAATCAGTTGTTCTATACTTTGATAGTTAATTTTATGTTTAACTTTTAGTATTAAGATAAAAGCCACCAAAACTCCAAACTATACTCAGTGCGACACATTTACCCCGTTTTTTTTTTTTGACATCAAAAACCCCAAACTTATATATATATATATATTTACCCAAAACTTGTACAGTGCAACACATTTACCCAAAAAAAATTGGTGTTGTAGAAAAAAGTTTGGGGTTATTGGTATCTTAAAAAAAGTTCGAAGTAGATGTGCACACACGTATAAATTTGGGTTTTTAAAGTCACAGAAAAAAGTTTAGGGCAAATGTGTCACACAGGTACAAGTTTGGAGTTTTCGTCATTACAAAAAAAAAGTTTAGGATAAATATGTTACAGTGGACATAGTTTAGGGTTTTTTGTGGTTTTTTCCCTAGTATTAATGGTATGTTAAGATTATAGTGCACTTACATTAAATATTTTACACTCCATTTTAATTATATTTTAATACGACAATTGGCAAAAGTAAACATCTAGTCTTATGCTATGAAGTATTGATACTCTTCAAAAGCCTTCGTGTCTTGTTGGACATTTCGACACGTGTCCGATACTCTCGGATACTCTTGGACACTTTTCAACACTCCGTCAACACGTGTTGGAATCAACACGTGTTGGAAAATCCAACACTTGGTCAACTTTCTCGACACTCTCCGACGCTCGAGTCGGAATTCCGACAGACGAGCTTTCGACATGTAATTTTGATATCAAGGTCAATTTTCAAAATTTTCAATAAATGAGAGGTCAAAATGCATATACGTGAAATCATCTGTAACTCCATTATATTTAATGTTGTCACAGATTTCAAGAGAAGCATTAATGTGAGCGTTTGGATCATTACTTGGTAATCCACTAAATTGCACTGATTGTTGAAGCATTTGAATGAGTGACGACTTGATCTCAAAGTTGTTTACTTAAATTGCAAGTCTACCGATGCTTGATGTGGTGCATTGAACTATTGGCGCAACATAATCTCTCAAGAGTCACTTACCCCAAAAAAAAAAAAAAAAAAAGCATATATGTGAAAAAATAAAACACAATAATAAAAATAATAAATGGAGAAAGAAAAAATACTTAGTTTTCTTTCCTTCTGTTCTGATTCTCACTTCCTATAATACACAATTCACCCCTTAAGTTTTTTTTTTTCTCCTGTTCCGACATATCTATCTCTTCCGATATATCTAACATGCGAGTCCAAAATGTAGATTGCTTGTTTTTTCTCCAAATTTTATGAATTATTGGAATAGAGTTGAATTTGTCAAATTGAAATAATGAATGCTATTAATAAATAGTTGATTAATGTTTTTAGTGTAATTCATTCTAGGCTTTTTTAATTAATTATTTATTTGTGAATTTGAATCAAATTAATTAGATTGAAATAATCATAAAGATGATAATTTATTATGTATATATAAAAATATATATTAAATATACAATGTGTTTCAATGTGTCGGAATTCTCTATTTTTTTAAAAACGACATGTCATGTCACTTGTCGTGATCGGTGCTACTTAGGTCTTATGTAGGTATTAAGAATATATAAAGCTTTTAAAGATATTATAAAATATTTTCTGACAAAAAGAAAGGTGAAAAAAAATGGAGATAGGCCAATAAAAGAAGTAAAACAGAGGTCAACAGGGTAGTATGGGGATACCCTCTGAGAAAATGCAAAATATTTTACATTTTTTCTTCTAAATGCAGATAGTGTACGATGAATTTTATTTAAATGTTGCGTGGAAAAAATTACACTCTAAAAGTTTTGCTATTTTTTCGAGGGTTGATTCGCTTCATAAAATTAGTTCAGCATCCCTTTTGTGAAACCGTGCTATATTTCTGTCCGAGAACAAGGTTAAGTTTGCTGCCGCCCACCGAAGTCCATCTCGGAGGAGGCGAAACCGAGGAGAGCAAATGGGGCGCCGCGTTCTCAGTTGCAGCTGACTAGAACCCGGGTTGATGAGGATGTTTTGAAGTCCGGGATGGGGATGATGGCTGGTCTAAGAGCGAGAAATTCAAGGGAGGTGGGAGGAGTTGCGTTTGTCGAGCCGGCACACGACATGGTTGTCGTTCGGCCAAGGTGGTACATAGGGAATTGGCGACCGTTCAGTTGTTTTTGGCCGTCCTGCAGGTAGCTGCCGATGAGGTTTTTAGCTGAAGATGCTTTTGGGAGTGTTTCTTTGCTTGGACAAGTACAACTGCCCCCATCTCTCTTTGAATTCCTCTCCCTCAAAACTTCCTGGTCGACTCCCATTCTGGGCACTTGCAACAGAGAAAACACAATGTCCCAATCTCTCTTTTCGATCTCCTCCTCCGAAGGCCGCTCGGGCATAGTGGCTGCGATCTTGCCCGCATTTTCAGATCTTGAATCACCAAAATTGCTATTTTTTGTGTGTGTGAATTGGTGGTGAGGGTGATTGTGGATCAACTTGTTCATCTGTATTTGAATGGCTCTTAGTAGTTCTTGTCATTTGGGTTCTAACTTTTCGTCTTAATGTCACTGATAACTCTATAAAAATAGAAATATTTTACCTATTTTAGGCAACAAATAATGCAATAGGAAAATATTTGGATTTCCTTATGATTATTTGAATTTTTCTTAGTTATGCAAAATAATGAGATATAGAGAATATATTAAGAAGATAAGGAAAATAATGGCAAAAATCAGGAATTCAAATCAGAAAACAATGGAAAATGGATATTAAATTAGGGAATTCTTGATTTTGTTCCCTAATTTTATCTGCAAGCATTGGGAGATAAATATCAAATCAAATATCCTCTTATTTACTCCCTAATTTTATGCGAAAAATAAGCAATTGCTTGAAGATAAGGATCTTGGATGTATTGTATAAATAGGAGAACATTGAGAGCACGATGGGACAACTAGTTTTTTTTTTAGATCATTTTTCATTGTTTTGAGAGCTTTTTGAGCATTTTGGAGAGAAAAAAAAAGTAGTGATAGAATTATTGTTCTTTGATTCAAGATGTTAGGTTTAATTTTTATTTTTTTTCTTCTTTTACTATGTTCTAATTTTCTTTTATTAGGGCTACGATGTAACATAACCATGATGATGTGAATTTCATGATCTTTATATTTTGCAAATGATTTCATTTATGTGAGTTATGTATTATTGTGCTTAATGCTTTTAAATGACTGGTCACCACTTGAATGATATGATGTGCTAAGACTTAAAAGTGATAATATGCAATTGTTTCTTATAATATATAGGGTTAATACCTTAAAAAACCTCAAATTGGTACATTTGTGACAAATTTATCCCAAACTATTTTTTTTTATCATGAAAAACCCCAAACTAATACACATATGACAACTTTACCTCGACTGACCATAAAAAAAAACTCAAAACTAGTACGTTTATGACAAATTTACCATAAACTAATTTATTTGACCCCAAAAAACCCAAAACTAGTAAATTTGTGACAAATATACTCTCCACTAAATTATATTAATACAAAAAAAAAATCACAAAAATTGTAAACTGTGACAAACGATGCGTAAAATCCAAAATCAGTATACTAGTCAACTGTCACGTGTCATTTAATTTAATAATTTGACAGTAAAATTTAACAAAAACTAACAGATGATAAATTTGTCACAAATGTACCAGTTTGGGAATAATATACCAGTTTGGGGTTTATGGTAGTCAAAAAAATAGTTTTGGGTAAATTTGTCACAGGTGTACCAGTTTGGGGTTTCTCGGGGTATTAACCCTAATATATAACCATTAATTAAACGTGGATAGAGATATATTACGTTATTTGTGTAAGTTTCGGTTATAAGTTGATCCAAAAGACTCATTGTAAGCTGAGAATATTCATATATTTAATGCACTTATATTTATTTAAATTCACATAGAGATATATTGGATTAATGAATTGAGTAAATTTGTTATATCTAGAGATAGAATAGTAAATAGATTAGGAAATTCCTCTATCACAAGTTTGATATCTTTCTTGTATGCATAACAATTTGAAATTCATAGATAGTGGTTATGGTGAAATCGGATACTCTAACATATTTATTTGATTGATTTACTACATTTAGTCTCCAAATTTTACTTTTAAGATTTTTAGTCCTAATTTATTCTCAATTCTATTTTGATTTGTCAGATAAATTTTAGAATTAATCTATTTTTATTATTTAATTAGTTTGTTAATTATTAAGATGATACTCTTTCTTATTATTATATTACTTGTTAGACACGTTCACTTGCGTTTGAAATTTTATGAACAAGTTTTTTGTGCCGTTGTTGGGGATTGTTTGTTTAATACTAATTAATATTGATGCTAGATAATTCTAAGTTTAATCTAGCTTTCGTTTGATTATTATTTTTATTTTTTATCGCGGTGTACATCAGTTTAGGACACGTAGCCAAAGGAAAACTTGCTAAGCTTGATCCAGAAATTGAATGTACGTTCAGAAGGCAACTAAGAGAACAAACAAATCACGTTAAGAAGATGGTAGATGGTGAGAATGAAAATCAATGTAGACTCTTCAGATATTATGTTGCGCCAATAGTTCAAGGCACCACATCAAGCATCGGAAGACTTGCAATTCAAGTAAACAACTTTGAGATCAAGTCGTCACTCATTCAAATGCTTCAACAATCAGTGCAATTTAGTGGATTACCAAGTAATGATCCAAACGCTCACATTGATGCTTCTCTTGAAATCTGTGATAGCATTAAATATAATGTAATTACTGATGATGCTATTAAATTGAGATTATTTTTGTTTTCTCTTGGAGACAAAACTAAGAGTTGGCTCACTTCACTTCTTGTAGGATTGATCACTACATGAAATGATATGGCTTAGAAATTTATTGGTAAGTTCTTTTCACCTGCAAAATCTGCAAAGATGCGTAACGATATTACTAATTTTATGCAGATTAATAATGAATCATAATATGAAGCATGAGAAAGATTTAAGGAATTTCTTAGGAGATTCCCACATCACAAACTATCATTATGGATGCAAGTACAACATTTTTATAATGGGTCTAGTATAAATCTTTGCTATATGATTGATGTAGCTACAGGGGAACTCTAAATAATAAAACACCAGAAGAAAACTACAATCTATTAGAGGAGATGACATCTAATAGTTATCAATGGCCTATTGACAGGCTACCAATACAAAAAGCTAGCAGAGTTCTTGAAGTGGATGGTTTCATTGCAATTGCTGCACATCTTGAAGCACTTAGAGTGTTTTGGCTATGAAAATTCATAAGTTGACATGTGATTTTTATGATGGAGGACATGTTAGCACAATGTGTTTGGTAAGTAATACTTTTAAACAACCTAATGAAAATTCAAACTTTGTTGGGAATTTTAACAAGTTGCAGAATAATCCCTATTCTAACATGTACAATTTGAGATGGCACAATCATCCAAATTTTTTATGGAATATTCAAAATGTGACAAGACTATCAAGATTCAAACAATTAGAAGAGACAAAGTCAAATTTGGAAAATATAGTCACCAAACTTGCTAACACAACTCATGACTTCATCAAGAGCACGAATGTGAGATTTCAAAATCAAGAGGCTTCAATCAGAATCTGGAGATGCAAGTGGGTCAATTAGCAAACATGATGTCAGGGAGATGACAAGGTTCTATGCCAAGCAACATAGAGAAAAATCCAATTGAAAACATAAAGGTTGTAATTCTGAGAAGTGATAAACAAGTGGAAGAAAAAGTTATCAAACAAAAGATTTTCAGAGACGAGGAATATGAGATCAATAAACAACCAAATGAGGCAAGCAAAAACAAACTTTTTCCAGATAATCCCAAGCCATTCCATTCCTTTAGCGACTCCAATAGCATAAAATAGATAAGCAATTTTCCAAATTTCTTGATGTATTTAAAAAATTGCACATTAACATTCCTTTTGTAGATGACTTAGCACAAATTGCCTACTTATGCAAAAAAATTTGAGGAGATTTTGGCAAACAAAAGAAAACTAGAGCATTATGAAATTGTGAAGTTGAATGAGGAGTGCTTAGCCATCCTACAAAACAAATTACCTCTGAAGTTGAAAAAATCCTTAGAGTTTTACTATTTCTAGCACTATTGGGGATTCTTTTTTTGAAAAAAAAAAACATTGTGTGATTTAGGTACAAGTATTAATTTGATGCTTTATTCAGTTTTCAAGAAATTAGGATTGGGTGAGGTAAAAACAACCACAAGTCATTTCAACTAGCTAATTGATCAATTAAATATCCTAGAGGTATTGTGGAAAACATTTTGGTAAAAGTTGATAAATTTATCTTTCCTACAGATTTTATAGTTCTTGACATAAAGAAAGATTTTGAGGTACTACTTATCTTAGGTCAACCTTTTCTAGCAATAAGAAGAACCCTTATTGATGTACAACAAGGGAAGTTAATTCTTAGAGTTCAAGACGATCTTGTTTCCTTTAGTGTTTTTAAAGTAATGAAATATCCATCTGATGATAATTCTTGTCTTAGAGTTGAAATAGTTGACAAGTTGGTGAATAATATTTTGTAGGAAAATATTTTTAAAGATCCACTTAAAGCATGTCTAGTTTGACCAAGGGACAAAGAAATTCAGAATGAGAAGATAAAATAGTATGCAAATTTCATGGAGGCAATTCCACCATATTTAAGGCAAAGGCAATTAAATTTGAGAAGTTGGAACAACGCACAACAAAGCCTAAACCATCAATTGAAGAGCTTCTAATTCTTGAACTCAAACCCTTACATTTGAAATATGCTTATTTAAATGGAGTTTCTTCTTTACTAGTAATTATATCTTCTTCTTTGATAGATTTGATGGAGAATAATCTGCTCAGAGTATTGAGAGAGCGTAAGGTGCAATTGGATAGAAAATAGCTGATATCAAGGGAATTAGTCATTTAATTTGCATGCACAAAATTCTTATGGAAAAACAATACAAACCCACCATTCAACCTCAGAGGCGTTTGAATCCGAAGATGTAAGAAGTAGTGAAAGCTAGGTAATTAAGCTACTTGAAAGCTAAGTAATTAAGCTACTTGATGCAGGTATCATCTATCTCATCTTCAATAGTTCTTAGGTAAGTCCTATACAAGTTGTGCCAAAGAAAGACAGTATGACTATTCAGAAAAATAACAACAGTGAATTGGTTCCAACTAGAAAAGTTACTAGGTGCGTGTGTGTATGGATTATAGAAAATTAAACGATGCCACTAGAAAAGATCACTTTTCTTTACTATTTATTGATCAGATGTTGGAAAGACTTGTAGAACATGAGTTTTATTGCTTTCTTAATGAATATTCGGAGTATAATCAGATTCCTATTGCACCAGAAGATCAAGAGAAAACTACTTTCACTTGTTTCATGGTACTTTTGTTTTTAGAAGAATGCCATTTGGTCTTTGTAATACACCAACTAGTTTTCAGAGTGTGTGATGGCTATTTTGTTTTTTATATAGTTGAAAAATATATTGAGATTTTCATGGATGATTTTCCTATTTTTGGCTTATCATTTGATTCTTGTTTAAATAATTTGGCCTTGATCTTGCAAAAATGCGAGGAGACTAATCTTGTTTCGAATTTGGAGAAGTGTCACTTTATGATGCGGGAAAAATAGTGCTCAAGCATAAAATTTCTCAAAATGAAATAGAAGTCAATCAACCCAAAGTAGAGGTCATTGCAAAATTGCCTCTACCAACATCTGTGAAACTTGTCAGAAGATTTGTGGGGCTTGTAGGATTTTACAGGCGATTTATAAATTTTTTTTTAAAAATTGCTAAACCTCTTTCTAATCTTTTGGGAAAAGATGCTCATTTTAATTTTTTTTGTTGAATGCATGCAGGCTTTTAACAATTTAAAAGATAAGTTAATGTCAGCACTAATTATGGTAATACTAGATTGGGATTTACCTTTTGAGCTGATGTATGATGCTAGTAAATTTTGCAGTAAGAGTTGTTTTAGGACAAAAGAAGAATAAAGTTTTTCAAATCATATACTATGTCGGTCGAACCTTATCAGATGCACAATTGAATTATTTAACAACAAAAAAGGAACTTTTTGCGGTAATTTTTGCTTTTGATAAAAAATTTTATTATTTAATTGGCTCAAAAGTTATAGTTTATTTTGACTACTCTACTCTTAAATATCAGCTTGAAAAGAAAAAAAAAAAAAACTTCGATTGATCGGGTGAATTCTATTGCTGCAAGAATTTAATTTGAAAATCAAAGATAAGAAGGGTATTGGAAATCTAATTGCAGATCACTTATCAAGAATTCCAAAATCAAAGGAAGAGGTAAAATCAATTTTGGAAGAGATCCCTGATGAGAAAATTTTTTCTATCAAATCCACAAAAATTCTCGGGTACACCGGTAAGTAATGTTCTTCCTTCTTAATTATCATATCAACATAAGAAAAAATTATTTTCTAATGTTGAAAATTATTTTTGGGAGAACATTTCTTGTTTAAAGTATGTGCAGACTAGGTCATAAGGAGATGTGTCTCAGATGAAGAGAGAGTAAACATTTTACATCATTGTCATGACGGAGAGGCAGGTAGGCATTTTGGTGCCACCAAAACTGCAACTAAGATTTTACAATTTGAATTTTATTGGCCCATACTTTTTAAAGATGCATACTCTTATGTAACTTTGTGTGATCAATGTCATAAAACTGGAAATATTTCAAGGAAAAATGAAATGCATTTAAACAACATTACTGTGTGTGAATTATTTGATATTTGGGGTATTGATTTAATGAGACATTTTACACATTCATATGGAAATTTATATATTTTTAGTAGTTGTGGAGTATGTGTCTAAGTGGGTAAAAGCTGTAGCATTGTCAACAAATAATGCAAAGGTTTGGTCAAATTCTTGAAAAAAAAATTATTTTTACCCGATTCGGCACTCCTAAGGCAATCATAAGTGATGGGGGAACACATTTTTACAATAAATAATTTGAAATGCTTTTGAGTAAGTATAGAGTCACGTATAAGTTTGCAACCCTTTATCATCCTCAAACTAATGGTTAAGTAGAGGTTTTAAATAGGGAAATCAAGAGAATTTTAGAAAAAATAGTGAATATCTCTAGGAAAGATTGGTTAATTCAACTTGATGATGCACTTTGGGCCTATAAGACAAAATTCAAAAATCCAATTGAGATGTCTCCTTTTAGGCTAGTGTTTGGGAAGGTTTGTTACTTACTGGTGGAATTAGAGCATAAAGCATATTGGGTATTGAAATTTCTGAATTTTCACATACAGTCTGTAGGTGAAAAAAGATGATTGTAACTGAATGAATCGGAGGAATTTTGCAATGAGGCCTATGAAAATTCTAAATTATACAAGGAGCGTACAAAAAGATGGCATAACAAGTGCATATTCAGAAGAGAGTTCAAAATTGGTCAAAAAGTTTTACTTTATAAGTCTCATCACCGAGGGCACATTCAAAGTGAATGGTCAACATTGAAGGTGGTTACAACAAGCAGAAGACCACCATTGAGCTTTATTTTCCAGAATAGCGACATCTAAGGTAGTTTGGCTAAAAACTATAAAGCAAACGTTTCTTAGTTAGCAACCCAAGTATTTTAATTATGTTTATTTATTTATTTGTAAGTTTAATTTTCTCAAAAAAAAAAAGAGATTAATTTTACTCTGTTTTATCTAGGTTAAATTTTTTAGGGATCATCTTTTAGGAGTTTAATCATCAAGGTCATCCATGAACATATCCTACAACCAAGGGAGTTTTCTTGTTTCTATTTCTATTTTTTTCATTGAGGACATTGCTTCATTCAAGTTTGGGTGTTAGACAAAATTTTTGCTAATCTTTTCTATTCTTTGTTGTGAATTTTTGCGATTCTTAGGAAAATTTAAATTTTATTAAACTTGCAATTGATGTGTGAATTAATTTTAATTCTGATTATGTTGATCCACATACTAAGTACTAAAAGTCCTTAATTTTTGAATTGTATGTAAATCTATATAACATTCATGTGAAGTATGTGATTTTCTTAAATTTCACCCAAATTTTAGAATTCGTTTGATTTTCTCTTGAGGCGAAATGCTAAGCTACATCTAACTAAGAAAATGATTTAGGCAATTTTTGGATCGATTGAGCCTTTCAAGCTAACCTTGTCTTTTTATCCTTAGTCATCCCGTTGAGCCTTAATTATTATCCAATTTTGATTGATACTCATATATGTTTAGCCTAATTTTTATCAAATTATATCATTGTCTCATGCCTTATGAACATGATGATTTCTTTTTTTTTGGATAAAAATTTATTTAAGATTAATAGCAATTTGGGAGGAAGGATGGAGCATAAAAAGAAAGAAAAAAAATTGATTGCTATAGTTGTTTGGGGTATATCATAAAAAAAAAAAAAAGTTGCTTTTATGGTTCCCAATCTAACTATAAATTGAGTGAGTCTTTTAAATACTCAATGGGTTGGAAATTTCCATGTTATATCAAGAGAAACTTTGGGAGAAACTCCACCATAAAACAATTAAAAAAAAGAGCGAAAAAAAAGGAAGAAGAAAAAAAACAAGAATGATGATATGTGGTGGCAGAAAGATTATCTTGAAGGAGTGAAATTAGGGATATTGACATTGGTTTTAATTAGATTCTAGAAATCAATGTATTGATGAGTGATTCGAGCTTAAAATTATCGTTATCTTACCTTTAACCCAACCTTACAATACAAACTGAGAAAAGTTCTATCGATTTTTGGTTGGATGATTAGCTTACACTAGTGGAGAGATGAACGAAAAAGCAAAGATTTGGTAGAATTTTTGAAAGGTTGCATACCAATGTAAATTTATTTGGATTGTATATAATTCAAAAAAGATAAGCACTCACACGCACACACACTTGGATCACATAGTTAGATTTGGTCTTAACTTATAAATCAATTTCAATGTTTAGATGAAATTTGTGTTTTTCTTTGAATTGTGAATTTGAGCAATTATGGAAAGATGTCATGGAGAAGGTTGCTAGCTTGAGTATGTGTTATATCTTGATTTTGTTCGAGAACTAGCAAGATGTTAGATTTGGGGGTTTGGTAACTCTATAAAAATAGAGTTATTTTACTTATTTAAGGCAAAAAATAATGTAATATTTATGAGAAAATATTTGGATTTCCTTTTGATTACTCAAATTTTCCTTTTTTATGCAAAATAATGAGATATAGAGGAGATATAAAGAAGATAAGGAAAAGAATGGTAAAAATAAGGAATTCAAATAAGAAAGTAATGGAAGATGGATATCAAATAAATGAATCCTTGATTTTGTTCCATAATTTTATTTACAAACGTTGGGAGATAGATATTAAATAAAAAATCCTCTGATTTACTCCCTCATTTTATGCAAAAAACAAGTAATTGCTTGGAGATAAGGATTTTGAATGTATCCTATAAATATGAGAACATTGAGAGCATGAGGGGGCAACTAGGTTTTTTTTTTTTTTAGGTTGTTTTTCATTGTTTTAAGAGTTTTTCGAGCATTTTGGAGAGAAAACAAAGTGGTAACAGAATTCTTGTTCTTTAATTTAAGATGCTGGGTTTATTTTATATTTTCTTCTTCTTCTACTATGTTTTGATTTTCTTTTGTTAGGGTTACGATGTAGTCTAACCATGATGATGTGAATTTCATTATTTTTATGTTTTGTAATTGATTTCATTCATGCGAATTATATATTATTATGCTTAATGTTTTTAAGTGACTAGTCACCATTTGAATGATTAGATGTTCATGTTTGAGATTAAAAAGTGATAATATGCAATTGCTACTAATAATATATAACCATGAATTAAACGTGGATAGAGATATAATGCGTTATTTGTATAACTTTCGGTGATAAGGTGATCTAAAATACTTATTGTAAGCCGATAATATTTATAAATTTTTATACTTATGTTTTTTAAAATTTATGTAGAGATATAGTGGATTAATAAATTGAGTATGTTTGCTATATACCTAGAGATAGGATAGTAAATAGATTAGTAAATTTCGCTATCACGTATTTGATATCGTTCTTGTACACGTAATAATCTAAAATTCATATATAGTGGTTATGGTGAAATTGGATGCTCTAGTATATTTATTTGATTGATTTATTACATTTACTCTCCAAATTTTTCTTTTAAGATTTTTAGTTCTATTTTGATTTATTAGACAAATTTATTCTCAATTCTATTTTTAGTATTTAATTAGTTTATTAATCATCAATCTCTGTGGGACGATACTCTTTCTCATCATTATATTACTTTTCGACATGTTTACTTACATTTAGAATTTTACGAACACTCACCGACCAATAGCATTACCAATTCCTTTGCATCAAATGTGCTAACAATCGTACTAAGTGAAGGCGTACAAGCAACGATTCCCCGTGGCCTCAATTAGATGAAGCGAGAAAATATAGGCGGTCCTTGTTTTGGTTGGTGTCATAAAGCCCGTTATCTCGTGCTCGCATCTTGGATTAATCGGGACGGGCCTTCTTTCTGAAGGTTGCTTTGTGGTGTTTTGTCTACAGCTCCATCACATAACCCATTACCTTAACCAATACCAGACCGCTGATTCTTGCTAATACCAGACCGCTGATTCTTGCTTTGTGGTTTTAGTTTTTATTGAACGGAGCCTTGACGATCACCATGTCAACCTCAACAAGTATAATGATGTTCAGCGACTACCTAGATCATTATGGTCTTGATTTTTGTCGAGGCATTCAAGAAATACAACATCTCTAGAATTTGTGTTATTTTGGTCACTCTTCAATCGTAAGGCAATTGTGGGGGGAGGAGCTATACGCTGTTCAACTTTGTGGCATAAAGGGGACTCAAGTATAAATTTTCAGCACTATGCAACTATGAGAGAGATTTTGGACTTAGTGGCTAGGTAAAAGCAGTATATCCTAGACACATTTAATTGTTGCAGGCGAAAATACAAGGTAAGAGGACATAAAATCCTACCGACTTGCAATTACACAACGATCATTTGTTTTTTCCTCCAATGTTGATCTATAGTGTACAGATGCAAAATGCTTGAAAAACCATGACAAGGATGATATGATTCTGTTTTTACCTCCGGTTATAGCAATCCTAATAAATCATGTATTAATGAAAGTAGTTATAAAATCCTACTAACTTCCCTCTCTGTTTGATCGGTTATTAATCTGGCTGTTGCAGACTCAGAAGACTTGAAGTAGACTTCACCAGCAACTCACTTCTTTCGTTCTGTTAAATCAGGAAGCAGTGGAACTGACTTTCTCTCGGGCTTCAACTCCAAGGGATATCGTCTTCCGCTTCTTAAAAGGGTCCCTATGGCACCAAAGGGTCCCTATGGCACCACAAAAAAGCAAAACACACATCAGGCTCTGTAGCACAAGTGAGTTGAAGAGGCCCAACATGTTGACAAACAGGTTTAATAAGGCAAAGCACAATTAACAAAGTAACTAGGAGAGGCAAAGGAGAATACCTCACAACACTAAACGCCCTGAGCTTTCCATCTAGAGACAGACACCAGAGGGTGCAAATTGAGCCATAACAATATTCATAATCTTGATCGTCAGCATAAGAAGGAAGAGATCTGTCTCCAATTAATTTGAGAAAACAACGCCTGGATCCCTTGTTAGTGCAAAGCCCCACTATTGAATTGTCACGACCATTTTCTGACCGTAATGGAATGTTTAAATCTCCTTAGTACAGATCGCAACATACAGCAAATAAGAAAATCAAAGTGCACGAAGAGAAACCAAAAAACAATAGGAGACTGTCCCCTGCATAGGTTGATAAATGTAACACAGCTCCACCTTTTTTGTTTATGCTCAACTGACAATACACTATGTTGACTTAAATCTTGTGGAAACAATTCAATATAGCCAACTAATCTACCATAGAGCTACCTAGGAAAATGAGAGATCCAATCATTCAGAAAAGCTTCATATAGGAATCCTTTGCTAACGCCTTTCACTCTTAGTCTGATCAACAAGAATATAGACCACAAATAGTTTTTTTTTTTTCCTTTTGATTGGAAACCACAAATATTTCAAAACAGTAGAGATTGCCAAGGTGCCGGAATACGTGGTTATCTTGTCCTTATGACAACATTAGCACTTTCAGAACAGTGAAGGTGACAATTACGTATCTAGTCTTCCAAAATAAACAATTGTCAACATGGACTAACTAGCAAATTATGTATAAATGACAGCAATTACAAATTTCTATATAGATACTCATATACCTTGAAGCTCAATTCTTGGAAGCAAGTGATCTCGGTCAATATAGACAGGTGCCATCTGCTCACGCCAATCGAACACGACAATGTGCTGGTCCACATTTTTTCGGTTAGCTGCAATTGCAAACTTGCTGAAATTATGAAGAAGAAAAGAGGTTAGCCATCACGTGCTATGCAAGATAGTTTCCTTGGGTACTGCAGAAGGAATTAGTGAAGTTGCTAATTTCTGACAGTATTACCGGAAGTCAAATATCCATATATAAGTAGGAACAAAGAAGGAATATGTCAGTTTAACTTTCTCATGAGATCAATGCGCAGTTAGAACCAAATCAAGAAGTTCAAATCTACAATAGGCATGTAACTCATGTTAATTTGCGAATAGGTTATTTCCATGATGGAAGACCAAATTTCAACTAGCATCAACATGAGATAATTAGACCATAATCAGGGCTGTACACGGGACACAGGTGATAAAAAATCGTGCATTAAATAGCCATGAGTTAAAAGAAAAACAAATTGAAATATTCAGAAGTTATAACTCTCTCAAGGAGATAAGCAAAGGGATGTAAGTAATCAGAGTCTCAAGGACAAATAGAAGAAGTTATATATGCAGAGGGAGTAAAAATGAGAACATTACTAATCTTTCAAACAGCTAAAGAACAGATGTGGTCCACTTCCTGCGGGCATAATATCGTCGACAATTCCAGGGAAAGCAACAGGAAAGGACTGCAGTATCACCACACAAAAGAATATTACTCTTTTCATGAACCTCTCTTGCTGTTCAATAATAATAACAACAATAATAACAATAATAATCATAATAATAATTTTTGCCATATATACCTGAACAGAAACATTTGATAGCGACAATTGTGTCAAACTTGTTTCATCCACAGGCGAGGTGAAACTGATTACTAGCAAAAGATAACTTCTCTCCATGCCATCTGAGGTAAGTTGAAAGCATCCTAGAACAATGCGATCATGATGAACCCACTTGAGAGAATCCACTGACAACATAGTACAAGAAATTTTCGGTATTGGAGAAATCAAATCAACATGGTGGGAAAATAACCAAGACATCAAATCTTAGAGTATAATCAAACTACAAAGCACATAAATCTATTCTTACATCCCATTAAATATAATACCCCCATGCTTTAATTGGAAAATCCAAAACAAAGAATAAGTCAAGCTGGATTTGACCAAATGAAAGTGGTAAATGCAAATTGAGATAGTCAAAAAAGTAATTGGAACTTGACCTTCTGAAAGGCAAGTCCTGCTGACAAGTCTTAACACAGGTCAAAGTCACAACCTACTTTCTAAAGCAACCTAAAGAGAAGTACTGCATTTGACATAATTAACATATGCACTTGTTTTCCCCCTTAATAAGCGATGAACACAAAAATTCATATTTTCTCTTGGATCTTTGCATTTTGAAAAGGCCATCTTCAAGCATAGTTTTGAAAGCTAGATTTTCCTTGTAGAGAAGGAACCACCAGAAGCAAAGGAGATTCCACAAAAACCCATGAAACGATGTCAAAACTTCCTTTTGAAGAAATTAACCAAGAAAAAATACAGCTACTCTCTGTATCGTGAAAAACATCAATAACCCTCAAAGCCGGACGACTCAGATGCTGAGAAATAATTGTACATTAGTCTAATTAAGATAGCTGCTTCGTTTCTTGTAAAGAGGAAATTTTGATATGTTGTAGTGGTGCAGCCTGCAGGTTGCCTGTAAATGCTTCAAGGACATAACAAGTTATCTCGCTCATCTGTCTACAATAAGAGATCCCTGTGTTTTCTAAGGGTTTCAATGTTCCATCAAATCCTGTGCCTTGGTTTCATTAGAGACTAAAGAAATGCTGTCCATGCAGTCCTATCTTCTGCTTTTCCCTCGTTCTAGGCCCATGAAGTAATAATGACGACATAACATGGGAAGGGCCTTGCTGATACACCAATGATGGTAAAAGTAATTCCAACTGCCACTGTTTACCCGGCTATGAAATCCTAAGTGACGATGAACTGACATCTACAGATGATGGCATCACATTATTAAGAAAAATGCTGACAATTCTGTCGAGATGATATGGAACATCTCAGTTCAAATTTTGCTGTCTAGAATCATCTCCCATGGACAAACAACCTGAATACCATTTGTCAGAAAGAGAATTTGACAAATAACTCCTTTTGGAACTTTTCCTAATTTGGTCTACTATACCATAAAAACTTTAAAGACAAAAGTTATTCCTCAGAAAGAATTCAAGTGTGAACAGAATACATAAATGAGAAAAACAACCCTTTTTTGCACATGCAATTATGCAGCGAACCTTATCTGAAGGACCATACTAACAATCCAAAATCCAACCTCAGTGAAAAATAAAGCATGATTGATCGTCTTGCAACTGACCTCTTGCTCAGGGTTATAGGAAGGTATGCCTTCAGATAACAAATTATGAGTAAATTGCCGGGCACAAATATCTAAATTTGAACACAGAGTCAATGTACCTTTCACACTAAGGTCACCAGAATTTTTTGTCCATGGTTGGAGTGACAATGCGAAGTGCAACTCCTCATTTAATTTGGATGAAAGAATGCTTAGCTCATCATTCCTTGCCGTGGCAATAGAATCGAAACTTGGACTGTAGTCAACTAGAGGGAAAAAGGTGTAAACAGAGAATGAAGAATAATTAGAATGATTTTGCTAATTATTTGTGTACATTTTAAGGTTTTACCATCCAAACAAATAACTAATACGCCATAAAGCAGCGTTAAAGTATACAGAAAGAACTTTAATTAACTAGACAAAACATGATGGTTAAATTACTCTATAAGCATACTTTGAGAAAGTCAGCTCATTCCAATATGAAAGAGTAATAGACTAATATAATCGTCTGTTTGATCCAATTATGGAATTTTCAGCAACAGATCCTCTGGGATCATATAACCATCAAGGTGTCAACAATCTCTAATGACCACACAACGTAAATGAAGACAGCATGCTAAGAGAAAGCTAAGCATAAGTCAACTCATCCTGCAGCATAAGTCAACTCATCCTGCCGCATAAGAAAAGCTGTTCGGTGGAACTTTCCAACTTTAATCAAGGCTTGACAGAAGCACCAGCATTTGCAGCATGTATACTTTAGTTCAACCCCCAAAATCCAAATAATCAGCACTAGATAAGTTGGTCTCTCAAACTCAAAGGAAGAAAATGACACAATGAAATAGAATCCATTTTGTTGAGCAAGAATTTTTTTTTTTGGGTAAGGTAAGAATATATTGACTTTAACCAAAACTATATAGAAGCGGTTCCCGGCACCAAAAACTTACACTCATAAAGACAAACGAGTCATAACGAGTGGAAGGGTGCCGAGAAAAGGAAAACAAAAGCTGCCAAGACAGTGGCAGCAAAAAAGCCAAACAGTGGCAAGAACCAGCCAACAAGCGGCAACAACAAGAAGGACAAGAGAAAAGGAAACCAGACAGCAACCAGCGCACCCTCACACAAGCGACAGCAACCACGGAAGACTGATCTGGCCCCAACTTCACTACGCCCTCCCAACCGCAACAGCAGCAACAACTGCTTAAGAAAAGGCTTGATCTACCCCACACTCAGGAGGACAAACAAGTGAAGCCGGTTGGAAGGGTGCTGAGAAGAGAAACCAAACTAAGGCAACCCTCAAACCAAAACAAGGGCCATACACCCAACAACGCTGCACAAGAATCACCCGGTAATAGCAGCAGCAGTATGAACAACCCGAATTCTTGAGCCACAAACCAAGCAGCATTAATGTGCAACAAATAAGCATATAGCATGAAGTAGCATCGCAGAAAGCAATAGACACTACTTTTCCAAAATAGACAAAACTTAATGGTTAAGGTACTCTCTAAGGATACTTTGTGAAACGGAGAGCAAGATTCATTCCAGAGTTCATCACAGTGTATGTAAATACACTAATCAACAATATGCCACGTTTGATCTAATTATGGAACCTTCAGTAGCAGACTTTTTTGGATCACGTAGCCATCACTGGTGGGCACTCTCCATGAACAAAGAATATAAATAAGACAGCACAGCATGCTAATCCTATAGAAAGCCTGAATGCAAGCTTCACGTCAACTATACAAGTAAGGAAAGCTATTCGATTGTACTTTCAAACTTTTGTCAAGGCTCAACAGATGCAACAGCATTGGTAGTATGTTACAGTTTAATTTATCATCCAATAATCAGCAATAGATAAGTTGGTTTCTCAAACTCAAGAGGAGAAAAGGACACAGTGAAAAAGAGTCCATTTTCTTGAGCATGAACTGATACTAAACACGAGCCCCAGAAATTTAAAAAAAAAAAAAGTCACAATGCAAACAAACAACGATAAGTAATACAACATAAAGCAGCATTGTAGACAGTAAACAGAAAAAGTTTCACCAAACTAGACAAAAAAATGATGGTTAAGGTACTCTAGGAGAATGGTTTGTGAAAGCCAGAGCAAGGAGGTCATTATAGCGTATGCTGCAATGCCAGAATGATCAACAATCCACCATGTTTTCTTTTACATTTGTTTTTTTCCGTTAATTTCTATCTTTCCTTGGACATTTCTGATGCAATCTTCGGCTATTTCTGTGATGTGCTCCTTTATTTGGCTTTGAACGTGTTTTTCAAACTCTGTATAGTCTTCTGATGTTTTTTCTTGTTCTTCTTTCTTTTTTTCCAGGTAGGTACTTGAATTCTTTTCTCACTAATATCCTTTATTATCAATCAAAAGCGATCCACTGCATTTGATTCAATCAAGGAATCTTCAGCACCCAGATTTTCCTGGATTAGATAGCCATCCCAGTTAAACAATCTCCCATAAGCACACAATACAAATGAAGACAGCATGCTAGTTTATTAGGGAAACACTAACTGCAAGCTTCGTGTGAACTCTGCCACGCAAGAAAAGCTATTCAGTGGAACTTCAAATTTTCATAAATGCTCCAAGGATGCACACGATTTCATTATATGCATAGTTCAGCTTATCCTCCAAAATAAAAAAAAAAAATCAGCATTAGATTGGTCTCTCAAACTCAAGCGAAGAAAAGGACACATTGAAACAGAGTACACGTTCTTGAGCATGAATTTATACTGCAATAGAGAACCTGGAAATCAAGGGCCACAGGGACTGAAGTCTCTACGGAGAAACATTATTTTAAACCACCGCCCATAATAAGCAGAGGCTAATGCATGAAGTTCTTGATTGATAAAGCATACCTGCGTCAACATTATACTTCAAAACCTCTAAAAATCCATCAGTTCTCCCACGATACAGGTTCCCGCAACTTGTCAGAAGAATGTATGACTTTTCATTTAGCCATGTCATGTCCTTTACAGAACTTCCTCCATCTATCGTGTGGGACAAAAATGGTTGTTGCTCCTGCACGATTGGAGAGCTCAATTAGGAGCAAACCCTTGTCAGAAAGCGTAGATGTGTTACTCCTTTATGAAGGCAGAACAAAAGTCAAAGACAACATAACTTTATAGAATATAATTTGAAAGGCAGAATTGTAAGAACCGCGCATGATGTTAACAGCGCACAAAGGAAGCTTTCTCTTCCAACCATATGTCACAATGTTTCGATTAAATAGGTTTTAAGTTGCTATATGTGCTAGCCTACCCAATAATTTGTGTGCAAAGCCTATGGAGAATAAAGATGGAGAAGTGGATAAATAAGCAAACTACAGATAATCACCACGTACTTCAAAATATGGTTCGAAATTTTTGTCCAAGTGAAGTGCATCAGATGTACAATGAAGACAATGGTCAATGTAAGAACTAATGAATCAGAGTTATTCGTAATTTTGTTAATTAGTCTATGTCCCAAAAAATGATGCTCCAGCTAAACCAGGATGATAGAACTCAACGAGGCATCCACATCTATAGGCCTAACATACATTACTTCTGTCTTTAAAGTGGATAAATTGGCCCTATAATCATTTTGCAGGTAATAGAAAATGGGGAATGTAACTGATGATATCTCAAGTCCTAAAAGCCAAAAGAGCATATGGAGGAAAATTTCCAAAAAGCAGGGCGAGCTATACCAATTCCTAATCTGTACTGGATGTAACGGCGTAGGAATCACTTGCCAATTGGTCAGCGTCTAACAAGAGGTCTCAATGAACATGCTCAGAAAGGCATCACAGCATGACGTGAAAAAAGTCAACTTCCTTTTAAGGTTCTCCACATGTAAGGACTAGGGGTGTAGCTGGAATAGCAATTCCAGCCCCAAAAGCTCCGAGCCTTGTTCTCATACAAAAACATAGCATGATCTCACCAAAGGGACTCTGAACCAACCTGGGGAAATGATGCAACTTTAAACAAATTAACGGTTCCACCAACACAAGCTGCGAGCGTCGAAGGTTCAGGAGAAAGCAAGAGCAAGTGAACTCTTCCCACACGAATGTCTAAGGTGAACCTCGGGCGCAACGACCAAGGTCCATCCATAGTCCTTACCATCATTTCCCACATCACATCTTCGACCCTCGCAACTAAAAATCCTGCACAATGGAACACAATTAGCACCGAAATGCACCAGGAGATCAACTGAACAAACGTATAAAGATCTGTAACACACCGGATGAGTGGGCGACGAAGAGGCGCGGTTCGTACTCCGAGACAGCGAGCGCCTGAGAGGGGACCCATTCCGGGTCATAAGGCATGGGATAGCCATCTCGGCCGTTCGGGGGCATGATCCAAATCGGCTCGCCGATGCGGCTGAAGAAGAAATCCTGGCTAAACACGTGCTCTCCTTCGTCCGCGTTATTCAAGTCGATCGGCGGGCACATGACTGGAGATTGAGTTTCGGGCCGAGAGAGAAGCAAGAGCTGAGCTCGATCGGGAATTAGTAAGGATGGCTTAAATCCAGAGTGACTACGAAGATGGTGCGACCTAGGTGAAAGTTTATGAGCCGGGGAGAGAGAGGAAAACCCTCTTTCCTTGTCCCTCCACTCAAACTCCTTTTCACAGCAGCCAAAGACCGCCTCTCTAGAGGGAGAAACGAGAGACGACTTCAAGTCGTTCTCTAAGGCTCGTAAAGACTATGGGTGCTACCCGCGCGAATTGTCATTAAAAAATATAATTCGAATGGAGTGTTAGAAAAAATGGGTGCTACCTGCTACATTTAGCATAAATGCAACGTCATTGTGACTTGTCATTAAATGTAAGAGGTAGGAACAGAACTAAAAATAAAAATTCACATATATAATTGTGTTGTTATGTTATCAATTATCGTAAAGGTATCTCTTAGATAAGATTGAGTTACAGTTTCATAGCATATAATGAAGAGAGAGAGAAGGAGGATGGTTGAAATAAACGATAATTACGATTTGATCAAAAAATATAAATGATTAAAAAAATATTGAAAGGGAAATAATCGCAAGAAAATTACTAATGATATAAGTGTGGGGGAGTAGGTACGGGTGCTCTAAACCCTGGGATATCAAGATATATAGTTTAAAAGAAAGAGTAAACAGCTTATATATATACAATAATGTCGTTTAACTGTTTCTTTTAATTTACATAGATGTTGGAGCTGGATGTGATCCCATCAACATTTCCATGAAGGTTTCTATAAGAGAAACGAAAAATTACACCTACAATTCTAAAAGTTTTTCTTGATATGCGATCAAGTGCTAAAGATTAAAAAAAAAACATAATCAAATCTTTAATCTTTTGAACCCGATGCAAGCCCCCTTAACAATGCTAGGTCAATTTACTTTTTTTTAATGCGATCAAGTGCTAAAGTTTTTCTTTTGATTTTTTTAATTCAAACTTTTTTTTAGATGCAGAGCCGCATCAACATCATGTTAGGGCCATCTTACCAAAAAAAAAAAAAAAGAACATCATGTTAGGCCCACTTTGACACAAGATAATCGAAAAGCACTTTATGTCCATTTCCCATGTTACAAATTTGGCTAAGTAGTCTTTAGAAATACTTGGTTACACGTGATTCAAAACTTTTAGGAATTAATTGTATTTTCTCAAATGTTAAGGGGCTGATTTCACATTAGGCAAACACGTCGAGGACCATCCTCATATGTAAAAAAATCAGTCAATTAGATATTTATCAATATGGACATAATTGAAAATCGGAGGGGCTTGTTTCCCTTCAAAAGTATCGGAATCCCTCCTTCCATTGTATATCGAATGGATTTCCGAGCAACACTTTGAGCCAAATGACGTTTGCTTTGGTTGTCGTATGAATAATTTATGTAAGATAGATACACTTTGAGCCAAATGACGTTTGAAAATTTTATGATTTCATTGCACTCTCATAATAAGTTTTAGAACTTTTAACGCAGCTAATTCAAAATCATTTTAGGTAAGTGTAGGTTGATCGGACATTTGAAGGGCTTAGATAGTTATGGAAAGTCAAATACGTAAATGCACTAATTTATAACTAGATTGGACTTTTTTCTTATGAAAACCTTAATAAAAGTGTCGATGGGATTCGCATACATTTGATTGCACAATTTCTCATTTTCACATCGTCCATCTTCTCTCTCTTCAGTATTTACTTTTGAACTGTAACCGTTGGTATCTAAGAAATACTTTTTATGATAACATAATATTAAAATTTGAAGTTTTTCCCATGTTAGACAAAGGCTTCAATCGTTTACATGAATTTCAGACATAATAAAATGATACCCTGTATTATGTCTGTAAATTTATTTTTAGCTTTATGTGTACCTTTTGCAATTAGGTTTCGTTTGTTTCGTAGAATAAATGCTTTTCATAATATTTTCTAAAAAATGATTGTTTATATCGCTTATAAGAATGAATGAACAAAAAATATTTTTATTAATTATAACATTTTTTATTGATTAGATTGATAGAAGCAATAATTTTTTATATAATATTTTTTAAATAATTCACTTTTTTGCGAGTTAAATGGAGCCTTAGTAATACATTAAAATAATATTACATTATGCAAAATTTTCCATGCTCCATTTTAGTTAGATCTATGTAAATGTCTAGTCTCTTAAATCACTATTAAGAAGGTGGCCTATCTAGGGATGAGTCAACTCTTTTTTTTTTTTTTTTTTTTTTTTTTTTTTTTTTTTATGTCAAGGATCCAGCCTAGCTCATCTTATGGGAGCACAACACCGATTATATCTCGGGGGAGATTAGCCCAGCGAGTCAACTCTTTCTCTCTTCTTTGACCAAAAAAAAAAAGGCTCTCTCTCTCTCTCTCTCTCTCGAAGAATCGGCGTGGTCTCAGTTGTAGCTGACTAGAAGCGAGGGTTGATTAGGATGTTTTGAAGTTCGAGAAATTCGAGTGAGGTGGGGAGGAGTTGCGCTCGTCAGAGCCGACATCCCGGGTCTCCATTGTATACATATTGTCCGCTTTGGACACTAAGTCCAAGTTGTTCCTCTTGGGAGAGTCTATACTAGGCCAAGAAAACGCGTATGTACAGTTAGAGGGACCCAAGCCTTATAAGCTAGCTCAGAACTCCATCCCTAGGCGATGTGGGACAAGAGACGCGCCCCCTTCCTGCGCACGTCTGGGGACGAGGCGCGAATGCATCGCCATCCCTCCTCCCCGCGCACTGTTGCCTAGGCTGTCACATTAGCCGTCCTGCAGATAGCTGCCGATGAGGTTTGCAGCTGAAGATGCTTAAAAGATGGGAGTGTTTCTTTGCTCGGACAAGTGCAACTAGCCCCATCTCTTGTTGAATTCCTCTCTCTCAAAACTTCCTGGTCGACTCACATTCTGGTCTCTTGCAACAGAGAAAAAACAATGTCCCGATCTCTCTTTTTGATCTCCTCATCTGACGGCGGCAGCGGCTCGGGCATAGTGGCTGCGATCTTGCCCGCATTTTCAGGTCTTGAATCACCAAAATTGCTCTCTCTCTCTCTCTCTCTCTCTCTCTCTCTCTTGTAGGTTAGTGGTGAGGGTGATTGTGGATCAACTCGTTCATCTGTTTACACGCACGCCCATCTTTCTTTCGTTTTGGCAAAAACGTGTATTTGAATGGCTCTTGGTAGTTCGTGTCATTTAGCAAAAGTTCTTTTGTCTTAATCTCACCATCCAATATCACCGATTCGTTCACATCAAATGTACTAACTATCGTACTAAGTGAAGGCGAACAAGCAACAATTCCTCAGTAGCATGACCAGATCAAGCGAGAAAATGAGACGGTCCTTGTGTTGGTGGTATCATAAGGCTGGTTATCTCGTGCTCGCATCTTGGATTAATCGGGACGAGCCTTCTTTCTGAAGGTTGCTTTCTGGTGTTTTGTCTACAGCTCTATCACGCAACCCATTACCTTAACCAAGACCAGACCGCTGATTTCTTGCTTTTGGATTTTAGTTTTTATTGAATGGAGCCTTGATGATCACCATGTCAACCTCAACCATTATAATGACGTTCAGCAACTACCTAGATCATTCTGGTCTTGATTTTTGTCAAGGCGTTCAAGAAACACAACATCTCTAGAATTTGTGTTATTTTGGTCACTCTTCAATCGTAAGGCAATTGGGGGGGGGGGGGGGGGGGGGGGGGGTGGTGTTCAACTTTTTGGCGTAAAGGGAACTCAAGTATGAATTTTCAGCAATATGCAACTATGAGAGATTTTGGAATTAGTAGCTAGGCATAACATAAGCAGTATATTCTAGACACATTTGATTGTTGCAGTTGAAAATACAAGGTAAGAGGACATAAAATCCTACCAACTTGCAATTGTACAACGATCATTTGTTTTTACCGCCGATGTTGATCTATAGTGTACAGATGCAAAATCCTTAAAAAACAACAAGGATGATATGATTTCTGTTTTTACCTCCGGTTATAGCAATCCTAATAAATCATGTTTTAATGAAAGTAATTATAAAATCCTACCAACTTTCCTCTCTGGTTGATCGGTTATTAGTCTGGCTGTTGCAGACTCAGAAGACTTGAAGTTGACTTCAACGGCAACTCATTTCTTTCTTTTTGTTAAATCAGGAAACAGTGGAACTGACTTCCTCTCGGGCTTCAACTCCAAGGAATATCATCTTCCGTTTTTGACGGCGACTCACTGAAAAGAACAGCGTCTATCTATGGCACCACAAAAAAACACAACACACATCAGGCTCTGTAGCACAAGTGAGCTGAAGAGGCCCAACATGTTGCCAACAGGTTTAATAAGGCAAAGCACAATTAATAAAGCGACTAGGAGAGGCAAAGGAGAATACCTCGCAACACTAAACGCACTGAGCTTTCCTTCTAGAGAAAGACACCAAAGGATGCAAATCGGGTCACGATGAATCTCAATATTTGGGCAGAATTGACTTATTCCGTGGAACCAATATTCCTTGAATATCTCGTCAGTGCAAAGCCCCAGTATTTAATTGTCGTCACCATTTTCTGACCATAATGGAATTTTTAAATGTCTATTGTACAGATTGCAACATACAGCGAATAAGAAAATCAAAGTGCATGAAGAGAAACCAAAAAGCAATAGGAGAATGTCCTCTGCATAGGTTGATAAATGTGACAGAGTCCCACCTTTTTTGTGTACGCTTAACTGACGATACACTGTGTTGACTTAAATCTTGCGGAAACAATTCAATATAGCGGACTACTCTACCATAGAGCTACCTAGGAAAATGAGAGATCCAATCATTTCAAAAAGCTTCAGATAGAAACCTTTGCTAACGCCATTCACTCTTAGTTCCATCAGCGAGAATATAAACCACAAATAGTTTTTTGTTCTTTTTTTTTTCTTCTTTTTATTGGAAATCACTGATAGTTCGAAACAGTAGAGATTGCCAAAATGCAGGAATACGAGGTTATCTAGTCCTTATGTCAACATTAGCACTTTCAGAACAGTGAATGCACCAAGTACGTATCTAATCTTCCAAAATAAACGGTTGCCAACATGGACTAACTAGCAAATCATGTATGATTTATAAATTTCTATATAGACACTCATATACCTTGAAGCTCAGTTCTTGGAAACCAGTGATCTCGGTCAATATAGACAAGTGCCATCTGCTCACGACGAAGCCAATTGAACAGGACAACGTGCTGGTCCACATTTTTTCGGTAAGCTGCAATTGCAAACTCGCTGAAATTATGGAGAAGAAGAAAAGAGGTTAGCCTTTTTGTGCTATGCAAGAAAGTTTCCTAGGGTACTGCAGAAGGAAAAAAATGAAGTTGCTAATATCTGACAGTATTACCGAAAGTCAAATATCTATATATAAGTTGGAACAAACAGGGAATATGTCAGTTTAACTTTCTCATGAGATCAACGCGCATTTAGAACCAAATCAAGAAGTTCAAATTTACGAACAGGCATGTAACTCATTTCAATTTTCTAATAGGTTATTTCCATGATGGAAGACCAAATTTCAACTAGTATCAACATGAGATAATTAGACCATAATCATGTCTGTACACCGGACACAAGTGACAAAAAATCACATATTAAATAGCCACGAGTTAAAAGAAAAAAAAAATTGAAATATTCAGAAGTTATACCCTCTCAAAGGAGATGAGCAAAGGGATGCAAGTAATTAGAGTCTCAAGGACAAATAGAACGAGTAATCTATGCAAAGAGAGGAAAAATGAGAACATTACTCGCGTTCCAAACAGCTAAAGAACAGATGCGGTCCACTTCCTGCGGGCATAATATCTTCAACAATTCCAGGGAAAACATCATGAAAGGACTGCAGTATTGCCACACGTAAGAACGTTACTCTTCTCATGAACCTCTCTCGCTTCTTAATAATAACAACAACAATAATAACGATAATAATCGTAATAAATATACTTGAATATAAACAATTGATAGTGACAATTGTGTCAAAATTGTTTCGCCCACATGCAACATCTCGCTGCCTGTGGGACTGCTCACTAGCAAAAGATAACTTTCCTCCATGCCATCCGGGGTAAGTTGAAAGCATCCTAGAACAATGCGACCGGGACGAACCCACTTGAGAGAATCCACTGACAACATGGTACAAGAAATTTTCAGTTTTGGAGAAATTAAATCAACATGGTGGGAAAATAACCAAGACATCAATTTTTAGGGTATAATCGAACTATAAAGCACATAAATCTATTCTTACATACCATCAAATATAATACCCCCCACTGCTTTAATTGGAAAATCCAAAACAAGGAATAAGTCAAGCTGAATTTGAGCAAATGAAAGTGGTAAATGCAAATTGAGGTAGTCAAAGAAGTTTCTGGAAATTGACCTTCTGAAGGGCAAGTCCTGCTGACAAGTCTTAACACAGGTCAAATTCACAACCTGCTTTCTGAAGTAACCTAAAGAGAAGTACCGCATTTGACGTAATGACCTTGTGCACACTGAAGCGTTTTTTTTATTTCTTTAATAAGCGATGAACATAAAAATTCATATATTGTCTCCTGGATCTTTGCATTTTTAAAAGGCCATCTTCAAGCATAGTTTTGAAAGCTAGGATTTTCCTTGTAGAGAAAGAACCACAAGAAACGAAGGAGATTCTACAAAAGCCCATGAAACAATGTCAAAACTTGCTTTTGAAGAAATTTGTTGGAGAAAGCTCATTTATTGTTTTGAAGTTGAAAAAACATTTCCAAAAGTCTAGTCTGAAGACTTCCAGACTCTAACGTCAAGGTCTGAAGACCGTTAGACTTTAGATTCAAAGTCTGCCCATATTGACAGTTTCCAGACTGAAGAATGAAGACTTATCCAGATGCGAAATTATCTTCAATGATTCGATTCGTATGGTTTATGGATGACCTTATGGCTGGATTTAACACCTACATGATTTACTATCCTTATTGGAATCTATTCGGATATGCAAATCTTTTGGAAGGTAAGCAAACTTGGAAAGTTCTACTTATGAAAACCAAGATTTTGATTGTATGTGCGAACATGATTGATGGGCTTTCATCACAATCATCTAACGACTCGAGATCACTTTAATTGATTCTGTCCAATGGGTAGATTGGAAGAATTCATTTGGAAAGTGCCAACAATTATGAAGGCATGAAGGAGTATTTGAGGCGGACTCTCTAGTTGTTCGATAGAGTGCGTGAAAGAAAAATTTCAAAGTTTGAAACTTCCTAGTTACTTGTTATTTCATTCACCGTGCTCAAAGTTGTATACACAAAAGAGAGATACTCATAGTAAGATTCTGTGAGAGACCAGGAGAGACTCTTCACTAAAAAGTCGATATCACAAGTTGTAAATCTCTTTTCATTCTTAGTGAAATCCAGCTAGTGGGCTATCAGCACGGGAGAGTGGACGTAGGCTTGATTTACGTCGAATCATTATAAATCTTGTGTTCTTATTCTCTTCCCTAAACTCTTTTATTTTAATTCGTAGCTCTAGTTAACTGTTTAAGCTCCTTTATTTGAAGTTTTATCTAACAGTTTAAAGCTAAACTCGTTCATAGCTTATTATCTTCAAAAAGCAAATAACTTCTATTGAGTCTTGCAAAAATTTTCTTCACATCTATTTACCCCCTCTAGGTGTTGTTACTAGCCATTTCAATTGGTATCAAAGCTTTTGTGCTTATTTATTGAAGTGTTTTTACTTCTTAAGCTAAAGATCTATGGCTAGTATTTTAGCTCCAAGTTTGGTTGAAGGCCAAAGCAACACCAGACCTCATTACTTTGATGGGAAGGAATACAATGTGTGGAAAAACAAGATGAATGCATTCTTAAGATCGAAAAATCTCCTAGAATGCGATGTGGTAGATAAATGGATCATTCTCAAAGCTACATCTACCTCAAAAAGAGGAAAGGAAGTTGCAGATTCTGACGAATTGACACAAGCAGAAATAACCAAGAGACAAGCTCTTGATGCTAAAGCCATTTACTCCTTATACTGTGCTTTATCTCCTACAAAGTATAACTGAATTTCTTCTTGTGAAACGGTAAAAGAAGTTTGGGACAGATTGCATGTCACATATGAAGGAACTGATCGAGTAAAGAAAACTAAAATCAATATCCTACTTAGACAGTATGAAACCTTCAAGATAAAGCCTAGAGAATCCATCACTAACATGTTCAGTCGTTTCGCAGAAATTGTAAACGGCCTAGCATATCAAGGACAACCAATCTCAGGACTAATGAAGGTCAATAAACTGCTGCGTGGACTCTCCAAAGACTAGAATCATGTGAAGACATTAATTAGGGAAAATCAAATGATCATGCCTCTTTCAGTAGACGAACTAGTTGGCACACTTCAATTATATGAAGTGGAACAAATCAATGAAGAAGAAGATTCCAAATGTAAGAAGTCAATTGCTTCAAAATCTAACAATGATTATGATGATACAGATTCAGAAGATGATATGGACGATGAAGAGCTAGCACTCATGATTAGGAAGTTCATAAAGTTGAACAGGAAGGGAAGAAAATTCGACTGGAAAAAGTAGAGCAATCAAAAATTCAAGAAGAAACCAACTGAGGATGATGAAACCAACAAAGATGTGATATGCTTCGAATGCAAGAAAAAGGAGCACATCAAATCCAACCGCCCTTTGTTGAAGAAAAAGAAATGAAGAATAGAGAAATACAAAAAGGCTCTCAAGCAGAGACATTGAGCGATACTGAATGTGAGGAGAGTGATGAAGAATATGCCAACATATGTCTAATGGCAAATTCAGAATTAGACTTAGACTCTGAAACAGTTCAAATTCAGACTCAAACAAAGAAATTGAGATTAGTAATTTAAAAATTTCTGTTAAAGTCTCAAAGTATATAGATGAACTTTGTCCTAGTCTCAAAACATCTCTTAAGAGGATTTCCAAGCTGAAGAGGGAGAAGTCTAAACTGAAGCAACAGGAAACTTCTTGAAAAGAAAAATATGAAAATCTAGATAAAAGTTTTGTTGATTTGAAAGAAAATGCAAATTCTCTTTCGAAGGAAAATGTCCTTTTGAAAGAAGATATTTCAAATATCACAAAGAGATTTTCAAAAAGATCCGAGAAGTTAGAGAAAATTTTTTCCTGTACAAAGACCTTATTTTAACCAATTTGGTTTGGGTATGACTTTTGAAACTATTCCATTAATTGATTTTTCCCAAAGTGAAGGAAATAATCAAACAAAGATCTACAAAAACATTTTACAAAAATCATTTTCAAAATTTTTTTGTAAAACCTATTGGCCGAAGTGCTCTCAAATGTTCAAAGTGTAACAGCTCAGTAACAGCTCGGAATATTTTAAGAATGAATGTCCCAAAGTTTGGAGACATGTTAAGAGGGATTGGGCAAATACTGTTTTCAATACTAACTCTCCTGGACCCAAGAGAATATGGGTACCAAAGAAAGCTTGAATTCTTTTTATGATTACATGTCACTATCAAGAAGAAGATCAAATGGTATTTGGATAGTGGTTGTTCGAAACACATGATAGAAGATTCGAGCCGTTTTATTAAGCTTGTTCAAATAAATGGTGGAAAAGTTCTTTTTTTTTTGTGGAAACAGTAAAGGAAGAATTGTCAGATGTGGAACCATGAAGATTGGAAGCCTAACTATCAACAATATCTCATTGGTGGAAGATTTGAATTACAATCTACTCAGCATTAGTCAACTTTGCGATACTGGATTCAAAATTAAATTCCAAGAAGGCATCTGCTTGGGAATAAGTAAAAACTTCTCTCAATCTTTCACTGGACGAAGACATGGGAATATCTATCTTCTGGATATAAAACCAGAAAATTCTCAATGTCTAATATCCATTCAAGATGAATTAAATCTTTGGTATCAAAAGCTTGGCCATGTTAACATGAAGCAGATTGCCAAGATTTCTTCTAAGAAGCTTGTTCGTGGTCTTCCTAACATGAATTATCAAAAGTCTGAATTATGCACACCATGTATTTTAGGAAAACAGATTAGAAGTTTTTTTAAACCTATAAATCAAGTTTCTACTAATCGAGTTTTGCAACTTCTGGATATGGACCTCTTTGGACCAATCAAAACTCAAAGCATTGGTGGAAAGAGATATTGCCTAGTAATCGTGGATGACTCTCGCTTTACTTAAGTTTACTTTCTGGCAAATAAGTCTGAAACCTTCTCTCACTTTTCAAAGTTTGCCAAGAAGGTTCAGAATGAGAAATGATATGTTATTTCGAGCATACGAATAGACCATGGAGGTGAGTTTGAAAATTAAGATTTTGTGAAGTTCTGTGATGAATCTAGTTTCTAGCATGTTTTCTCTTCTTCATACACTCTAGAACAAAATTAAGTTGTGGAAAGGAAAAATAGATCTTTGCAGGAGATGGCAAGAACCCTCTTAATTGAGAGTAAAATTTCCTCTCAATTTTGGGCTGAAGTAGTTTCTACAGCTTGCTACATCATTTATAGTGTTCTTGAGGCCTATTCTAGAAAAAACTTCTTATGAAGTATATAAAGGGAAGAAGCCAAATGTTTTTTACTTTTATGTGTTTGGCTGTAAGTGTTATGTTTTGAAAAATGCAAATGATTGAACTGGAAAGTTTGAAGAAAACTCAGACGAAGGTGTTGGAGAAATCTTCATGAAGTGTTTTGAAGCTGACAAATCATTTCCATCAGTCTAGTCTGAAGGTTTGCAGACTCTGCTATTTAAAGTCTGAAGACCTCCGAACAGCCAGACTCAAGACTTAAAGTCTATCCTCATTGATAGTTTCTAATTCATTAAAGAGAGGCTATCCGGAACTGGATGTTTCATTAAGGATGTGACCTTATCGATTGGAGAAGATCTCTTGGCTGGATATGATATAACAGAATCCTTTATTTGATCATGATTGATTCGAAGATTAAGGATCCGTTGATTGGCAAAATATTCTTGGAAGGTTCTACTTATGGAAACCGAGATTCTGATTGTATGGGCGAACAAGATTGATGGGCTATCGACATGTTCCTTTAATAGCTCGAATGATCTTCCTAATTGATTCCGTCCAACGGGTAGATTGGAGGAATTCCTTTGGTAAGTGCCAACGGGTATGTGTCATAAAGGAGTATATAAAGAAGACGTTCTAAGTTGTTCGAGAAGTGTGCGATAGAAGAATTCCAAAGTCTGACGCTCCTTGTTGTTTAGTTAATTCCTTTGAGCGAAATATTGTATGCAAAAGAGAGTCTATATTTGTGAGAAACCTTGAGGAAGTGTGGTAGAACATCTACACTGTGGAATCAAGGAAAAGCTGTGCTGTAACATCTCTTTTGTTCATAGTGAAATCCAGCTGATGGGCTGTCAGTGCGGAAAAGTGGACGTAGGCTTGGAATAAGCCGAACCATTATAAACCTTGTGTTCAATCTTCTCTTCCCTACTCCTTGTTTTACTTTGATCGTATTTCATTTTGCTAACCAAAAGAGAACTCCCTTTCTATCGTTTGCCTAGTATCACTTTCGTATCTCGAGAAATTGTTTTAAACACCTATTCACCCCCTCTAGGTGTTTATACTAGCTATCTCAATTGGTATCAGAGCAATGTACTCACTTTGTTTGAAGTGTTTTAATTCAGAGTTAAAGATCCATGGCTAGTATGTTGGCTCCAAGGCTGGTAGAAGGACAAAACAATACCAGACCGCCTTACTTTGATGGAAATGATTACAACATATGGAAAAACAAGATGAAGGCGTTCCTAAGATCAAAGGATCCTCTAGAATGGGACGTTGTAGAAAGAGGAATCATTCCTAAAGCTGCACCTGTCTCAGAAAGAGGAAAAGATACTGTTGAGTCTAGTAAAATGACTCAGGAAGAGATAATCAAGAGACAAGCTCTTGATGCAAAAGCAATTTATTCTTTATATTGTGCTTTATCACCTACTTAATATAACAGAATATCTTCTTGCGTTATAGTTAAAGAAGTCTGGGATAGATTACATATTACCTATGAAGGAATCGATCGAGTGAAAGAAACTAGAATCAACATTCTCCTCGGTCAATAGGAAGCCTTCAAAATGAAATCAGGAGAATCTATAACTGACATGTTTAGTCGTTTTACAGATATTGCGAATGGTCTTGAAAATCAAGGTCAACCAATTTCTGATCCCATGAAGGTAAACAAGCTACTGTGTGGACTCTCCAATGATCGGAATCACATAAAGACCTCAATCAGAGAGACCCAAAGAATCATGCCACTATCTGTTGATGAGTTAGTTGGAACTCTTCAATCTTATGAAGTGGAATGAATCAATGAAGATGAAGACCCTAAAGGTAAGAAATCCATTGCATTAAAATCTAATGATGATTATGATGTTACAGATTTTGAAGACGATATGGATGATGAGGAGCTTGCTTTCATGATTAGAAGATTCAGAAAGCTAAACAGAAAATGAAGAAGATTCAATCCAAAGAAACAAAGCTTTCAAAAGCAACAGACCAAGTCTGTTGAAGATGATGAATCAAACAGAGAAGTAGTTTGCTTTAAATGTAAGAAAAAGGGACACATTAGACCCAACTATCCTCTTTTGAGAAAGAAGAAAGGAAAAACTGAAAAGTATCGAAATGCTCTCAAAGCAGAAACCTGGAGTGATACAGAGTGTGAAGAAAGTGATGATGATTATGCCAACATATGTCTGATGGCACAATCGGATTCAGATTCAAACTCCGAGACAGAATCAGATTCAAACAGTGAATTTGAGGTAAGTAACTTCAAAATCCCTCTTAAAGATTCTAAATACATTGAAGAGTTGTGTTTTAGTCTTAAAACTTCTCTTAAAAAGATTTCCAAACTCAAAAAGCAAAATTCTGCTCTAAAACAACAAGAAAACGTTTTTAAAGACAAGGTGAAATGTTTAGACACGAATGTTTCTTCTCTTAGAGAAAGTGAAGATAATCTTTCAAAAGAAAATGCGTTCTTGAAAAATGATATCTCAAACATTTCTAAAAGATTTTCTTTAGGTTATGAGAAACTGGAAAAAATTCTTTCTATTCAAAGACCTTATTTCAATAAATCTGGTTTGGGAATGACTGCTGAAACCATTTATTTAATTGATTTTCCAAAAGTGAAAGAAAGAATTAAGCAAAGACCCATAAGAGATGCTTACAAAAATCATTTTAAAAGAATCTTTGTAAAACTAGTAGGTCGCAATGCTCTCAGATGTTCAAAGTGCAATAGTGCAGATCATTTTGAAAAAGAATGTCCTATGGTTTGGAAACCTGTCAATAAAGTATGGGCAAAAACCGCATATCATACTAACACGAATGGACCCAAGAAAAGATGGGTACCAAAGAAAGTTTGAGTTTCTTTTTCAAATGCAGGTCACTATCAAGAAAAAGGTAAAATGGTATCTGGATAGTGGATGCTCAAGACATATGACAGGAGATTCAAATTGCTTCATAAAACTTGTTCAAGTGAATGGTGGAAAAGTCTCATTTGGAGGAAACAGCAAAGGAAAAATTATGGGATTTGGAACTGTAAAGATTGGAAACCTCACAATAAGCAATGTTTCTTTAGTACTACAATCTGCTTAGTGTCAATCAGCTATGTGATACCGGTTTCAAAATTTACTTCCAAAAGGGAATATGTTCAGGAACCAGTAAAGATTCTACTCAATCATTCATGGGTCGAAGACATGGAAATATTTACCTCTTAGACGTGAAACCAGATGAATCGCAATGTCTAATCTCAATCCAAGATGAAGCAAACTTATGGCACAGAAAGCTTGGGCACATCAATATGAAGCAGATAACCAAAATCTCAGCAAAGAAGCTTGTTCGTGGTCTACCCAATTTATCATATCAAAAGTCTGACCTATGTACACCATGCATATTGGGAAAACAGCTTCTGCATATGGATCTCTTTGGACCAACCAGAACACAGAGCATTGGAGGTAAGAAATATTGCCTAGTAATTGTGGATGACTACTCATGATTTACTTGGGTATATTTCCTTACAAGTAAGTTTGAAACTTTCTCTTACTTTGAAAAATTTGCTAAAAAGGTTCAAAACGAAAAAGGATATGTTATTTCAAGTATAAGAACAAATCATGGAGGTGAATTTGAAAATAAAGATTTTACAAAATTTTGTGATGAATCTGGTTTTCAGCATTTGTTCTTCTCTCCATATACTCCAGAGCAAAATGGAGTTATGGAAAGAAATAATAGATCGCTTCAAGAAATGACTAGAACTCTTCTAATTGAAAGCAACATCTCCTCACGTTTTTGGGCTGAAGCAGTTTCTACAGCATGTTATATTATTAATAAAGTTTTTCTAAGGCCTATTCTAGAAAAAACCCCCTATGAACTATTCAAAGAAAAGAAGCCTATTGTTTCATATTTTCATGTATTCAGATGCAAATGTTTTATACTGAAAAATGCAAATGATCGAGTTGGTAAGTTTGAAGAAAAGTCAGATGAAGGCATCTTCCTTGGATATTCAACCACAAGCAAAGCGTACAGAGTCTATAACAAGAAGACTCAAACTGTGGAAGAATCAATGAATGTCAAATTCCAGGATTCTATGCAAAATGAATCTATTCAGACTCATCTTGAAGAACCTGAATCAGCTCCAGATCCTACAAAGTCTAAATTGCAAGAAGCAGCTCAGACTTTGAAGGACCAGCAACAAGTGACTGTTGAAGATTCAAATGAAGGAAGTGATCACCAACCTGACAAATCAACCAGTAACTGGAAGCATAAGTCCAGTCATCCCAAAGATCTTATTATTGGCGACATTAATGAAGGAATTCGCACAAGATCCAAAAGGTGCGAAGAGTCTAGTGCTGTGGCTCTTATTTCTGAAATAGAACCCAAAAGCATAGATGAAGCTTTATCTGATGAAAGCTGGATTGAAGCTATGCAAGAAGAACTCAGGCAATTCAGAATTAATGATGTCTGGGAGTTGAATCCTAAACCAAAAGGTAAATCAATTGTTGGAGCTAAATGGGTTTTCAGGAACAAGATGGACGAGAAATGAAAAGTCATAAGAAACAAAGCAAGACTCGTGGCCAAGGGATATACGCAAGAATAAGGGATAGACTATGACGAGACTTACGCACCAGTAGCAAGGTTAGAAGCAATTCGTTTATTACTTGCATTTGCTTGTCATAAAAATTTCAGGTTATTCCAAATGGATGTCAAAAGTGCTTTCTTAAATGGATTCATCCATAAGGAAGTTTATGTGGAACAACCACCTGGGTTTGAAGATCCAAGGAAACCAGACTCAGTATTCAGACTCAAAAAGGCCTTATATGGCTTAAAACAAGCACCTCGAGCTTGGTACGATAGGTTGAGTAAGTTTTTAATTCAAAATGGTTTTGTTAAAGGTAAAGTAGACACTACTCTTTTTATTAAAAGAGAAAGCAAAAGTTTTCTGCTTGTTCAAATATATATCGATGATATTATTTTTGGATCCTCTAATGAAAGTCTGTGCAAGAAATTCTCTAAGATTATGCAGGATAAATTTGAAATGAGCATGATGGGTGAGTTAACCTTCTTTCTCGGGCTTCAAGTAAAACAACTGAAGGAAGGAACTTTTATTTATCAAGAAAAGTATGCAAATGATATTGTCAAAAAGTTTGGACTGAACAATTGTAAAAAGGCTGATATACCAATGTCAAGTTCCTTGAAGATAGACAAAGATGAAGGAGGAAAGAAAGTCGACCAAAAGTTATACAGGAGTATCATCGGTTCACTTTTTTATCTTACTACTTCTAGACCTGACATTTTGTTTAGTGTTTGCATTTGTGCCAGATTTCAAGTAGACCCTAAAGAATCTTATTTAAGTGCTGCAAAGCATATTATCAAATACATTGCCTCAACTTCAAGCATTGGCCTTTGGTATCCTAAAAGAGGAGACTTTACTCTTCTTGGATACTTAGATGCAGACTTAGCCGGATGCAGAGTTGATAGAAAGAGCACCTCGGGTACTTGTCAACTACTTGGAGGCAGGACAGTGTCTTGGTTTTCAAGGAAGCAGAGTACAGTAGCTCTCTCTACAGCAGAAGCAGAGTATGTAGTTCTCGGAAGTTGTTGTTCACAAATTCTGTGGATAAAACAACAGTTAAGAGACTTTGGAATTGAAGATTCATGCACGGAGATTAATTGCGACAACACCAGTGCAATGAATCTTACCAAAAATCCAATTCTTCACTCAAGAGCAAAGTATATAGAAATTCGACATCACTTCATTAGAGATCATGTTCAAAATGGAGAAGTTTCGATTCAGTTTGTTGATTCAAAGAACCAACTGGCAGATATATTCACAAAGCCTTTGGAGAAAAATCAATTTGAAACCATCCGTTTCAGACTCAACATTTTGAGGTATGAGGAAATCAAAGTCTAGAGACTCTCAGACTCAGACAAACAAGACCTTGATTGTAAGTTATTCTATCTCTCGAATCTCATCTTGAAAAGGTACAATCATCAACCATGTTTTATTATTGATATCTTTAATCGACGTAATTATTGCAACGTTTCCTTTTCGAAAAAAGAGTTATTTTGAAAAGACTATTTTCTCGAAAAAGGCAGTCATTTTTTAACAAAGGGATTTTTTCACTTTCCATTACGACGTTTAGCATTCCCTCGTTTCGACCAAGTTATAAACAGTCGGTTTCTCTTCGTTTAAAACTCCAAAACCCTAAAAAGCACAGATCTTCCATTCCTGTTCTCTTTTCTTGTTTAATCTTCAAAAAAGTTGTCATCTTTCTTGGGAAAATCAAGCAAGGAATCTTTCAAAGAGTGAGAAAGATGTCGTCTTCAAGAAAGTCTTCAAGGATCGCAAGCAGGGGACCACAGCGAATGAGTGAGGGACCTACTCACTTCGATCTCACCGAGGAAGAAGTGTCTCTAAATCAGCAGCAGAGCCCACAACATTCTAAGCAGCGTCATTCTCCACCATCTAGTCCACAGAATGTTGGTCATCAACAAGAGGAAGAAATCATTGAAGACGCAGATCCTGTAAGAGTTCAAAGGCCCTCTTTTATTTATAAGCTTTATTGTGCTTTAAAAGGGACTGGTACTCCATTGAACTACATCGATGATTTTCTTAAGGACAAATGATATGGGAATGAATATATCTTTTTGCGAAAAATGGAAAATTTGGGAATTGCTCGTAAAGGGGTGTAGAAGAAACTCTTGCAAATATCCCAAGTGATCCTCGTGATTGGGGATTTAATCCGATAGATGGGAATGATGATGACAAATTGTACAGCCAATTTCAACCGAGAATGGGTATTGCGGCGGAAAATCGAGGAAAAAGGGGAGAGTTGTTTAGATCGAAGGAACAGAAGGCTCTATACTCAAAATTGCTGAAGCGTGGGGTGATAAACCCTAGGAGTGTGGATTTTGATTTCCTTGATGCTGTAAATGTCAACTTGAGAGAAAAGTTTAGTTTTCTTCAACTTGAGCAGTTCTATTCTGATACCACAAAAGCTCATGCTGAATTAACTGCTTATTTCTATTCGAATGTTAGTTTTTTGGATGCGAATAGATTCTCTTTCAGTGTCAAAGATCAAGACTTTGTAGTGGATATGGATATGCTAGCAGATGTGCTAGGGGTTGAGAGAGGAAGATATCAACCGATCAAAGTTTCTATTGCTCGTGCTACATTGGAACTTGTTAATGATAGGAGAACATAGGAAAAGATTTCCTACTTAAGGATGAGTGCGTTCAACATTCTGCTTCACAAAATTGTGATCACTTGCCTCAGACCGAAATCAACTTCCAAGACTGATGTTTCAAGTTCAGAGGCAAAGCTGATATATGCCATCATCATTGGGAAAAAGTTTTCTCTTCCTCACACTGTTATGTTCCACATGTATAGAGCAGTGGTGAAGGACAGATGTCAACTTCCTTATCCAGGTCTTGTGACGAAGTTATTCAGACATCTGAACATTCAGCCCCCACAAATTCTTTGTGCTCGATCATGTGATCATATGGTGGTAGGGCTAAAAATGGTAACTAAAATGCGTCTGAAGGAACTAAGCAAGGCATTGGAGAAATTCAAAGAGAAGACTCCTGTCAAAACTCATCAAAGCTCTTTTGCAGCAAAAAGAAAAGGGAAGGAGCCCATGGTTGCTCCATCCAAGAAAAGAAGAGCTCTCATCGTTGAAGATGAAGATGATGAGGAAAACATCACCATTTCTGCAATGGCTTTGAAGAATCTGAGTTGTTCTGTTCCAGAGAAAGACTCAGAACAGAGGACGAAAGAAGCAGAGGAGAAAGAAACAGAGGAAAGAGAAAAAGAAGAAAGAGATGCTGAGAAAGAAAGAGTCGAAAAAGAAGAAGAAGAGAAAAGAGATCAAGAAGAAGGAGAACATGAGGGACACTCTTCTCAACCTAAAGGTATGGAAACAGGGGGAGATCATGAGAAAAGAGAAATGTCCTCATATCCTGCTACCAGTGAGGGAGTCAGTCGCTCTCCAGCAGATCCAAAGGACATTTATGCCTCTCAATTTCCTGAGGAAGGACATGATGTTTCATCACCAAATCTGCGTGATTATGCTGATCTGCCATCGTCTGCCTTTACTCCATCAGATTGGGCTAAAGCCAGTGCGCAGACCGATAATTCAGCATATTTTCGCAGAATTATGGATATTCTCTTGGAAATGCGAGGTCAGATATATGCTTTGGGATGCGAAGTTCAGAATTTGCAGAATGCAGGTCAAGCTTCTTCGGGTTCATTGAATGATCAGATCCAAGCCCTTTCTCTTCAGATTCAGGCTAATGCTAAGGGTGAGGATGTTGCACAACTAAAGAAAGACTTGAAAAGGCTGGAAGGAATTGTTCAGTCAATGGGAGATTTCCAGCTTGTCTGAGTTCCCAAGCATTCTTGACTCTATTCCATTTTCATCCCAACCTTTTTTTATGCTGACAAAAAGGGGGAGAGATGCAAGTTGAAACCTTGATTTTTTTTATCATTTGGACTGTTTAACTTAGATTGTTTTGATGTTTGACTTTACTTTTGTGTCTGGATGTGTGGACTGAATTTGGATTTGAACTTGACTGTTTATATTAACTAATATTGATATCTTATGAATGGCTTTATCACATACTAGACTAACCTATTTTCTGTGGTTGCAGATTCTAGCGTTATCATTCATTAAGCCATTTATCTTTTTAAGATATCCATATTTGTTGAGTAATGTTTTGCAGGCCAAAGATATCCAAATCTGCAGGAAAGTTTTGTCACCATAAAAAAGGAAGAGATTGTTGGAGAAATCTTCATGAAGTGTTTTGAAGCTGACAAATTGTTTCCATCAGTCTAGTCTGAAGGTTTGCAGACTCTGCTATTTAAAGTCTGAAGACCTCCGGATAGCCAGACTCAAGACTCAAAGTCTATCCTCATTGACAGTTTCTAATCCGTTGAAGAAAGGCTATCCAGAACGGGATGTTTCATTAAGGATGTGACCTTATCGACTGGAGAAGATCTCTTGGCTGGATATGATATAACAGAATCTTTTATTTGATCATGATTGATTCGAAGATTAATGATCTGTTGATTGGCAAAATATTCTTGGAAGGTTCTACTTATGGAAATCGAGATCCTGATTGTATGGGCGAACATGATTGATGGGCTATCGACATATTCCTTTAATAGCTCGAATGATCTTCCTAATTGATTCTGTCCAACGGGTAGATTGGAGGAATTCCTTTGGTAAATGCCAACGGGTATGATGGCATAAAGGAGTATATAAAGAAGATGTTCTAAGTTGTTCGAGAAGTGCGCGATAGAAGAATTCCAAAGTCTGACGCTCCTTGTTGTTTAGTCAATTCCTTTGAGCGAAATCTTGTATACAAAAGAGAGTCTATATTTGTGAGAAACCTTGAGGAAGTGTGGTAGAACATTTACACTGTGGAATCAAGGAAAAGCTATGCTGTAACATCTCTTTTGTTCATAGTGAAATCCAGCCGGTGGGCTGTCAGTGCGGAAGAGTGGACGTAGGCTTGGAATAAGCCGAACCACTATAAACCTTGTGTTCAATCTTCTCTTCCCTACTTATTGTTTTACTTTGATCGTATTTCATTTTGCTAACCAAAAGAGAACTCCCTTTCTATTGTTTGCCTAGTATCGCTTTCGTATCTCGAGAAATTGTTTTAAACACCTATTCACCTCCCTCTAGGTGTTTATACTAGCTATCTCAAAAGGCATTTTCCTTGGCTACTCAACCTCAAGCAAAGTATACAAAGTATTCAACAAGAAGACTCAGTTTGTGGAGGAATCTATGAACGTCAAGTTTCAAGACTCTATGCAGAATCAACTAGATCAGACTCAACTCAAGGAATCTGAACTTGCTCCAGACTTTATAAAGTCTACTTCCCCCGAAGTGGTTCAGACTTCTAAAGATCAATTTCAAGCAGAATTAAAGGATTTAGCTGAAGTGGAAGATCAGTATATTCTCAGACTAAATTCTCAGACTAACCAGCAACTAGAAGTATAAGTTAAGTCATTCTAAATAACTCATCATTGTCAATATTGAAGAAGGAATTTGCACCAGATCCAAAAGGCGAGAACAATCTAATGCCTTGGCACTTGTTACTAAGATTGAACCAAAAAGTATAGAAGAAGCCTTGACTAATGAAAGTTGGATCGAAGCTATGCAAGAAGAGCTTAGATAGTTCAGCATCAACGGTGTTTGGAAACTAATTCCTAAACCTAAAGGTAAGTCCATTATTGAAACTAAATGGGTTTTCAGGAACAAGATGAACAAGAAATGAAAAGTGGTCAAGAACAAAGCAAGACTCGTGGCCAAAGGATATACATAAGAAGAAGGGATAGACTATGATGAGACCTATGCACCAGTAGCAAGGTTAGAAGCAATTAGATTAGTACTTGCTTTTGTTTATTATAAAAATTTCAGGTTATTCTAGACGGATGTAAAAAGTGCATGCTTAAATGGATTTATTCAAGAAAAAGTCTATGTTGAACAACCACCTGGATTTGAAGATCCAAGAAAGCCAGACTCAGTCTACAAACTGAAAAAAGGCCTTATATGGATTGAAGCAAGCATCTCGAGCCTAGTATGAAATGTTAAGTACATTCCTAACCCAAAATGGTTTTGTTAAAGGAAAGGTAGACACTACTTTGTTCATAAAAAGAGAGAGTAATTATTTTCTATTAGTTCAAATCTATGTTGATGATATTATTTTTGGATCACATAATGAAAATCTATGCAAGTAATTCTCTAGATGTATGCAGGATGAGTTCGAAATGAATATGATGGGTGAGTTAACTTTCTTTTATGGGATTGCAAGTTAAACAATCAAACAAAGGTATTTTTATTCTCCAAGAGAAGTATGCAAAAGATCTCATCAAGAAATTTGGACTGGAGAATTGCAAAAAGACAGAGACACTAATGTTGAGTTCTTTAAAGCTGGACAAAGATGAAGAAGGAAAGAAAGTAGACCAGAAGTTTTACAGGAGCATTATTGGTTCGCTTCTTTACCTTACTGCATCTAGACCTGACATTTTGTTTAGTGTTTGTATCTGTGCTAGATTCTAATCAAATCCCAAAAAATCTCACTTAAGTACTGCAAAATGCATCATCAAATACGTTTTTTTTTTTTGGTGATCCAGAGAATCCTGTAAGCCGACAGCCGGCGAGCAAACCCTGGGGGAGCGATTGCAGGACCCACCACCACAGTACTCTAGGTAAGAATCCCTAACGATGCCTTTGGGATTTGAACTCCTCCTCTTCGTGAGGGGGAGAGAGCCCAAGCCAGCTGCGCCGTTGCGGGCGGTGGTGCATCATTAAATACGTTGCAACTACTCCAAAGCTAGGTTTGTGGTATCCCAAAGAATGAGACTTTACTCTCCTTGGATATTTTGATGCAAATTTAGCAGGCTGTAAAGTTGATAGAAAGAGTACTTCTGATACTTGTCAACTGCTGGGCAACAAGCTGGTGTCTTGGTTCTCAAGGAAGCAGAGTACTGTAGCTCTTTCAATAGCTAAAGCAGAATATGTGGCTCTTGGGAGCTGTTGTTCTCAAATTTTGTGGATAAGGCAACAGCTAAGAGATTTTGGAATTGAAGAATCGTGCATCGAGATCAAATGCAATAACACTAGTGCCATTAATCTCACGAAGAATCCAATTCTTCATCCAAGGGAAAAACATATAGAGATTCGATACCATTTCAAGAGATCATGTTCAGAATGGAGAAGTTATGATTCAGTTTATTGACTCGAAGAATCAGTTGATAGACATATTTACAAAGCCACTAGAGAAAATTCTATTTGAGTCTATTTGCACTAGACTAAATATCATATCTTCTACTGGTTAAAGTCTGAAGGTGGTCAAACTTAGAATGTCTAAAAACTACATCTGTAAGTTATTTTCTCTTCAATGCAGGTAATTTAATTTTAGTATGAAATTTTGAAAAGGTACGCTGATTTTAGAATCGTTACTTGCCTATTTTATTTTTAAAAATTATCTTTTTCGAATTTTTGAATTTTTGGCATTTTTCATTTTTGAAAAAGGCAGTTTATTTGTTCCTTTGTGTCGGTTTATATACCCTGTTTCACCTACTTTATATACCATCGAAGTCCTTCTTCTTCATTTACATTTTCACAAACCTTAGAATACAAAATTTCTACTCTCTCACTTTTTCTTTTCAAGTTTACTCTATAAGTTTTCACCTTTTTCAAATGAACGAATTTCAGAAATCTTTCTCGACTGCAAAGATGTCTTTCTAGAGGAAATCTTCTCAGATTGCTAATAGGAGACCACAGCACATGCTAGAGGGTCCTACGCACTTTGACTTAACCGAGGAAGAAGATTATCCTCAGCAGCAGCAACAACAACAATAACATTCTCAACAGCGTCACTCTTCATAGCGTACAACTCAAGATCCTCCACGCCAACAAATAGAAGAAGAGATCGAAGATGTTGAACCTGTGAGAACTTTAAAACCACAGTTTCTCTTTAAACTCTACACTCAGTTAAAAGAGGGTGTACTGTGATGACATTTATTGATGAGTTTCTACAAGAGAGCGGTTATAGGAACGGGACCATGTTTTTATGATCAATGGAAAGGTTAGGCATTGTGCCTGAAGGTTTGGCAGACATGACTTTTGCTAACTTTCCAAGTGATCCGTGGTTTAGTTATTTTAATCAGCCAGAGGTGAAGGATGATGATGAGAGGACGTATGCGAATTTTCAGCCTAGGATGGGCGTCGTTGCAAATGTGTGTGGTGAGGGAAAGAGTTTATTTCGTTCTAAGGACCACATGAAGACTTATTCGAAATTGTTGAAGAGAGGAGTGATGAATCCCCGAACTGTGGATTTTGATTTCCTTGATTCTTTGAAGGTGAACTTGAGGGAGAAGTTTGCTCTCCTTTGACTTGAACGATTTTGCTTTGAGACTTCTATCCTTACCCATAATTAACTACTTATTTCTATTCGAATTTGTCTTTTCTAGATGCAAATAGATTTCGTTTTATTGTAAGGAACAAAGAGTTTGTGGTGGATGTGGACACATTGGCGGATGTTATTGGTGTGGAAAGAGAGAGTTTCCAACCAATAAATGTGTCTGTTGGTCATGCAACAATGTTTCTTGTTCAGGACAGAATTGCTGAAGGTGGGATTTCCTATTTCAGAATGACTGCCTCCAATATTTTGCTACACAGGGTTGTGATCAACTACATCCGACCCAAGTCAACCTCCTAGGCAGATGTCTCTCGTTTTGAAGCAAAATTGATGTTCGCAATCAGTAGATGAAGTTCTTGCTGCTACACACAATCCTTATGCACATGTACAGGACTGTTGTGAAAGACAAGGGACAACTCTCTTATTTAGTGCCGGTCACCAAATTGTTTCGACACTTTCACATTCAGTTTCTAGTATCTCTTTGTGTCAGAACCATTACTCCTATGGTGATATGATTGAAGATGGTTTTGAAGATGAGACTGAAAGAGTTGAATAAAGCCTTGGAGCGCTTGAAGGAGAAGTCTCCAACCAAAACAAAACAAGACTCTGCTGCGAAGAAAAGGAAAGGCAAAGAGCCAATGAGTGCACCTATCAAGAAGAGGAGAGTCCTTATCTTGCAGGATGAAGAAGATGAGCATGATCTCACTCTCTCCGTTTTTGCCTTAAGAAATCTACGGAGTTTTGTTAGCTTTGAGCAGCCAAAGGACAGAGAGAATAGAGGAAGAGAAGAGATAGAGCAGAGAAGTGAAGGAAGGGAAGAGAGAAGAGAAGGAAGTGAAGAAAGAAGAGCAGAGGAAAGAGAAAGAGGAAGAAGAGAAGAAAGAGAAGAAAGAGAAGAAGAAGGGAGAGAAGAAGAAGAGGAAGAGGGTCAAGATGACTCTTTTGAGCCAATTTTTGCAGTATCTTTGTTAGAAGATACTAAGAAGAATCGAAGTGGACTTGAAGGAGATGCAAGAGAAAAAGACCATCACTTGGTTGCTGAAGCTCAAGAACAAGAATAAGATTTTTCTTCTCCACTTGTAGCCACAAAGGCGGGGGGAGCTACTGAAAACATAGGTACTTCTTCTTCACCTGTTTTTACCAGTGATGTGAGCGGATCTCCAACAGATCCAGAGGATGTATATGCCTCTCAATATCCCGAAGCTGATGTTGAGGCATCCTCTTAAAGTCTTGGTGATCGAACTGCTGATGTTCCCTTAAATCTCACAACTCCTGGAATCAACTTGGCTGGACCTAATGCATCAACAGAACCAACAACAGACTTCCAAAGGCTGCTAGAAATGCTTTTAAAGTTGAAGGCTCGATAATATGGGATGGAGTTTGAGGTCAAGAATCTCTACAAAGCTCTCAAATCTATTTCAGATTCTATGCATGAACAGGTACAAGCCCTTAAGCTTCAAATTCAAGAGATTGCAAAGGGTGATGATATTGAGAAGCTGAAGGAGACTCTGAGAAATCTAGAAGAGACTGTGAAGTCTATGGGGGATTTCTAGCTCGTTTGTAGCCCTAAACAGCCTTGATTTTATTCAACTCTTTTTTATACTCCTCCACTTTTTGCTGTTGACAAAAAAAGGGAGAGTGTGTGTAGATTTATCTTTTTTGATGATTGGTACTTTGATGCTTGGTACTTTTGGTTTTTATTGGTTTGAACTTTGGACCTTTGTTTGCTTGATGTTTGATTGTGAATCTCTACTGAACTTTTTAATGCTTTCAGCAACTTAATTTGGTAATACTGATTATAGGAGGATAATTATTTGTCTTATCTTTTCAGGATTAACATGTTTTCTGTGGTTGCAGAATTGATGCTATCCAGGTCATAATCAATTTATTTTTATAAGATATCATGTATTGCTTAAGAGTTGTTTTGCGGGTCAAAAGTTCTCAAATCTGTAGGAAAGTTTTGTTACCATAAAAAATGGGGAGATTGTTGGAGAAAACTTCTTTATTGTTTTGAAGTTGACAAAATATTTCCAAAAGTCTAGTTTGAAGACTTCCAGACTCTAGCGTCAAGGTCTGAAGACCACCAGACTTTAGATTCAAAGTCTGTCAACATGAACAGTTTCTAGACTGAAGAATGAAGGCTTATTTAAATGCGAGATTATCTTCAAGGATTCAATTCGTATGGTTTATGGATGACCTTATGGCTGAATTTAGCACCTACATGATTGACTATCCTTATTGGAATCAATTCGGATATGCAAATCTTTTTGAAGGCAAGCAAGGTTCTACTTATGGAAACCAAGATCCTGATTGTATGGGCGAACAAGATTGATGAGCTTTCATCACAATCATCTAACAACTCAAGATCACCTTGATTGATTCTATCCAACGAGTAGATTGAAAGAATTCATTTGGAAAGTGCTAACGGTCATGAAGGCATGAAGGAGTATTTAAGGCGACTCTCTAGTTGTTCGATAGAGTGCGTGAATTTTTTTTTCAAAGTTTGAAGCTTCATAGTTCCTTGTTATTTCATTCATCGTGCTCAAAGTTGTATACACAAAAGAGAGATACTCATAATGAAACTCTGTGAGAGATCAGTAGAGACTTTTCACTAAGAAGTAGAGATCACAAGTTGTAAATCTCTTTTGATTCTTAGTTAAATCCAGCCAGTGGGCTGTTAGCACGGGAAAGTGGATGTAGATTTGATCTAAGTTGAATCACTATAACCTTGTGTTCTTATTCTCTTCCCTAAACTCTTTTATTTTGATTTGTAGCTCTAGTTAATTGTTTAAGCTCCTTTATTTGAAGTTTTATCTAATAGTTTAAAGCTAAACTCATTCATAGTTTATTATCTTCAAAAAGCAAATAACTTCTACTGAATCTTGCAAAAAATTTCTTCACACCTATTCACCCCCCTCTAGGTGTTATTACTAGCCCTTTCAAAATTAACCAAGAAAAAAATACAGATAATCTCTGTATCGTGAAAAGCATTAATAACCCTTGAAGCCTGACAACTCCAGTGCTAAGAAATGATTGTACATTAGTCTAATTAAGATAGCTGATTCGTTTCTTGTAAAGAGGAAATTTTGATTTGTTGTGATGGTGCAGCCTGCAGGTTGCCCGTAAATGTTTCAAGGACATGACAAGTTATCTCACTCATTTGTCTACAATAAGAGATCCCTGTGTTTTCTAAAGGTTTCAATGTTCCATCTAATCCTGTCCCTTGGTTTCATTAGACTAAAGAACTGGTGTCCATGCAGTCCTATCTTATGCTTTTCCCTCGTTCTAGGCCCACGAAGTAATAGTAATGACAAATATTTGAAGGACCTTACTAATAGACAAATGATGGTAGAAGTAATTCCAACTGCTGTTGTTTACCCGGCTATGAAATCCTAAGTGACAATGAACTGACATCTGCAGATGATGGCATTGCATTATTAATAAAACATGCTGACAATTTTGTCGAGATGATATGAGAACATCTCAGTTCCATTCGCTGTCTAGAATCATCTCACATGAACAAAAAACCCGAAGACCATTTGTCAGAAAGAGAATTTGACAAACAACTCCCTTGGGAACTTTTCCTAATTTGGTCTACTATACCATAGAAACTTTAAAGACCAAAGTTATTCCTCAGAAAGAATTCAAGTGTGAACAGAATCCGTATATGAGAAAAACAACCCTTGCACATGCAATTATGTAGCGAACCTTATCTGAAGGACCATATTAACAATCTAGAATCCAACCTCAGCGAAAAGTAAAGCATGAATGATCGTCTTCCAACTAACCTCTTGCTCAGGGTTATAGGAAGGTATGCCTTCAGATAACAAATTACGAGCAAATTGCCAGACACAAACATTTGAATTTGAACATAGAGTCAATGTACCTTTCACACTAAAGCCATCAGAATTTCCTTTCCAGTCCATGGTTGGAGTGACTCATTTAATTTGGATGAAAGAATGCTTAGCTCGTCATTCCTTGCCATGGCAATATAATCGAATCTTGGACTGCAGTCAACTAAAGGGAGAAAGGTGTAAATAGAGAATGAAGAATAATTAGAATGATTTTGCTAATTATTTGTGTATATCTTAAGGTTTTACCATCCAAACAAATAACTAATATGCCATAAAGCAGCGTTAAAGTATACAGAAAGAACTTTAATTAACTAGACAAAACATGATGGTTAAAATACTCTATAAGCATACTTTGAGAAAGTTGTTCCAGAGCTTATTCCAGTATGAAAGAGTAATAGAATGATATAATCGCTTGTTTGATCCAATTATGGAATTTTCAGCAACAGATTTTCTTGGATCAGATAACCATCAAGGTGTCAACAATCTCCCTTAACCACACAATGTAAATCAGACAGCATGCGAAGAGAAAGCTAAGCATAAGCTTCGCGTCAACTCATCCTGCAACATAAGAAAAGCTATTTGGTGGAACTTTCCAACTCTAATTAAGGAGTTGTTCTCTCAAACTCAAAGGGAGATTGAAATAATCCATTTTCTTGAGCAAGACTTGACACTACCGTAAAATGAAAACCACAAACCAAGCTGCATTAACATGCAACAAATAAGCATACGGCATAAAGTAGCACTGTAGGAGGTAAACAAAAACACTTTACCAAACTAAACAAAACCTAATGGTTAAGGTACTCTATAAGGATACTTGGTGAAACACATAGCAAGATTCATTCCATAACTCATCAGAGTGTATGTAAATACACTGATCAATATTAGGAAATGCCTAGTAATAACACCTAAAGGGGGGTGAATAGGTGTGAATAAAACTTTTCATAATGTTCAATAGGAATAATTTGTTTTTAGAGAATCATTGACTATGACCAAATTCAAACTTAAACAGTTAATTAAAAACCGCGAACAAAATAAATGAGTTCAAGAAAGCAAATAAGAACACAAAGTTTATAGTGGTTCGACTTAGATCAAGCCTATATCCACTTTTCTGTGCTGACAACTCACTGGCTGGATTCCATTATGAAACAAAAGAAATTTTACAACTTGGTGATTTCGACTTTTCAATGAAGAGTCTCTATTGGTCTTTCACAAAGTCTCACTATGAGTTTCTCTCTTTTGTATACAACTTTTGAGCTCAGTGAATGGAATAACAAAGAACTAGGAAGCTTTAGATTTTGAAATTTTTCTTTCATGCACTCTATTGAAAAACTAGAGAGTCCGCCTTAAATACTCCTTAATGCCTTCTCAACTGTTGGCACTTTCCAAATGAATTCTTCCAATCTACCCGTTGGACAGAATCGATCAAGGAGATCTCAAGTTATTTGATGATTGTGATGAAAGCCCGTCAATCATGTTCGCCCATACGATTAGGATCTTGATTTCCATAAGTAGAACTTTCTAAGTTTGCTTGCCTTCCAAAAGATTTGAATATCAGATTTGATTCCAATAAGGATAATCAATCATGTAGGTGATAAATCCAGCCAGAAAACCATCCATAAACCCTACGAATCGAATCCTTGAAGAAATAAAGATAATCTCGCATCTGGATAAGTCTTCTTCAATCTGGAAACTGCCAGTGTGGGTAGATTTTGAACCTAAAATCTAGCGGTCTTCAGACTTTGACGCTTGAGTCTGGAAGTATTCAGACTAGACTTTGGACAAGTTTTGTCAACTTCAATATAGTAAAGGAGTTTTCTCCGATAATCTCCCCCTTTTTGATGGTGACAAAATTTTCCTGCAGATTTGAGAACTTTGACCTGCAAAACAACTCTTAAGCAATATATGATATCTTAAGTTGATTAGGACCTAGATAGTATCGATTTTGTAGCCATAGAAAACATGTTAATCCTGAAAAGATAAGACAAATAACTATTGTCGCGACCTACCCTCAGGGGAGAGACTAGGTTTAGGGGTATTTCCTAAAGGACGGGCCTATGACCGATGATTAGGTGTGAGCTCTTCCAAGCCCATACCCCGTGTGACGTTGAGATATTCTTAAAAATTTTGCAAAAATGAGTCATCACTAGTCTAGTGGGGTCGGCTAGAAACCGAGTGAGGCATGGGAGTATACCTCACTTTCTACACAACCAGAAAATCTATGATCGGGAACTTGATTACACTAACTGATCAATTAGTTTTCGGTATCTAATCTTGTTCATTTTAAAAGAAAATATTTTTGTTAAGCAGTTTTGATTGAGTTTACACCTATCCACTAACATGTGAGATGATCATACGGGTACGCAATTATTAAAGTAACAATCATAACTATAAAGATCCTAATTGCAATAAAATTGAGTGAGTGCAATTAAACATAATTAAATATGCAAATTAAACACGCGATACAATCAATGTGCAAACAAATAAAGGCCTAATTAGCAAAATATGGCAATTTCCAACCAAACCCTACATTTTTTTTTAAATTTTGATTTTTTTTTAAATTTTTAAATTTTTAAATATATAAAATATTTTAAAATATTTTTCTAAAATATTTTTCTAAAATATTATTTTAATATTATAATATATTAAAAACGACTCGGGTTGGATCCCTAGGTTGGGTCCGACCAGTTTCATTGAATAGGGCCCAAGCTCGGATCGGATTGGGCCAGATGGCCCGAACTCGGACTAGACTGGGTTGCGCAACCTAGGCCGGTAGAAACCTAGCCGAGCTGTGCTTGATGAGCAGGCCCAGTCCAGTTTAATTTTTTTTTTCTTTAAAGAAGCCTACAAGCCCACAACAAACCGAACTTGACCCAAATTGTTCAAAAACCCTACCCGTTTCACGACCTGCACCCGACCCAATTTTTGGCCGAAACCCTAGGGCTTCTTGGCGGTGCTGACTACGGTGGTGATGGGCTTGACGATGGCGGCGATGCAGCGAGTGGTAGCGATGACTCGGAGTGGCTCGACAGAGGGCTGCTCGCAAATGCTGGTGTTGGTGACGGAGCTTGGGCGAAGCAGCGAGGCAATGATAGCTTCATGAGGGGGACGAGCAGATCACAGCTATTGCAGCGAGGTGGCGGCGGCTTCAGCAGTGATGTGAGCTCGCAGGTGAAACGGTGGTACGAGCTCGCAAGCAAGAAGGACCTCCGGTGGCTAGTGGGATGGCGGCCGACTTGGGTGGAGCGGCAATGGCTCGAGGAGACTGGAAGCAGTAGTGGCACGGTGAGGGGACTTGACAACTGGCTTGGGCTGTTGGCGTCGCAGATCCCAGCAGAGGGGATCACAGCAGTAATGGTGGCACTCAAGTGGGCAACTCAGGAGATGGGCGGAGGTGTGGCTCAGACGACGTCGGGCGAGCAGCAGGTGGGAAGCTGGAGGGCGACGGCTCAGACAGCGTCGGGCTTAGATGGCAGCGGCTTAGACGGCGTTGGGTAGGAGGGCGGCAGCTCGGATGGCATCGAGCAGCGCCGCCGCTACCCTCCTCCCCTCTGTTTCTTCTCTCTCTTCTCTTCTCTCCCTCTGCTCCTCCGGTTGCTCCTCCCTCGAGCTCTCTCTCTCTCTCTCTCTCTCTCTCTCTCTCTCAAACTTTATCTACTTCTTGAGCTCTCTCTCGACCTCTGTTGCTCTCCCTTTGCGTTTCCCCTTTCTCGGTTCCTCTCTCCCTCTTGGGTTTCACTTGTGAAGATGGGTAGAGAAGGGAGAAGCTCCGTGCAGGCCAGGTCGAGGGGAGAAAGGAAAGGAGGAGGGCTGGGCTGGGCCAAGGCCAGATTCCGCCCAACCTGGCCCCCTCGCATCCCCTTTCTCTTTTTTTTTTGTTTTTTTAATTTTAATTAATTTTTATATTTGTTTTATATGCACTTGAAAATTATGTGTCAACAGCTGCCCCTTTTTGAGTGTAGTTTCAAAGAGGTTGCATTCAAAGACAGAAGACACCTAAATTATTTTGGCAATAGAGAGACCTGAGGTGCATAGGCATGTATCAAGTCAATGGAAATGACTCATAACTATGGAAGCATGTATTGTCAATAAGAGGGAGAAAGATTCTAGGCTATAGAAGCACGTTGTGTTATAAGAAGTAGGAGGAGGGGGACTCCGGGCTACAGAAACACGCTGTGTCATAAGAAGAAGGGGAGGACTCCAAGCTACAGAAGCTCACCGTGTCAAAAGAAGAATGAGAAGGACTTTGGGCTACAGAAGCCTACTGAGTCATAAGAAGAAGGGGAAGGACTCCGGAGTAGAGAAGCCCATTAGGTCATAAGAAGAAGGGGAATGACTCCGAGCTATATAAGTCCACTGGGTCATAAGAAAAAGGGGAATGACTTTGGGTTACAGAAGCCCACCGAGTCATAAGAAGAGGGTAAGGACTCCGGGCTACAGAAGCCCATCGGGTCATAAGAAGAAGGGGAATGACTCAGGGCTACAAAAGCCCACTGGGTCATAAGAAGAAGGGTAAGGACTCTAGGCTATAGAAGCCCACCGGGTTATAAGAAGAAGGGGAAGGATTCTGGGCTACAGAAGCCCACTGGGTCATAAGAAGAAGGGGAAGGACTCCGGGCTACAGAAGCCCACCGGGTCATAAGAAGAAGGGGAAGGACTCTATGTTACAGAAGCCCATCGGGTCATAAGAAGAATGAGAAGGACTCCGGGCTACAGAAGCCCACCGGGTCATAAGAGGAATGAGAAGAACTCTGGGTTACAGAAGCCCACCGAGTCATAAGAAGAAGGGGAATGACTTCGGGCTACAGAAGCCCACCAAATCATAAGAAGAAGGGGATGGACTAAGTCTCACCGTATAACAACGGGTTTCGACCGAGCTTAAAATACATGGTTTGAGGAAAACCCATGAATTTTTATAGATGACATGGTTTAAGGTTGACCATGAACTTTTGGAGATGACATGATTTAAGGTTGATCACGAACCTTTGTTGTCTTTAGGGAAGCATCCACTAATCCCTGGAAAACTGCATGGCTTCACTGGGGAATTTTGTCAAACTCAACTTGAGTAAAGGTCATTAGGGATGTCATCAAGAGATGCATTGGCAATATTGCAGAATTAATTGAACAAGCTAATCAAGCTAAATTCCACTGCTTTTAAAAAACTTTCGATGTCAATCGGCATCATGTGGCGCAAGACTGCCATCTTGGTTTGGATGTATCATTAATCATCAAATTCTTTGGGAGACAAGTTCATATCAAAATGATTTTTATTCGTGAAAAAGGCTCATTAAGCATGCCAAACTAGAGCTTATTAGTCAGAAAAGGTTTCTCACACACTCTCGATGAAATGGCCGCTTGATCCCATCCATTCGCGTGGGAAGTAATTGATTGCTGAGGGTATATCACATAACCTATGTCAAAGGCTTTCAGAAACATTCGCGATGAGCACAATTTGATCGATCAAAAAGGTCTTTTGAAAGGACTACAATATAGACTCAATTAGGGCTTACACAAATGGATTATTGCTTTGAGGCCAATAAAAGAACATTTGTTGCTATCTTCATTGGGTTTACAAGTTAAGAACTTAGAACATAAGATAAGATAGAATTACTTGCACTCCTTCAAGTAATAGCTTCTTTGTGGCATTCTCATTTTTGCTCAAACCATCCTAATTAGAAGAGACTTTGGAAGAGGGTTGTATTGTTGGTTCGGGAGAGGCTCGAAAGGCTTAAAATTTTCAAGAGGGTTTTTAGGAGTCGATATTGTAACCAAGTCACTCAATCTTTCGAAATCATTTGGTTTTTGAAACACAGCGCATCTCGAAAGTCCCTTAACTAATCATTCTGCAATGGAGCTTTGTTCCTTTTTCTAATTTCATTTGCACTTGTGATGATTTTTTATGCAGGCACTTGGACTTTGATAATTTTTTTTTTTTCACATAAGATGTAGCCTTTTGTCTCTTTTTCTTGACGAGCATTGGCCTTGCTTTTACCAAGCACATTGTTTTTTCATGCTTCGTAGTGTGTCAAACTTTTTGCTCTTTGAACTATTGTAGCTCTTATGACTTTCGAGATGCTTTTCACATTTTCTCATGATTGTCAATTGTATTTGGTCAATTCTTATGCTTTTCCCTAGTGAAGGGAGATGATTACCGCTCGGGGTTCAAAAATGAATAATCAGGCCCAAATTAGTTAAAACAATGGGTATTAGGTAGAGAAGGAAATGCTCTTCTTCACCTTGGGATAAGTCAAGCTCTAACGAGAATTCCTCTGAAGCTATCACCAAAAGATTGATGCAAGTGAAAGTAATATAATCTTTCTCAATCCTTTGCTTTACGACACGATCGTAACCTCTTATGCTGCCCCAATGTGGAGTTGTTCTCAACAAGGGTACTTTGAATGATCATCTCATCTTTATTCAGCCGAAAGGGCTAGCAAGAGATTAGTGTGGTGCTTGGGATTGATAATGGAAATGCCTTTATCATTTCGATCTTTGCACTCGATGCGAATGAATCATTCGTCCTAAAAGAAGGTCACTTTTCACTCAACTCTCAAAAATGTTTGAAGGATGTGTTTGGAAATAGCTTACCTTTCTTCATCCTAAGCACTTCTTGTTTGGCATGGTTAACGGTTCACCTTTCACTCTGCTAAGATCATATGAGTAGATCAATCTCCATAGAGAAATTTGATTCAAAATGACTAACCCACAAAGTGAGAAAACAATATCGAGATAAAAAGGATATTCAAAAAGTTTGTAGAAAGTTTTTTTTTTTTTCAAGTATTCATTTTTGTGCTTGTCTCTAGGAAAGCGCAAAAGATTCTCTTTTTGTAATGGAAATTCTCCATTTTTTTTTTAAAATTTGAGAAGAAGGGTACTTCCCTACAGCATTGCGACCCGGTAACCTTGTAAAGAATGTAAAAGAACATGTTAGTGCAAAAATTTTTAGGGATTGAAATGTTGGAAACGATACATTATTACCCTTCACTCGCTTTTATCCTTTGAGGGCTAACATCTCTTTGATTCACCCTCGTGGATATTTGGTAACTTGGCATTACCCTTCACTTGCATTTACCTTTAAGCGTTTGATGTTTTCTCGATTCCTTGGTAGAAGGCGCCTCTTCTACGGTCAAGGTGCAACTTTTATTTTTTTTTTCATTTATCACCCTGTAAGAAGGGGAGATGAAATGAGTTATCTCCATCCTTAATTACGTTCAACTCAGGAACGATACATCCTTCTTGATGAATTTGACAATGTTATTCCAGCACACTTCATTGGTGGGTGAAGGAGAGATTTTTCTCTAAATCAAACGTTGCTCTCTTGCTCTTTATTTAACAAACCTTTGTTTTGTCTGAGTCTGTCCTGTACCAAAGAAAAGGACAGGACATGTCATTTTTTATGCTGAAGAGAATCAAGTTTAGGAACGAAATACATCCTTTTCCAAAGTTGGGGGATCAACATCCCAAGGTATCTCTTATGGAGGAAGGGATAATATTGCCCCTTCTATTTCATCATTTGAATCTTTTCCCCTTCTATTTCATCATTTGAATCTTTCTTTATTTAATATGAACATGACTCAATAATGCTCCATCGCATTTGTTGGAACGTTACAAAACTTGGGACTCTTGATGTCTCATTGACAATGAAAAGAAAATCATGTCAGAAAAGGTATTAGAAATGGATAATTGGAATCAATACAGTTTACTCTTCCTTCGAATTCACCCTATTAGATACTTGGCAACTCCCTTCATTTGTCTCATCATGCAAAGTAAACGAGATCGATGGGCTATTTTGGCACCTAAGGCATTTGCGAATAACGAAACTTCCCAGAACAGAATTCAATTTCATTCCGCCTCTATAGAAAATTGGCGCTGACGAAGCCTCGACGCATGCTTGCTCCTCGAGTTCCATGAGCCTACATTTTTATCTTTTAGAAGGGCCGATGCCGATCTCAAAAAACCCCTCATTCTACCTGAGAAAGCGACCTTGTGAAGAGAGGGCCTTAAGCAAAGCTTTCATAAAATTCATTTTCAAAACATTTCGAAGGTAGACGTAAAGATTCGTTTAAAACACTTATGATTTCTTTCTTTTTTTTTCTTTTTTTTAAAGGATGATTTTCATGAAATTGAATTCCATTGTTAAAAAAAAAATGTGAGTCACATTATTTACAAAAGCATCAATTGGATTTGCAATCAAAACCCAAAACAGAAAACATGGTTCTTAAAAAGAATAAATACAATGATAAAATAGAAGAAACTCTTGCATAGATGAAAGTAAAAATCAACTCTTGTCCTAGCTCTAGAATCACTTCTTTATGTGGTCACCATGAGAATGTCAAGGAGCATTGCGCATAACCTGCAAAAAGACGATAATGTCAGTACATGAATGAGAGAAAATGATATCTCATTGAGGTTGCTTCTTACAATAAAATCGAGGCGACGGTACATGCCCTACAGTCCTTATTACTGGGTTTTAGTATTTCGCCGAGATTTTATCATAAGAGAAGGCATCATTAAAATAATCAATCCACGGCCATCAATCGAATGTCCATTTTTATTCCAAAGGTTTTGTATGCAAAAGTGTCATTGATTTTTGAAAGATTGATTTGTGATTTTACTCATAGAAAAATTAAGTGACTTCTATTTTGAGAAATTTGTACACAAAATGATTTGCATTTTAGTCCCAAAATGTGAGAATGAGAGAATTTGATAACAAAAAATGCAATTTCAATTTTTATGCCCCAATATAAAATCACAAATTGAAAGTTTTTTTTTTTTTTGCAAAATGATTTCGAGCCCATCATTAGAAATTTAAACAAAACCATGTGTTCAATAGGGCCAAATCAAAGTGTTTACAACTTGCATTGTTCACTTGTCAAGAATGATTGCCAATTTTTTCAATTGTAAGTCTGAGGACATTTGATTGGTCTCCACGAATTTCTAACTGAAAATTAAAAAAAAAATCAAATAAAATGATATTTATAATGGGGGACGACTTCTCTCTCTCTCTCTCTCTCTCTCTCTCTCTCTTTTATTATTTATCACATAGACATGCACATGAGATGTGGTTCGAATTATACTCTATACGGCTCAAAATGAAGCCATGAGATTACTGGACTGAACCGACATGATCGCAATTAGGTCGGGGTTCCCATGACTCCGACTTCGTCAATTGCTGATCGGAGTGGTAACTCTTTACTCCAAGAAGGAAATTTTGGGATCAAGATGAGCAACTCGTACTACATGATCGTAGTCGGAGTGGTATCCACCTCAACACCATCCTAAGAAATCATATGTGGCCCAGGTCCGGGGGCAGGTTGTGTGTGCTAGGTTGTAGTGTAATGCAAATGATACATACACAACAATTTATAGACAAACAACACTCTGTGCATAGAAATAAACCATACATTCATGCACCTCCCTAAAAGACAAAAGTGGGCAAATACTTCCCCTTTTACCTCCCATTCTGTAAAAACATTTAACATCTTTAATGTTAGGGGCATACCTAGAATCCTTGCTACAAAACAAAAATATTTTTGAACAAGATTAATTTTGGCCTAAGTCCTCTAAGGTTCAAAACCAATTCTCCAGTAGAGTCGCCAAGCTGTCGTGACCTACCCTCAGGGAAGAGACTAGGTTTAGGAGTATTGCCTAAAGGACAGGCCCATGGCCCATGATTAGGTGTGAGCTCTCCCAAGCCCATATCTCGCGTGGCGTTGGGATATTCCTTAAAATTTTGCAAAAGTGAGTCGCCACTAGCCTAGTGGAGTCGGTTAGAAACCAAGTGAGGCATGGGAGTGTACCTCACTTCCTACGCAACTAGAGAATCTAGGATCGAGGACTTGATTACACTAATTAATCAATTAGTGCCATTTCGGTACCTAATTTTGTTCATTTAAATATTTTTGTCAGGCGACTTAAATTGATTTTACACATATCCACTAACATGCGAGGTGATCATCTGAGTACGCAATCATTAATATAACAATCATCGCTACAAAGATCCTAATTGCAATAAAATTGAGCGAGTGCAATTAAATATAATTAAATATGCAAATTAAACACATGATATAATCATTGTGCAAAAAAGTAAAGGCTTAATTAGCAAAACATGGCAATTTCTAACCAAACCCTACATTTTTTTTAAATTTACGAAATTTTTAATTTGTTAAATTTCAATTTTTTTAAAAATATATATTTTAATATTTTCTAAATTATTATTTTAATATTATAATATATTAAAAACGACCCGGGTCAGATCCCTGGGTTGGGTCCAACCAGGTTCATTAAATAGGGCTCAAGCCCGGATTAGATTGGGCTAGACGGCCCGAACTCAGACCGAACTGCGCCGCGCAACCTAGGCCGACGAAAACCTAGTTGAGTTGAGCCTGATGTGTAGGCCCATTCTGGTCTAATTTTTTTTTTTATAAAAAAAAGAAGCCCACAAGCCCACAATAGCCTAAACTCTGCCCGAATTGTTCAAAAACCCTACCCATTTCGCGACCCGCACTTGACCTAGTTTTTGGCCGAAACCCTAGGGCTTCTTGGCAGCAGGCTTGACGGTGGCGACAATGCGGTAGGTGGCAGCGGTGATGCGGAGTGGCTCAGTGGAGGGTTGCTCGCGAATGCTGGTGTTGGTGACAGAGCTCGGGCGGAGTAGTGAGGCAATGGCGGCTTTATTGGGGGGGGGGACGAGTAGATCACGGATGGTGCGGTGAGGCAGCGGCGGCTTCGGTGGTGATGCGAGCTCGCAGGTGAAGCGGTGGTGCGAGATTGCGGGCGAGGAGGACTTGCGGCGATTAGTGGGACGGCGGTCAACTCGGGTGGAGCGGCGGTGGCACGAGGAGACCAGGAGCAGCAATGGCATGGTGAGGGGACTTAGCGACCGGCTCGGGCTGTTGGTGTCGCAAATCCTGGTAGAGGGGATCACAGTAGCAATGGTGGCACTCGAGCGGGCAGCTTGGGAGAAGGGCGGAGGCGAGGCTCGGACGGCATCAAGCGAGTGGTAGGTGGGGAGCTGGAGGGCGATGGCTTAGACAGCATTGGGTAGGAGGGCGACCGCTCGGACGGCGTCAGGCAACACCGCCAATGCCCTCCTCCCCTCCGTTCCTTCTCTCTCTTCTCTTCTCTCCCTCTGCTCTTCTGGTTGCTCCTCCCTCTCTCTCTCTCTCTCTCTCTCTCGGCCTTTGTCTAGTTCTTGAGCTCTCTCTCGACCTTTGTCGCTCTCCCTCAGCGTTTCCCCTTTCTTGGTTCCCCCCTCCCTCTGTGGTTTCACGCGCGAAGATGGCTAGAGAAGGGAGAAGCTCCACGCGGGCCGGGACGAGGGGAGAGATTAAAGGAGGAGGGTCGGGTTGGGCTAAGGCCAGATTTTGCCCGACCCGACCCTCTTGCATCCATCTTCTCTTTTCTTTTATTCTTTTCCTTTTTTTTTGTTTGTTTTGTTTTTTTAATTTTTTTATATGCGCTTGAAAATTAGGTGTCAACAACTATCCAACCATAATCAGTATCACTAAAGTAAGTTGCTACAAGCGTCAAAGAGTTCAACAAAAAAAGGTTCAACAGTCAATCAAACAAAAGTCCAAAAGCACCAAATTAAGTCAAACAAGAGTTAAATCTGCACATTCTCCCCCTTTTTGTCAACAGCAAAAAGTGGAGAAGAATAAAAAGTTCAATAAAATCAGGGCTATTTGGGGATGCGAACAAGCTGGAAATCCCCCATAGATTGAATTGTCTCCTCTAGCTTCCTCATAGTCTCCTTCATCTTCTCAAGATCTTCACCCTTGGCAGTCTCTTAAACTTGAAGCTTACAAGCTTTTACTTGCTCATGTAGAGAATCTGAAGTAAATTCCAAAGCTGATTGGAGGTTCTTGATCCCAAACTCCATCGCATATTGTTATGCCTTTAACTCTAGAAGGAGCTCTAGAAGCCTTTGAAATTCTGCAGTTGGTTCGATTGGTGCATTAGGTTCAGCCAAATTAATTCCAGGAGTTGTGAGATTTGAGGGAATGTCAGCACGTCGATCACCAGGACTTGGAGAGGATGCCTCAATATCAGCTTTAGGAAAATGAGAGGCATAGACATCCTTTGGATTGGCAGGTGAGAGACTAATATCATCACTGGTAAAAACAGGAGAAGGAGAAGTACTTATTTTCTCACCAGCTCCCCTTATCTCTGTGGCTACAGGTGGAGAAGAAAAATCTTCTTGTTCTTTCTCAGCTTCAGCTCTCAATTGATGTTCTTTTTCTCTTGCATCTCCTGCAATTCCACTCTTAGTCTTCTCAAAATCCTCTGACAATGATACTGCAAATGTTGGTTCAAAAGAGTCATCTTGACCCTCTTCCTCTTCTGCTTCTCTTCCTTCTTCTCTTTCTTCTCTTCTTTCTCTTTCTCTTTCCTTTGCTCTTCTTTCTTCACTTCCTTCTCTTCTCTCTTCTCTTCATTCACTTCTTTGCTCTGTTTCTCCTCGTCCTCTTTGCTCTCTGTCTTGTCGCTGCTCAAAGCTAACAAAACTCCGAAGATTTTTCAAGGCAAATGTAGAGAGAGTGAGATCATCATCATCCTCTTCGTCTTGTAGGATAAGGGCTCTTCTCTTCTTGATCAATTCACTCATGGGCTCCTTGCCTTTTCTTTTCTTCGTAGCAAAGTCTTGTTTTGTTTTCTTCAGGGACTTTTCCTTTAAGCGATCAATTGCCTTGTTCAGTTCTTTATCTTAGATACCATCTTCAATCCCACCACCATGGGAGCAATCGTTCAAACACAAAGAGAGGCTGGAAACTGAATCTGGAAATGTCGGAAAAGTTGAGTGACCAGTGCAGAATAAGGGAGCTGTCCCTTATCTTTCACAACAATCTTGTACATGTGCATCTGGATTATGTGTGGCAGCGAGAACTTCATCCCATTACTGATGGAAAACATCAATTTTGCTTCAGAACGAGAGACATATGTATTAGAGGTTGACTTGGGTCGGATGCAGTTGATCACAACCTTATGCAGCAAGATGTTGAAGGCAGTCATTCTGGGATAAATAATGCCGCCCTCAGAAAGTCTTTCCTTCAAAAAAAAAAAAAAAAAAACTTGTTACATGACCAACAGTCACATTTATTAGTTAAAAACTCACTATTTCCACACCAATAACATCTGCCAATGTGTCCACATCCACCACGAACTCTTTCTCCCTTACAGTATAACGAAATCTATTCGCGTCAAGAAATGACAGATTCGAATAGAAATATGCAGTTAATTCAGGGTAAGCGACAAAAGTCTCAAAACAGAATTTTTCAAGTTGAAGGAGAGTAAACCCTCATGTTCACCTTTATTGAATCAAGAAAATCAAAATGCACAGATCGAGGGTCCATTGCTCTCTTTTCAGCAATTTCGAGTAAGTCTTTTTGTGGTTCTTGGAACAAAACAAATTCATTCCTTCACCACGCACATCAGCAACAACGCCCATTCTAGGCTAAAAATTCGTGTACATTCTCTCATCATCATCCTTCACCTTTGGCTAATTAAAAGAACTAAAACGGGAATCAACTAGAAAGTTAGCAAACGTCCTGTCTGCCATTCCTTTAGGCGCTATGTTTAACCTTTCCATTGATCGTAAAAACATGGTCTCATTCCTATATCCTCGTTCTTTTAGAAACTCATCAATAAGAATGTTGTTGCTGTGGATAATCTTCTTCCTCAGTCAAGTCAAAGTGTGAAGGACCCTCAAGCACATTCTGTGGTCTTCTACTTGCAATCCAAGACGACTTTCTTTGGAAAGACATCTTCATAGTCGATGAGGATTTCTCGAACATGTTCGGTTGAAAAAGATGAAAACTTGTAGAGCAAACATGAGAGTAGAAATGAGAGAGTAGGAATTCTATATTCTAGGGTTTGTGAAATCGTTAATGAAGAAGAAAGACTCGACGGTATTTAAAGAAAGTAAAACGGGGTAATTTGAACCATCATAAGGAAAAAAAGAAAACTACATTTTTCGAAAACAAAAAACTGCCAAAAATCAAAAATTTAAAAAAGATAATTTCTAAAAATAAAATAGACATTTAACGATTCAAAAATCAACATAACTATTCGAATTTTCATGTTAAACTTAAATTATTTGCATTGAAGAGATATTAACTTACAAATGTAATTTCTGGATATTCTGAGTCTGACCAACTTTAGACTTTAACCGGTAGAAGATATAATATTCAATCTGGTGCGAACAGACTTAAATAAACTTTTCTCCAGTGGCTTTGAACATGATCACTTATGAAATGGTGTCAAAATCTCTATATGCTTTGCCTTTGAATGAAGATTTAGGTTTTTTGTGAGATTAATAGCACTAGTGTTGTCGCATTTGATCTCGGTACATGATTCTTCAATTCCAAAGTCTCTTAGCTGTTGTCTTATCCACAAAATTTGAGAACAATAGCTCCCAAGAGCAATATACTCTGCTTCTGTTGTTGATAAAGTTACAGTACTCTATTTCCTTGAGAACCAAGATACCAGCTTGTTGCCCATAATTTGACAAGTCCCAGAAGCATTCTTTCTATCAACTTTACAACCTGCTAAATCGGCGTCTGAATATCCAAAGAGAGTAAAGTCTCATTTTCTGGAATACCATAGACCTAACTTTGGAGTAGTAGCAGTGTATTTGATGATGCGTTTTACAGCACTTAAATGAGATTTTTTAGGATTTGATTGGAATCTAGCACAGATGCAAACACTAAACAAAATGTCAAGTCTAGATGCAGTAAGGTAAAGAAGCGAACCAATAATGCTCCTGTGAAGCTTCTAGTCTATTTTCTTTCCCCCTTCATCTTTGTCCAGCTTCGAAGAACTTGACATCGGTGTCTCTGTCTTTTTGCAATTCTCCAATTGAAATTTCTTGATGAGATCTTTCGCATACTTCTCTTGGTAAATAAAGATACATTTCTTTGATTGTTTAACTTGTAATCCTAGAAAGAATGTTAATTCACCCATCATACTCATTTTGAATTCATCCTACACACATCTAGAGAATTTCTTGCATAGATTTTTATTAGGGGATCCAAAGATAATATCATCAACATAAATTTGAACTAGCAGAAAATCTTTACCTTCTCTTTTTATGAACAAAGTAGTGTCTACCTTTCCTTTAACAAAACCATTTTTTGTTAGGAATTTACTTAACGTTTTATACTATGCTCGAGGTGCTTCTTAAGTCCATACAAGGCATTTTTTAGTCTATAGACTGAGTCTGGCTTTCTTGGATCTTCAAATCCAGGTGATTATTCCACATGGACTTCTTCTTGGATAAATTCATTTAGAAATGCACTATTTACATCCATTTGGAATAACTGAAATTTTTATAGCAAGCAAAAGCAAGTAATCATCTAATTGCTTCTAATTTTGATACTAGTGCATAGGTCTCATCATAGTCTATCCCTTCTTCTTGCGTATATACTTTTGCCACGAGTCTTGCTTTGTTCCTGACCACTTTTCCTTTCCCGTCCACCTTGTTCCTGAAAACCCATTTACTCCTAATAATAGACTTACCTTTAGGCTTAGGAATTAGCTCCCAAACATCATTAATGTTGAACTGTCTAAGCTCTTCTTGCATAGCTTCAATCCAGCTTTCATCAGTCAAGGCTTCTTCTACACTTTTGGGTTCAATTTCAAAAACAAGTGTTAAAACACTAGACTCTTCTTACCTTTTGGATATGGTGCATATTCCTTCATCAATATTACCAACGATGAGTTCTTTAGGATGACTTGACTTATACTTCCAGTTGCTAGTTAGTCTGAGAGTCTGATAATCCTCTGCTTCAGTTGAATCTTCTAGTTCTACTTGTTATTGATCTTCAGAAGTCTGAACTACTTTGAGGGAAGTAGACTTTATAAAGTCTAGAGTAGGTTCAGACTCTTCAAGTTGAATCTGATTTAGTTGATTCTGCATAGAATTTTGAAACTTAACGTTCATAAATTCTTCCACAGATTGGGTTTTCTTGTTGAAGACTCTGTATGCTTTGCTTGTGGTTGAGTAGCCAAGGAAAATTCCTTTGTCTGATCTTCCTTCAAACTTCCAAGTTCGATCATTTGCATTTTTCAAACATAACACTTATAGCCTGAAAAGGCCAGTGCAAACACCTAGAGGGGAGTGAATAGGTGTAACCAAAATTTTCTCGCAAGACATAGAAATAATAAATTGCCTTTTGAAGATAATTGACTAAGGATGTAAACAACTTTAATCAACTATATAAAGCAATGAACAAACATAAGGAGTTAAGGAAAGAGAATTGAAACACAAGGTTTATAGTGGTTCGGCTTAGATCAAGCCTACGTCCACTTTTCCGCGCTGACAGCCTATTGGCTAGATTCCACTATGAATCAAAAGAGTTTTTATAACTTGTGATCTTTGACTTTCTCAATGAAGAGTCTCTACTGAACTCTCACAAAGTCTCACTATGTGTTTCTCTCTTTTGTATACAACTTTGAGTTCAATGAAATGAAAGAGCAAGGAATTATAGGGATTTAGACTTTGAAATTCTTCTTTCACGCACTTTTTCGAACAACTTGAGAGTCATCATTAAATACTCATTCATGCCTTCACAACCGTTGGCACTTTCCAAATGAATTCTTTCAATCTACCCGTTGGACAGAGTCAATTAGGATGATCTTGAGTCGTTGAAAGATTGGTGATGAAAGCCTGTCAATCATGTTCGCCCATACAATTAGGATTTTTGGTTTTCATAAATGGAACCTTCCAAGTTTGCTCGCCCTTCAAAAGATCTTCATATTGAAGTTGATTCCAATAAGAATAATCAAATAAGTAAATGCTATATCCAGCCTTAAGGTTTTCAAAAAAATCATACGAATTGAATCCTTGAAGATAATCTGTCATTTGGATAAGTCTCCATTCTTCGGTTTGGAAACTATCAGCGAGGGCAGACTTTGAAACTTAAGTCTGGCCGTCCTTAGACTTTGACAATAGAGTCTGAAGTTCTTCAGACTAGACTTTTGGAAACATTTTGTCAACTTCAAAACAGTAAAGGAGTTTTCTCCAACACAGCCAAACACATGGAAGTAAGAAACATTTGGCTTCTTCCTTTTATACACTTCATAAGAAGTTTTCTCTAGAATAGGCCTCAAGAACACTCTGTTTATGATGTAGCAAGTTGTAGAAACTGCTTTGGCCCAAAATCGAGAGGAGATTTTACTCTAAATTAAGAGGGTTCTGGCCATCTCCTGCAATGATCTATTCTTCCTTTCCACAACCCTATTTTGTTCTAGAGTGTATGGAGAAGAGAAAACATGCTAAAAACCAGATTCATCAAGAATTTTGCAAAGTCTTAATTTTCAAACTCACCTCCATGGTTTGTTCGTATGCTTGAAATATCATAACCTTTTTCATTCATAACCTTCTTGGCAAACTTTGAAAAGTGAGAGAAAACTTCAGACTTATTTGCTAGAAAGTAAACCCAAGTAAAGCGAGAATAATCATCCACGATTACTAGACAGTATCTTTTTCCATCAATGCTTTGAGTTCTGGTTGGTCCAAAGAGGTCCATATACAGAAGCTGCAAAACTCAATTAATAGAAACTTAATTTATAGGTTTAAAGGTACTTCTAACCTGTTTTCCCAAAACACAAGAAGTGCATAATTCAAACTTTTGATAAGTCATGTTGGGAAGACCACGAATAAGCTTCTTGGAAGAAATCTTGGCAATCTGCTTCATGTTAACATGGACAAGCTTTCGATGCCAAAAATTTGTTTCATCTTGAATGGATATAAGACACTGAGAACTTTCTGGTTTTATATCAAGAAGATATATATTCTCATGCCTTCGTCTAGTGAAAGATTGAGAGAAGTCTTTACTTGTTCCCGAACATATGCCTTCCTGGAATTTAATTTTGAATCCAGTATCGTAAAGCTGACTTATGCTAAGTAGATTATAATTCAAACCTTCCACTAAGGAGACATTGTTGATAGTCAGGCTTTCAATCTTCACGGTTCCACATCTAACAATTCTTCCTTTGTTGTTCCCACCAAATGAAACATTTCCACCATTTATTTGAACAAGTTTTATAAAGTAACTCGAATCTCCTGTCATGTGTCTCGAACAGCCACTATCCAAATACCATTTGATCTTCTTTTTTATAGTGACTTGTGATCAAAAGAAGAACTCAAGCTTTCTTTGGTACTTATATTTTCTTGGGTCCAAGAGAGTTAGTATTAAAAATAGTCTTTGCTCAATCCCTCTTAATAGGTCATCAAACCTTGGGACATTCCTTCTCGAAATGTTCTGAGCTGTTACACTTTGAACATTTAATAGTAATTCGGCCAATAAGTTTTACAAAAGCTTTTTGAAAATGATTTTTGTAAAATGTTTTTGTACGTTTTTGTTTGATTTTTTCTTTAACTTTGGGAAAATCAATTAAAGGAATAATTTATGGAGTCATACCCAAACCCGATTTGTTGAAATAAGATCTTTGTACGAAGAATTTTCTCCAACTTCTCGATCCTTTTAAAAATCTTTTTCTGATATTTGAAATAACTTCTTTCAAAAATGCATTTTCCTTTGAAATAGAATCTGAATTTTCTTTCAAATCAACAAAACTTTTATTCAGATTTTTAAACTTTTCTTTCCAAGAAGTTTCCTGTTGCCTCAGTTTAGAATTCTCCATCTTTAGTTCGGAAATCCTTTTATGAGAAGTTTTGAGACTGAGACTGAGTTCATCTATATTACTTTGAGATTTTAACAAGAATTTTTAAATTGCTAACCTCAACCCCTTTGTCTGAGTCTGAATCGGAATTTGTTTCAAAGTCTGAATCTGATTTAGAATTTGCCATTAGACATATGTTGGCATATTCTTCATCACTTTCCTCGCATTCAATATTGCTCCATGTCTCTACTTTGAGAACATTTTTGTGTTTATTAGTTCTTCCTTTCTTTTTCTTCAACATGGGACAGTTGGGTTTGATATGTCCCTTTTTCTTGCGTTTGAAGCATATCACATCTTTGTTGGTTTCATTGTCCTCAGTTGGTTTTTTGGAAGTTTTGAGTGATCTGCTTCTTCCAGTTGAATCTTCTTCCCTTTCTATTCAACTTTCTGAATGTCCTAATCATGAGTGCTAACTCTTCATCGTCCATTTTATCTTTTGAATCTATATCATCAAAATCATCATTAGATTTTAAAGCAATTGATTTGTTCCCTTTAGGATCTTTTTCCTCATTGATTTGCTCCACTTCATATGATTGAAGTGTGCCAACTAGTTCGTTTACTGAAAGAGACATAATCGTCTGAGTTTCTCTAATTGATGTCTTCACATGATTCCAGTCTTTGGAGAGTTCACGTAGCAATTTATTGACCTTCATTGGTCCTGAGATTGGCTGTCATTGGTATGCCAATCCGTTTACAATCTCTGTGAAGCGACTTAACATATCAGTGATGGATTCTCCAAGCTTCATCTTGAAGGCTTCATACTATCCAAGTAGGATATTAATTTTCGTTTCTTTTACTCGGTCAATTCCTTCATAGGTAACATGCAACATATCCTAAACTTCTTTCACTGTTTCACAAGAAGAAATTTGGTTATACTCAGTAAGAGATAAAGCACAGTATAAAGAGTAGATAGCTTTAGCATCAAGAGCTTGTCTCTTGGTTATTGATGCTTGTTTCAATACACCAGTATCTACAGCTTAATTTCCTCTTTCTAAGGTTGATGTAGCTTTGGGAATAATCCTTTTTTTCTACCACATCCCATTCCAGGGGATCTTTTGATCTCAGAAACACCTTCATCTTATTTTTTTTCATACATTGTACTCCTTCCCATCAAAGTAAAGAGGTCTGGTGTTGCTTTAGCCTTTAACCAAACCTGGAGCCAAACTACTAGCCATAGATCTTTAGTTTCAGAAGTAAAACACTTCAATAAAATAAGCACACAAGCTTTGATACCAATTGAAAGGGCTAGTAACAACACCTAGGGGGAGGTGAATAGGTGTGAATAAAAATTTTTGTAATGTTCAATAGAAATAATTTATTTTTAGAGAATCACTAACTATGAACGAATTCAAACTTAAACAATTAAGTAAAAACTACAAACAAAATAAATGAGTTCAAGGAAGAGAATAAGAACACAAAGTTTATAGTGGTTCGGCTTAGATCAAGCCTACATCCACTCTCCTACACTGATGGCCCACTGGCTGGATTCAACTATGAAACAAAAGAGATTTTACAACTCGATGATTTCGACTTTTCAATGAAGAGTCTCTACTAGTCTCTCACAAAGTCTCACTATGAGTTTCTCTTTAGTATACAACTTTTAAGTTCAGTGAATGGAATAACAATGAACTAGGAAGCTTCAAACTTTGAAATTTTTCTTTCACGCACTCTATCGAATAACTAGAGAGTCCGTCTTAAATACTCCTTAATGCCTTCTCAACCGTTGGCACTTTCTAAAGGAATTATTTCAATCTACCCATTGCACAGAATCAATCAAGGAGACCTTGAGTCGTCTGATGATTGTGATGAAAGCCCACCAATCATGTTCGCCCATACAATCAAAATCTTGGTTTTCATAAGTAGAACTTTCCAAGTTTGCTTGCCTTCTAAAAGATTTGAATATCGGATTTGATTCCAATTAGGATAATCAATCATGTAGGTGCTAAATCTAGCTGGAAAACCATCCATAGACCATACGAATTGAATCCTTGAAGAAATAAAGATAATCTCGCATCTGGAAAAGTCTTCTTTCTTTAGTTTGGAAACTGTTAGTGTGGACAGACTTTGAACCTAAAGTCTGGCGGTCTTCAAATTTTGACGTTTGAGTTTAGAAGTCTTCCTACTAGACTTTGGACAAGTTTTGTCAACTTCAAAACAGTAAAGGAGTTTTCTCCAACACAGTACGCTATATCCAATTATGGAACTTTCAACAGTAGACTTTTTTGAACCAGGGAGCCAACGCAGGTGAACTCTCTCCATAAACAAAAAATATAAATGAAGATAGCATGCTACTTTTATATAAAGACTGAACGCAAGCTTCACGTCAACTATACAAGTAATAAAAGCTATTCTATGGTACTTTCAAACTTTTGTCAATGCTCAGTAGATGCAACAGCATTGGTAGTATATACCTTTTTTTTTGGTAAAAGTATGTACAATTTGTTTTTACTTTTTTTGGTAAAGGTAAGAATAGTATAGATTTTGCGAAGAAGAATACAAGGGGGGAGGCCCGGCACCAACAAAAAACAGACACTCAAGAAGACAGGTGTCTAAGTGAGTGTAGGGGTACCATGGTTCCCAACAAACAGAACAAACAACGAAAAGAAAGAAAGGAAAAACTAAAGAACTACCATCAATCAAAGATAGAAGGATGAAGATCCCAGCTCTATTGAAGTCTTCTATTATTTGGAATGTCAGCAACATGCTTAAATGTCATAGCTTTATCTTTAATCGCCTTCTGGAGGTGCATCTTCATCGCCGGAAGAAAAAGGGTTTGATTGCGAAAAAGCACATTATTACGCTCTTTCCATATGATGTAGCACATCGCACCAAAACTAAAGTGAGCCATAGTTTGATAAAAGCTTTTACCCCCAAACCGCTTGTATGCCCATAAAAGATTCTCCATCCACTGCTTGTTTTGCCAAACAAGGTTAAATTTTGCTGCCCAAAAAGAAACAAGGGCACTCGAAATGTGACAAGCAAAGAACAAGTGATCCACATAATCCGGTCTACACAAGCAAAGGGGGCAGTTGGTAGGCAAAATTCTACCACGAGAGATAAGCAACACCTAAGTTAGCAGCCGGTTGTGATTAATAAGCCAAAGATGAGTTTGATATCTTGGGGGCAAGGAAGTGCTCCAAATAAAGGAGGCCCAAGTGATAGCATTGCCCTTTGGCCGAATCAACTCCCAGGCAGAGGTGAAGGAAAAACGACCGGAGGGGTGGGGCAGCCAATGAAAGCGATCATCTTCTTGGTTAAACTCTGGGAGGGGATTCCACTAATTGGCCAAGATGTTGATCACGTACTAGCCCATGGGTGTGGTAAAGCCTTCAGCAACCATCGCTAGTCGGGAGATACCGGAGTGGTACATAACTTGGTTAGAGAAGATCCTGTATAAAGGCCCATTTGGGTGCCATGGGTCGAACCAAAACGAAACCGATCGTCCATTCCCAATATTCCTCTTGAAGTATTGCTAGAAATGTTCTCGCGGGTTTAATATCTTTCTCCACGCCCAAGAGCAATGAGTAGGACACGGGACGACCCAAAAGTTTTTCTGCTTAAAAAAAGTAGAATGGATCCATTTGCACCAAGGGGATTTCTTATCAGAGAAAAGAATCCAAATGTGCTTAAGCATAGAAGCGATATTATTCTCCCGAAGAGTTCTAACACCCAAGCCTCCTTCTTTTTTTGGAAGACAAACATCACACCAAGAGACCTTAGCACCTCCAAGGCTCATCGCCGGGCCTTTCCACAAAAATTGCCGAAACATTTGTTCAATTCGGTTAATGACCGAACAAGGTAGAAAGAAAATGTTGGCCCAAAAGGCTTGGATAGAGTGGAGTACCGACCTTATAAGTTGAAGGCATCCCGCAAAAGAGAGGAATCTATGAGTCCAAGACTGGAGACGTGCCGTGATTGAATTTACTAGAGACACATAGTCCGCCTTACTTAATCTTGCAGAGATAATTGGAACTCCAAGGTAACGAAAAAGAAGGGTGCCCATCTGGAAGCCCGGTTTTTTTAAAATATCCTGCCGAAGATCAAAGGAGCCCCCAGAGAGAAAAACTTCACTCTTTCTACAGTTCGGAACAAGCCCACTCCAATTAGAAAATTTGTCAATCCCATCCTTAAGCAGTTCAATGGACGGCAAGCTAGCTTCAGCAAAGAGTAATACATCACCAGCAAAGAAAATATGAGAGAGTCTAGAGGGCTTGCAATGCCAGAAGAACCGAAAATCAGGATGCCTAGTTTGGATATCCAAGAGGCCGGTAAATATTTCCATCACAAGGGTAAAGATGTAGGGAGACATCGGGTCACCTTGTCGAATACCCCAACCACTCAAGAAAAACCCATGGAGCTCCCCATTTATAGAAATCAAGTATTTAGGGGTACGGATGTAGACCAAAATCCGGGCAATAAACTCCGAGGGGAAACCAAAAGCTTGCAAACAAAGATCAATGCAATTCCAATCCACCGTATCATAAGCCTTCTTAAAGTCAACCTTTATCACGCATTTAGGTCGATAAGGATCAAGGTGGAAACCACAAAAGAGCTCTTGAGCAAGCAGAATATTGTCGCTTATATGCCTACCTTTAACAAAAGCATTTTGGGGTAAGCTAATAATAGAGGGAAGCACATAAGAGAGCCGGTTGGCAATAAGCTTGGTGATACACTTGTAGATGGTGTTACAACAAGCAATTGGCCGAAAATCGTTAACATTAGAAGCATTAGGGACTTTGGGAACCAAGGCCAAGATGGTTGTATTTATCTCCCGCAACAACTTGCCTGTTGTAAAGAAATATTTAACTGCCAAAATAACCGAGGGTCCAACTATTTCTCAAGAATGCTTAAAGAACTCTACATTATATCCATCGAGACTAGGGGCTTTACCCACTGCAAGAGAGAAGAGCGTATCTCTAATCTTAGCATCAGAAATAGGGCTAGAGATGAAACGCACTTGATCCTCATCGAGGGTGTGACTTAGAACCGCATGCATCTCTTCCAAAGAAGGCCGAGCAACTGGAGGAGAGTATGCCAAGAGCTCACGAAAATGATCAACAAAAAGGTTCTGCACTTCAGAAGGATTTGAAGTGGTGTAGTTCCCATTGGACAGCGAAATAATTCTATTATGAAGATGCCTTTTGTTTACCGATTGATGGAAAAACTTTGTATTGAGATCCCCTTTTTTCAGCCAACGAACTTGGGATTTCTGTCTATAAAAAGATTCTTCTTGAAGGCGCAAATCTAAAAAAGACTGGAGCTGAAGTTTCTCCAATTCAGCAAGCTGAATATTATAAGGGTCAACCTATAGTGCTTCCTGAGTAACACATAACACCCATCTAGCTTCAACCGTTCTATAGGAGAGATCCGAAAAAAACTCCTTATTGAGCTGCTTCAAGCTACATTTAAGGAGACGAAGCCTGGAGCAAAGCATAAACATCGGAGTACCCCTAAGCGAGGAGTTCCAAACTTGAGAAACCATATCAGAGAAATCCGAGTGGGTAAGCCAAAAGTTGAAGAACTTGAATGGCTTGCAAGACTTAGGGGCAGGGAGGATCTTAATGACCATCGGAGAATGGTCCGAAATGACAGGGGCCAAAAACGAAGCTTCAGAGAAGGAGAATTCAGCTGACCAGCATGAATTAACCAAAACACAGTCGATTTTCCTTTGCTTATGGTTAGGACCCATCGACGTAGACTAAGTAAATCTGTTACCCGTATATATGAGATCATCTAAACTAGCTTGAAAGAGATACTCACGGAACTCATCAAAAGCTGGGATCCAGCCATTAGAACCGCCCAACTTATCTGAAGGGTCACGGATCGCATTAAAGTCTCATGCTATAATCCAAGGAGAAACCGAAAACTGGTCTGAATAAGATCGGTCCATAAAGGCCGTCTAGAGACAAATCTATGCTCAGCATAAACCACCGTGAGAAAGAACCATTTACCAGAACTAACATTAGAAAGCTTTCCATGAATAGCTTGATTCGGAGAAGAGTTAACGATAAACCAAACTTCCAAAGGATTCCACCCCACCCAAATTCTTCCATTAGAGGAATAATTATAATTGCTTTCCCAATTCCAACCTGGCAACAACACAGCAGAGACTAGACTGAAGGCACCCTGGGAAATTTTAGTTTCAACTATCCTAATACAGCATAAGTTATTAGACCTAATGAAATTCCTAATCTCCGCTTCTCTCAAGTGATTACATAGACCCCTTATATTCCAAACTCCTATAATCATAGCTATAATATATATATATATATATATAAAGAGAGGGAGAGGAGCTACCAGCGTTTAGGAGGCCTCCTCCGACTAGTCCCCTGTTTCGGAAGAGCAGTCACCTCGATTGATGGAGCTGGAACCTAAAGGATATCCTCTTTGATAGGAGTTGTCTCAATTTCAGCAATACAATCATCATTAATATCAGGCTCTCGAGAGTCATTTGGCTCAAGCTCCTCAGAGCTACTACTCATTGCACTAGCTGCGTCCTCAGAATCTTCATTCAACGAGCCAGACATCACAGAGGCATTTTTTAAAATCGGCTCCACTAGGACAATCGAAGAATAAGGTCTTGCAGCACTAGGCTTAAGGATCTCTTGGTCTTTCTGGACAGATTTCCTCAAAGATGGAAACAAGGATTCCACATTGTCTTTGGACTTCAATGCAGAAACAGGAGGTGTAGAAGACTTACCCATCGCTAATGTACTGGGTTGTTGTTTCTTTTTCTTGTGGGTCACTTGCTTCCATCCTTCACGCTGGTCACTTTGGGCCACATGAACCTGAGTATTTGAAGAGGGCTCAGCGACAGTAGGAGTACGAGACTCCACAGCAGGAGGGACCGGGACTTTAGCAACAACAGGCGCCCGAGAATCCACAGTAGGGGGAATCGGGACTTCTACTCTTTCATAGTTATGGCCAAACACATGGCACTTGGGACAGGAGATCGGTCTCCACTTGTAGAAGATGGGGACAATGAAGGATTCACCATTCAAGAAGACTTCCACTATTTCACATCTTTCATCTTAGCAGACACTTCAACACATACCCTTGCATAGGATAGTTGTCTTATTTTTTCAGTAAAAGGGTCTACATACAACGGTCTACCCACCACACTTGCTATTTGGCTAATACCAGGAGCTGACCAATAAGCGAACGGGATGTTCTTCATGCGAATCCAACGGGCACAGAGGATTGCAGATCCTTCCTCAACTCAAGAGTGGGGTGCCATTGTTTAAGGATAAGTGGTACTCTATCCATCGTTAGCGGGCCTTCATCGAGAATTTTCCTGTGATAATCATGATCTGGTATAAAGAAGAAATAGAATCCTTCATCGTTAGCTAGCACTTCCGTTAAATGAGATCCCCAAGTATCCTTAAGTACCGATTTAGTCATTTTGAAAGGAACTCTCTTGCCAACAAAGTAACCCACTAAACAGTGGTTCCATTTCGGATCAGCAGAATGCACAACATCCTCAGAAAGGCGGACAAAAGCATTTTTCCCAACAGAAGTTGGGGGGATATAGCTAAGTTCGTAGCCCTTCGCCGAAAGTTTAGCAACACTAGCCTAGGATCGGGTTGGGGGGCTTTCTGCATATTCGATTTTTGGGCATCGGGCCGAGCCACAACAGGGCCATGAGAGCCGAATCTAAGGTGACTTCTGCTACGCCTATTCCCAGCTTGGGACTTCTCAAAAGGTCGGCCCATACAATTTGTATGGTTTGAAGAAGAAGCCATACCCAACAACAGCAGTAACGAAGCACAAAAGAACCAAAAATCGTAGCCAAGATTTTGGAAGTCGAGAATCAAGCCATACCAAGTGTTATGTCATGATTTGGGGAGGAAAAGACAATGCTGGCCACCAACACACAGCTTTACCAACCAGTCAAAGCCCCACAAAGCCCAACGACCAGTAGCGTCAGCTACACAGCAAACCAGAAGCGAAACCCTAGTCACGGCCTTCCATGCTCCCCAAACTTGAGACAATACGAATCAAGCTCCACAAGAGTCTGAAGGCGGTCCACAGACAACCATTCTCACCGAAAATCAGCCCCAATCATCGAGAAAATCAACCTGAATCAACCACTCGACAGAAGCTAGGAACAGTGAAAAAATCGCCCAAAATAGAGAGAAAGTGAACAGTAAATTTTTATGTACAATTTATTTTATCCTCCCAAAATCCAATAATTAGCAATAGATAAGTTGGTCTCTCAAACTCAAGGGCAGAAAGGGACAGAGCAAAATAATGTCCATTTTCTCGAGCATGAACTGATACTACAAAAAAGTCACAAAGCAAACAAACGACAAAAAGCAGCATTGCAGACAGTAAACAGAAAGAGCTTCACCCGAACTAGACAAAAAAATGATGGTTAAGGTACTCTAGGAAAATAGTTTGTGAAAGCCAGCGCAAAGGGGTCATTGTAACGTATACTGCAATGTCAGAACAATCAACAAGCCACCATGTTCTCTTTTACATTTGTTTTTTTCCATTAATTTCTATCTTTCCTTGGACATTTCTGATGTAATCTTGGGCTACTTCTGTGATGTGCTCCTTTATTTGGCTTTGAGCATGTTTTTAAAACTCTGTGTAGTCTTCTGATTTTTTTTTCTTCTTTCGTTTTTTCCACGTAGGTACTTGATTCTTTTCTCACTAATATCCTTTATTATCAATCAAAAACGATCCACTGCATTAGATTCAATCAAGGAATCTTCAGCACCCAGATTTTCTTGGTTCGGATAGCCATCCCAGTTAAACAATCTCCCATAAGCACACAATACAAATGAAGACAGCATGCTAATTTATTAGGGAAACATTAATTGCAAGCTTCATTTCAACTCTGCCACACAAGAAAAGCTATTCGTTGGAACTTCAAATTTTCATAAATACTCTAAGGGTGCACACGCTTTCATTATATGTATAGTTCAGCTTATCCTCCAAAATACAAATAATCAGCATGAAACAGAGTGCATGTTGTCGAGCATGAATTTTTACCGCAATGGCGTCAGGGACTGTAGTCTCTATGTAGCAACATTATTTTAAACTACCGCCCATTATAAGCAGAGGCTAATGCATGAAGTTCTCGATTGATAAAGCATACCTGCGTCAACATTATACTTTAAAAACTTTAAAAATCCATCAATGCTCCCAAGATACAGGTTCCCGCAACTCGTCAGAATAATGTATGAATGTTCATTTAGCCACGTCATGTCCTTTACGGAACTTTCACCATCTATCGTGCGGGACAAAATGGCCGTTGCTCCTGCACGACTGGAGAGCTCAATTAGGAGCAAACCCTTGTTAGAAAGCGTAGATGTGTTACTCCTTTATGAAGGCAGAACAAAAGTCAAAGACAACATAACTTTATAGAATATAATTTAATATGCAGAATCGTAAGAACTGCACATGATGTTAACGGCACGCAAAGGAAGCTTTCTCTCTTTAACCACGTGTCAAAGTTTTTCGATTCAATCGCTATATGTGCTAGCCCACCCAGTAATTTGCATGCGAAGCCTATGGGGAATAAAGACGGAGAAGGGGATAAATAAGGCTCTGTTTGATAAGTTTTGTTTCTATTCCCCAAAACAACTATTTCTATTATTTCGTTCTAGGGAACGAAAAAAGAATAGAAACCGTTTGGTAAAATTTTTATTTCTGGGAACAAATTATTATTATTATTATTATTATTATTATTATTATTATTATTATTATTATTATTATATTTCGAGAATAAATTTGGAACAAAACGAGAAGTAGAAAAAAGTAGCTTCTTATTCCTAGAAACAAATTCTAGAATTTATTTTTTTCTCTCATCTCTTCTTCTATTTTCTTCTTCTTCTTCCTTTTGGCCAGTCGTCGGCCTTGGCCTTGGCCATGGCCAATGTCGGCGACCTGCCAAACGAGGGCCGGCAACCTCACCAGAGCGTCGCCGGCCCCCAAAGATGCCGAGCCACGACGAGGCTCGACGGCTCAAGCCTTGTGCGACCACGACAAGGCTCGGCCACCTTAGCTAGCATGAGGCTAGGCCTCACCAAGCCAGGCCGAGGCCGAGGCTCGCCTAGCCACAGGCGAGGTTGGCCACCGGCGAGCTCGCCAAGCCTCACATAGCCGGTCTCCGGCCATGGCAATGGTTGACAACTGGCCAAAGAGAAAAATGGTAAAGTAAAAAGAAAAAAAGGAAAAAAATAAAATATAATAAAAGAATTTAAAAAATAAAAGAAATAAAAAAATCTAAGAATCCTACAAAATGTATTTCTATCCCGGAAATAGAAATTTGGGGAAGTTAACAAATGCGTTCTTTTACTCAGAAATTATTCTAGAGAACAGCATCAGAAAAAATCATTTCTGATCAAAAATTGTTCTCCGGAACAGAATCATTAGCAAATGTGCCCTAAGCAAACTACAAATAATCACCGCGGCTCGAAACTTTTGTCCAAGTGAAGTGCATTAGATGTACGAAGAGGACGATGGTTAATGTAAGTACAACCAAATGAATCAGATTTATTCTTAATTTTATTAATTAGTCTATGTCCCAAAAAATGAGGCTCCAGCTAAACCAGGATAATAGAACTCAACAAGGCATCCCCATCTATAGGATTAATGCACATCACTATTTTGGTTCATGATTCTGTCTTTACAATGGATAAATTGGCCCTATAATCATTTTGGAGATAATAAAAAATGGGGAACGTAACTGACGATATCTCAAGTCCTAAAAGCCACAAGAGCATATGGAGGAAAATGTCCAAAAAGCAGGGCCGGCTATGCAAATTCCTAATCTGTACCGGATGTAACGGCGTAGGAATCACTTGCCAATTGGTCAGCGTCTAACAAGAAGTCTCGATGAACATGCTCAGAAAGGAATCACAGCATGACGAGAAAAAAGTCAACTTCTTTTTAAGGTTCTCCACATGTGGGGACTAGGGAGTGTAGCTGGAATAGCAATTCCAGCCCCAAAAGCTCCGAGCCTTGTTCTCATACGAAAACATAGCATGATCTCACAGAAGGGACTCCGATTCAAATGAGAAGAAATTAACGGTTTCACCAACACAAGCTGCAAGCTTCGAAGAATCAGGAGAAATTTAGGCTTCGTTCGTTTTGTGGAAAATAATTTCCAGGAAAACGTTTTCTGAATTTTCCGCCGTTCGTTTCACAGAAAATGAATTTCTTGGAAAAATGTTTTCCGTAAAAGGAAAAAGGTCTTAAATTAAGGGAAAATATTTTTTTGTGGCATTCCAAAAAATTCAAGGCAACCTCTAGATGTATTAAAGTCTATGATTAGGTAATGAAATTGCCTTTGGTTTATGCTTTAGCTATTGATTTTCTTTTAAGACCGAGTATTATGTGGATGGAAATGTATCTTGTGTTCATGGGTTATTAAAATTAGTATCATGGGATAATTTGATAAGAAAAATTTGTTCTTGGCTATGCACCTCATACATTTGATTCTTATAGTTTAAGAATACAAGTTTTATGGCCATATGAAATTGTAAATTTGGAATTTATAAAAGAGGGAATTAAGATGAATTATTAAAGTAAAATTGGATTTAATTAAGCTTGGGTCTTAGGCCCAAGAGTGTGGGCCTAAGATGGGCCAAATAGGATGGCCCATAAGCCCATGAATGGGCCGTCGACCACAAGGAGGGGGGGAGGCCGGCCCATCTTCAACCCCATCATGTGCATGGGGTTTGCCAAGTGGCAAAAAGGGGAGTTACACCCATTGACCACCTTCGGCAGCTCCTAATGATTACAAATGATTGAATAAAAGGAAATAGAGAGAGAGGGAGTGACTGATTTTGAGAGAGGGAGAGAGAGAAAGCTGTCGAGAGAGTGAGGGAAACCGAGAGAGAGGAGGAGGAGGCCACACGAGGAAGAAGCCGATCGTCCATCGCTCGTAGCCGCCCGTGCGTCCGTCGTTCGCCACCGTTGTGCTCAATTTAGAGGCAAGTTAGATCCTTTGATCTGCTCTTGCACGTTGTGTCTAGAATGTGTTATTGAATGGTGATGAATTTCAGATGTTTAGGGTGTGAAAAACCGAAGTTTAAGGGTGTTGTTTTGAAGTAGTAATCTGTTCTCGAGTAAACAGCCTGACCCAGAATGTCGTAGTGGCTTGCATGCGATGTTTGAGTCGGATTTTGGCTTCGACTTCTTCATGAAAGTTGTATATAACATCTTAAGTATGACATATTAAAATATGAGGCAAAATGGATGAGTTTTGAGGGGTGAAACCCTCCCTCTACGAAAATGTTAGATCTGAAGCTGTTTTGTTGACCTCTTGGTGATTTTGTGTGTTGCATGTAACTTTTTACTGAGAATTTCACTTCGAGCTCTTCACAAAAGTTGTAGATAACATCTTAAAGACTAACATACTCAAATTTGAGATAAAACTAACAAGTATAGCCTAGCGAAATGATTTTTATTTTGAAGACGTTAAATCTGGAAATGTTGTACTGAGCTCCAGTGACTTCGTGGACTATAAAGTGACTTTCCTTTGAAAATCTCACCTTGATCCCTTAATTAAAGTTGTATTAGACCTCTTGAGGCAAAACATATCAAAAATTCAGAGGAAAAGATGGAAAGTAAGTAGGTGAAATCGTGATTTTTCGGAGACGACTAAACCTGGAATGTTCGGTACTAGGAACAGGGGCTTCAACCGTCCATAATTAATTATCTAGGAAGAATCTGACTTTGATTTCTTCATGAAAAACCTAATTAGGGCCTTGAATATAACATAGTCAAATTTCATAATTTTTGAAGTTCATTTGCCTATTTAACTGAAATTGTTTCGAAAACTGTGCAAGTTAAGTGATTATGATAATGGTGCTGTGATGTTCGGTCTATACCGTATGATATGAGGGTCTTTTGGTGCCGTGTCCCGTATGAAATATCTGCCATTATGTCTTCACTATCACATGTTCGAATTTCATAATTTTTAAAGGCCATTTGGGTATTTAATGGAAATATTTTCTAAAAACGTGCAAACTGGATTGTGCGAATTTCAAATGCTGAAATTTATGATTACTCTGTTTTGGAAGAGCCCTATTAACTATATTGATTGAGGTGATTGAATCTTGCTGAGCATGTGATGATATTTGGCATTGCATATATAATCAAATGCTGAATTTGACTTTGTTGCCATTACATCATGTGCCATGTTAATTGTGAGACATAAATTGGTGAATATGAAATATGATGAATAAGGAAACTATTGGAGGTGGGCCGATAATGCCCTGGGAGTGTCAAAATGCCCGGGATGGGGGTGCCGGATGCCCGGTTGTATTGTGATACATGCCCGGATGTCCTCAGGAGTTTCGAGATGCCCGGAATGGTTGGGTGCCGGAAGCCTCGGAGGTTTGTGCCCGGGGAATGCCTCGTGACGCCAATTGGGATGCGAGGTGCCCGGAATGTGGAGGTGCCGGATGCCCGGTGGTGTGTGCCGGAGGTTTCTCGCGATGCCAGATTGGGGTGCGAGTGATAGAATGTGAGATGATAGAATGCGAGTGATAGAATGTGAAATTTATGATTACTCTGTTTTGGAAGAGCCCTATTAACTATATTGATTGAGGTGATTGAATCTTGCTGAGCATGTGATGATATTTGGCATTGCATATATAATCAAATGCTGAATTTGACTTTGTTGCCATTACATCATGTGCCATGTTGATTGTGAGACATAAATTGGTGAATATGAAATATGATGAATAAGAAACTGTTGGAGGTGGGCCGATAATGCCCTGGGAGTGTCAAGATGCCCGGGATGGGGAGTGCCGGATGCCCGGTTGTATTGTGATACATGCCCGGATGTCCTCGGGAGTTTCGAGATGCCCGGAATGGTTGGGTGCCGGAAGCCTCGGAGGTTTGTGCCCGGGGAATGCCTCGTGATGCCAATTGGGATGCGAGATGCCCGGAATGTGGGGTGCCGGATGCCCGGTGGTGTGTGCTGGAGGTTTCTCGCGATGCCAGATTGGGGTGCGAGTGATAGAATGTGAGATGCAATTTCTGGTCCCAGGAAAAAGAGATGTGGTGATCAAATTAAAAGATAAAAGTGGAAATTGAATCTTGCACATATGATGTGATGACATATGCATGGATGTATGATATGATAATGATGAGTGCATGGTTGTATGTGCACCTATGGCATGATGGTATATGTGTGACATGATGATGATGAGTGCATGGTTGTATGTGCACCTATGGCATGATGGTATATGTGTGACATGATGATGATGAGTACATGGTTGTATGTGCACCTATGGCATGGTAGATGTATGACATGATGGTGATGAGTACATGAGGATGTATGTACATATGGTATGATGACATATGCATAGCTGCAAGGTAAGTTATGCTTGAATGCATGAATGGCATGTACTATGCTATGATTGTTATGACTATATTATGTGATGCATTGAGTGGTTTATTGGATCTTTTACTTGCTGAGTGGCTGTACTCACCCCTTTGGGGACCAACATTTCAGATTAGAATAATGCTGCTCCCTACTGTCACGTAGGGTACCTTCTATAGCCTCTCATTTGACGTAGAGGTAGAATGTTCGGAGATTGATTGCATTACCATTCATGGTCTGCCGTTTGTGCGAGTTCGCGTGGTGGTCATGTACGATGTGGGCCTGGCTGGGGGCTCGGTCATACAGGAGTTTCTGTCAGTCCACGCCCGCCGAGATGGGGTGATTCAGGGGATGTTGCCACCACCACCGCCCAACGCGCCAAGATGGGTGTGATGGCCGCATGAGGAGTAGAGAGCTAATGATGTTTTTCTAGAGTAGCCGTCACTGATAGATGGAGGATGACACGTGATCGTTATAGGGGTCGAGATATCCTTTTGGGTTATGGCCGAGTGTAGTTAAAAGTCTTGGCCTTTCTTTTTGTTGTATCGACCCGAGAAAAATTCATCATGAAAATATGTAAATAAAAATGTCTTGGCTTTATCTTTTCTTATGGTGCTTAGTGGTGTGCATTGCATTATGGTTATATGGAGGGGGAGATGGTGAGACTCAATTATGCTTCTGCTAATAAGTTGCGTTGGGATCGTTTTCAAAAAAAAAAATGTTTATGAAGTACGATGCTTCTACTAAGAGATGTAACTAGTGGAGTGATAGGTACCTGTGGTGACCTAAGGTGTTTCAGGGTGCCATAGCCGCCCTTTTTGATATCAGAGCAATGGTTATAGGTTGGAGTGATAAGGAGCCTCACTTGGAAATTGAAGAACATGATGACAATGCACACCATAGGATGTTGGCTGGAATAGTTGGGTAACTCTTAATAACAAGTGATGAGTAATCACTCGTAGATCCCTAGTAGTTATTATGAATTGCTTTTAGGTACCAGTAACATGTTTATGTTACTTATCTAGTAGTAGTTGTTTTGAATAGAGACATTGAGTCACAGATATTTCCTGAGGCAAATGCTTGGAAACTATAGGGAAATCATGGTACGAGCTAGAAGTGCTCATCCATCGAGAGCTGAAGCCTCTGCTGCAAGGGCTGAACCCCGGATGGAAGATATCCTGCAGGCATTGGCCAATATAGTAAATTTGATGGAAAAACAAGCGCAGCAATAGCCCGGAGCAGAACGCCGTACTCAAGGACTAGTAGAGCAATTTCTGAAGCTGAAGCCACCTAAGTTCAATGGAATGGGAAGTCCTGAGGAGGCGGAGCATTGGATTGATGGGATGGAATGGATTTTCCGGCTGTTAAACTGCAATGATGCTGAGAAAATAACTTTGGCAAAGTACCAGTTGGAGGGAAATGCAAAGTTTTGGTGGAGAGCTTCGAAGGACATAATCTTTTCATCAGGTACTGATGTTAACTAGGAAGAGTTTGTGAGAGCTTTCAATAGGAAGCATTTTTCTGACTGTGCTAAGGACAGGAAAATTTCAGAATTTGTTCAGTTAGAACAAAAGGAGCTGACAGTGGACCAATATGAGGCTAGATTTTCTAAATTATCTAGATATGCTCCTAGACTGATTGAGGATCAGGAAGAAAATGCTAAGAGATTTCTGAAAGGGTTGAGAACTGACATTAAGAAGCAACTGGTGCCTTTGAACATAAGGGATTACCATGAGATTTATGAAAGGGCACAGTTAGTGGAGCAGGAGTTGATGAGAGAGCAATCAGAGTTTAAGAAACAGCTGAACTTTAATGATGTGAGAAGGGGTAAGAGACACTATTCTGGTCAAGAGACTTGAAATGTGAAGAAAAAGAGCAATTTTGGAAATTTTGGGAGAGCAAAAGATGGCTTGAATATAGGGAAAGCACCTTATCAGCCTGATGTTTGTCAAAAGTGTAATGGGCGACGTGGCCCAGGACCTTGCAATGGATGACTGAGATGTTTTGGTTGTGGACAAGTGGGACACCTTAGGAGAAGTTGCCCACAAGAAAGGTCACAAATGAGTGTTGGCTCGGTGCGACAGGGACAACAAAGCGCTGTTAGATCAAACTTACCAAGGAATCCTCAGAGGCCACCAGCACAATAAAGGGTGTATGTGGTCGCCCAAGAGGAAGCGGAAGCTTCCAAAAATGTTATCTCAGGTACCATCCTTATAAATGGTAAAAAGGCATATGCATTGTTTGATACGGGTGCAACGCATTCATTTGTGTCTGAAAGATATAGGCATTTGAGTAAAATAGAAGTTACGCTTCTTGAGACGCCTCTTTGTGTTTCCACGTCTTTAAAGAATATGGTATTGTCTACGCTGGTGTGTGGAAATTGTAAGATATCAATGAGAGGAAAGGATATGGAAATAGACTTGGTTGTAATGGCTATGTATGATTTTGATGTTATAATAGGAATGGATTGGCTTCATAAGTATCGGGCCAAAATGGATTGTTATAGAAAAGTGATCCAATTTGTCTTACCTGATCAGTTTAGTTGTGAATTTTTGGAAGGTCAGACCCACCTACCTATAGCACTTATTTCAGAAATAGAAGCTCGTGCGTTACTTGACAAAGGATGTCAAGGGTACCTGGTTATGGTTAAAGATTATACTAGGGAAGAACCTAAACTTGATGAAGTTCGAGTAGTTAATGAATTTCAAGATGTATTTCCTAAGGAGTTGCCTAGATTACCGCCAGAGCGAGAAATTGAATATGAAATTGAATTAATGCTCGAAACAGGACCAATATTTAAAGCCCCATATAGGATGGCCTTAGTCGAGTTAAAGGAATTAAAGGTGCAACTACAAGAGTTGCTTGACAAAGGATTCATTAGGCCAAGTGCTTCACCTTGGGGTGCACCAATCTTGTTTGTGAAAAAGAAAGATGGGTCGATGCGCTTGTGCATTGACTATAGACAACTGAATCAGGTGACCATTAAAAATAAATATCCTTTGCCTAGAATTGATGACCTATTTGACCAACTCCAAGGAAGTTCGGTCTTCTCTAAGATTGACTTAAGGTCGGGATACCATCAGCTAAGAATTAAGAAAGAGGACATTCCTAAGACTGCATTTAGGATTCGTTATGGACATTATGAGTTCCTAGTTATGCCATTTGGATTGACAAATGCATCGGCTGGATTTATGGATCTAATGAATAGGGTATTTAAGCCTTATTTAGACTAGTTTGTGATTGTCTTTATTGATGATATTCTGATATATTCAAGAGGGCCTAAAGAGCATGAACAGCATTTGAGGATAGTTTTGCAAACCTTGAGAGATCATAAGCTGTATGCTAAATTTAGCAAGTGTGAATTTTGGCTGGACCAGATAATATTTTTGGGGCACATAGTATCAGGAAGAGGAATTGCAGTAGACCCGGCAAAAGTTGAAATGGTAATAAATTGGCCGAGACCGATGACACCTAATAAAATACAGAGTTTCTTAGGACTGGCTGGTTACTATAGGAGGCTTATTGAAGGATTTTCACGATTGGCGGGTCCTTTAACAAAATTGACTCGAAAAAACGTTAAGTTTGAATGGAATGGGGAATGTGAAAGGAGTTTCCAGGAGCTTAAAAGAAAATTGACATCGGCTCCAATCTTGACTATACCGGCTGAATCAAATGGTTTTACAGTGTATAGTGATGCATCTCACAAAGGATTGGGATGTGTTTTGATGCAGCATGGCAAGGTCATAGCTTATGCGTCTAGACAATTAAAACCCCATGAATTGAATTACCCCACGTATGATTTAGAACTAGCAGCTATAGTGTTCGCTTTGAAGATATTGAGGCATTATTTATATGGGGAAAAGTTTGAGATTTATACAAATCATAAGAGCTTGAAGTATCTGTTCTCACAAAAGGAGTTGAACATGAGACAAAGGAGGTGGATGGAGTTGTTAAAGGATTATGATTGTGAGATACGATACCATCCAGGGAAGGCGAATAAGGTAATGGATGCTCTCAGTCGTAAGTCAGCTATGGAGATGGCTGGTTTAAGAATGGCGGAATGGAGCTTGTTAAAGTCCGTAGCAGACTCAGAGTTTAAATTGAAAATGGATTGTCTTACAAATATGCTTAGTGCATTAAGAATTGAACCTAAAATTATTCAGAAAGTTAAGACCTTACAAGAATCTGACTCGGAAATTATGAAAGTGAAAAATGCAGTGTCTTTAGAAAAAGACCAGAATTTCAAGTCTCTGAAGATGGAGTGGTAAGATGTCAGGATGACTTTGTGTTCCCGACAACGAAGAGGTAAAGAAGGAAATTTTGTTGAAGGCACATAGGAGTAACAATAATGTTCATCCAGGTAGTACAAAGATGTACCGGAACTTGCGTTAGCAGTTTTGGTGGAATGGTATGAAAGCAGATACGGCTAAGCATGTTTCTCAATGTTTGACGTGCCAGCAAGTAAAAGTGGAACATCACAAACCCGCAAGCCTCCTAAGACCGTTAGACATACCAGAATAGAAATGGGAACATATAACAATGGACTTTGTACAAGGATTGCCAAGGACATCAAGTGGTCATGACTCTATCTGGGTAATAGTAGACTGTTTAACTAAATCTGCTCATTTCCTAACAGTTCGCAGATTACCCAATGGACAAATATGCGGATATATATGTAAGTCAAGTGGTACGCTTACATGGTGTTCTAGTAACTATTACCTCAAATCGGGATTCAAGATTTACTTCGAACTTTTGGCGAAGTCTTCAAATTGCCTTAGGAACTAAACTTCAGTTTAGTACTGCTTTTCACCCTCAGATAGATGGACAAACAGAAAGAGTAATCCAGACATTAGAGGATATGTTGAGGGCTTGTGTGATTGATTTTGAAGGAAATTGGGATGAAAGATTGCATTTGGTGGAGTTTGCTTATAATAATAGTTTTCAGAAAAGTATAGACATGGCTCCCTATGAAGCATTATATGGAAGGAGATGTAGGACTCCTGTCTGTTGGAATGAAGTAGGCGAAAAGAAATTGACAAGACCTGAACTGGTACAAGTTACTACTGAAGCTGTCGAAATTATCAATGAAAGACTTAAAACAGCTTAGAGTAGACAGAAAGACTACGCAGATAGGCGTAGAAGGCCTTTGGAATTTAGTGTAGGAGATCATGTGTTCCTTAAAGTATCTCTAATGAAAGGAATATCTCAATTTAGAATGAAGGGTAAGTTAAGCCCTAGATTTGTCGAACCTTTTGAGATACTTGAAAGAATAGGAGATGTAGCTTATCATTTAGCGCTACCTCATAAGTTGGGAAATTTGTATGATGTGTTTCATGTATCGATGCTGAGAAAGTACCAGCCGAATCTTGGTCACATACTCGATCATGAAGCCATCCAAGTGGATGAGAAAGTGAGGTACATCGAAGAGCCTATGCAAATATTGGATCGAAAAGAACAAATCCTTAGGACTAAGACAATCCCATTGGTTAAGGTATTATGGCGACATCATGATATGGAAGAAGTGTGGCATCCTGAAATTCTTTGCTAGCCATTAGGGGTGCTCCAATTAATGTCTTGCATTGAAATCTATGGCCGAGTTTAAATGGATAGATCTTGGAAGAGAATGACCTATCTTTGGCCATGTGCATCGTGAATTAGAATCCATAGGTTTGTAATTCTAAGTGTTTAGTTATTTAATTTTACCCTATAGTACTTTAGTTTAATAAGATTTAATTAGTATTTAAAAAAGGAGATTAAAATTTATTTTAATTAGGTTGGGCCTTAGGCCCAATGGCTTGAGCTCTCGGTGGGCCGAATGGCCGGCCCAATTGAGGCCCATGAAGTGTGACCGTCGACCAAGGGGGGGAGGAGTGGCTGGCCCACTTCTTCCAAGCCCAATCCAAGCCCAAACCCATCTTGCATGAGCTTGGCCAAGTGGCAAAAAGAGGATTACATGCATTGGCCATTGAGGGAGGCAAATAATCATTGCCAATGATGGAGTTTTGGGGAAATAAGAGAGAGAGAGAGAGAGAGAGAGAGAGAGAGAGAGAGAGTGGCCGGTTGAATTCGGCCAAGCCAAAGAGAGAGAGAGAGAGAGAGAGTTGCGAGAGAGAGGAACCGAGGAGGAGGAGGAGCTCGCCCGTCGCCGCCTGCACGCCGTCCTTCCATCGCCAGTGTGCCATCCATTTGCTGTCATCCGCTTGGTCTTAGAGGCAAGTTGAGATCGATTTCCACTCTTGCATGTGTGTCTTGCATGTGTGATTTGTTGGTGGTAGATCTCGGATGTTAGGGTAGGCAAAACCGAAGCTAGAATGTGACTTGTTTTTGAAAATGCTTGTTGATTTCGTGTAAACCGCTCGACCCAGAATCTTGTGGAGGCTTGCATGCATGTTTCGAGTTGGATTTTGACTTTTATTCCTTCATTAAAGTTGTACCCAACATCTTAAACTATAACATACTAAAATTTGAGACAAAATGGTTGAGATTTAAGGGGCAAAACCCTCTTTCTACGAAGACACTAGATCCGGAACTGCTTTGCTGACCTTTGGTAGTTTTGTGGGTTGCATGTCGATTTTTACTAAGAATATCTCTTCTAATTCTTCATGAAAATTGTAGAGAACATCCTAAAGACTAACATACTCAAATTTGAAGTAAAATGAGCTAGTGTAGCCTAGTGAATCGACTTACTCTTGAAGACGGTAAATCTGGGAACACGGTACTGGACACCCGAGACTTCATGGACCCATATGGTGACTATTCTTTGGAAATTTGGCTTAGATCCCTTAATGAATGTTGTAGGGGACCTATTGAAGTAAAACATATCCAAATTTCAGAGGAAACGAAGAAGAATAAGTGGGTGAAAACTCGATATTTCAGAGATAACTACACTGGACGTTTCGGTGCTAGAATCAGAAGCTTCGGATGACTATAGAAAATTATCTAGAACGAATCTGGCCTAGATGTCTCCATGAAAAATCTGCTTTAGTGTCCTAACTATAACATGGTAAAATTTCATAATTTTCGGAAGTCGTTCGGGTATTTTAATCGAATTATTTCAAAAACTGCGCATTCTATTTCTATCCGAAATTGCACGCTGTATTTGTGTGAATTATATCTTCTTGTGTGGAACTCTATTGGGCATGTGTTTTTCATGAAATTATTATCTCATTGACTTGTCTATCACATGTCTTGATTTCATGATTTTTGAGAATCATATGGATATTTAATTTAAATATTTTCTAAAATGGTACAAGCTGGAATTTTGTAAACTTCAAAAAGGCATGAAAAATGGACTATGTTAAATTGTATGGACTCCATAAATTGTATTGTTATGGATGATTGTGTCTTGCTGCATGTATGATGATGATTTGAGATGCATGTATGAATTCAAGGATGAATATGATCTTGATTACCATCACATCACATGCCATGTTAAAATTGAACTATAATTGAAAATGAGAATTGAGATAAATGAGAAGATCGTCGGAGGTGTGAGCCGACGATGCCCCGGGAGTGTCGGGATGCCTGGCTAGAAGGGTACGGCCGGTTACACGGTGGCCTTGAATGGCCGGATACCAGAGGGTCCTCGGGAGTACCGAGAGGTATCGAGATGCTCAGAGAGTGGGGGAGCCGGAAGCTCGACAGGTATTGTGCCGAGGGATGCCTCACGATGCCAGTTGGGGTGCGAGATGCCTGGCTAGAAGGGTACGGCCGGTTTCCCGGTGACCTTAAATGGCTGAATGCCAGAGGGTCCTCGTGATGCTAGTTGGGGTACGAGATGCCCGGAGAGTGGGGGAGCCGGATGTCTGATTGTATTTTGGATACATGTGGGATACAAACATTGGTCCCAGGAAAGAGAAATATGGCGATCCAAAATGAAAGGATGAAATTGAGAAATTGAAATTGAATTATGCATGATGATATATGCATGATATGATGAGATGTGCATGGATGCATGGTAATGATGATGGTACATGTGTTATGATGATGAGATGTGCATGGATGCATGGTAATGATGATGGTACATGTGATATGATATGATGAGATGTGCATGGATGCATGATAATAATGATGGTACATGTGTTATGATGATGAGATGTGCATGGATGCATGGTAATGATGACGGTACATGTGATATGATATGATATGATATGATGAGATGTGTATGGATGCATGGTAATGATGATGGTACATGTGATATGATGATGAGATGTGCATGGATGCATGGTAACTATGCATGATGATATACATGAAGATGGTAAGTGTATGTCATGATGGTGATGACTATATGATGATGAATGTACATGAGGTATGATGACATGTGCATGATGCCAAGGTAAGTTGTGCACGGATGCTTTAATGGCATGTGATGCTATGGTTGTGATGATGGTACATGTGATATGATATGATGAGATGTGCATGGATGCATGGTAATGATGATGGTACATGTGTTATGATGATGAGATGTGCATGGATGCATGGTAATGATGATGGTACATGTGATATGATATGATGAGATGTGCATGGATGCATGGTAATGATGATGGTACATGTGTTATGATGATGAGATGTGCATGGATGCATGGTAATGATGATGGTACATGTGATGATATGATGAGAGTATGAATGCATGGTAATGATGATGGTACATGTAATATGATGATGAGATGTGCATGGATGCATGGTAACTATGCATGATGATATACATGATGATGGTAAGTGTATGTCATGATGGTGATGACTATATGATGATGAATGTACATGAGGTATGATGGCATGTGCATGATGCCAAGGTAAGTTGTGCATGATGCCAAGGTAAGTTGTGCATGGATGCTTTAATGACATGTGATGCTATGGTTGTGATGATTGTGTGGCATAATGTATTGAGTAATTTATTGGTCCTTTACCTACTGAGTGGTTGTACTTACCTCTTTTGGAGACCAACATTTCAGACTAGATAAGACACCTCTGCTGCCGCTGCCATTGCCACTGCCACTGGTAGATGAATTGAATGGTTGGATATAACCACGAGGAGGAGGATAGCAAAGGAAGGAACTTTTGGACGCCGACACTGATCGATGGACTTTGAGTATATGACTGTTTGAGGAGATGTCGGTCATCTTTTGAAGTGTAGCCGAGTATAGAAGACTACGGCATTTTGATGTACCGATGAATGATGTCCATCTGGTTTAAGTAAATTAAAGTGTACGACTTTTACCTATAAATGTTTAGTTGGTGTGCATCATTTTCTGTATATAGGGAGGGGAGTTAATGGATGTGCTTCTGCTATATGAATTGCGCAAGGGACCGATCAAAAAAAAAAAATGTAAACCCCTAGGTTGTATGGACTCGCTGCAATTCTGAAATGGTATCAGAGTGACATGTTATAAGGAAAAGTGAAAGGTGAGCGAACTATGGCGACCCTATCGGATCGAGGGCCGTTGAAGGGTGCCCCAAGAAGCCACATGGGAGAGTGAAGATCAGATGAAGGAAAAGTACCCCTACTTATTTCAAAAAGGCATAAGTGATGTCTAATTTCAAGGACGAAATTCTCTAAGGAGGGGAGAATTGTGGCATCCAGAAAAATTCAAGGCAACCTCTAGATGTATTAAAGTCTATGATTAGGTAATGAAATTGCCTTTGGTTTATGCTTTAGCTATTGATTTTCTTTTAAGACCGAGTGTTATATGGATGGAAATATATCTTGTGTTCATGGGTTATTAAAATTAGTATCATGGGATAATTTGATCAGAAGAATTTGTCCTTGGCTATGCACCTCCTACGTTTGATTCTTATAATTTAAGGATACAAGTTTTATGGCCATATGAAATTGTAAATTTGGAATTTATAAAAGAGGGAATTAAGATGAATTATTAAAAGTAAAATTGGATTTAATTAAGCTTGGGTCTTAGGCCCAAGAGTGTGGGCCTAAGATGGGCCAAATAGGCTGGCCCATAAGCCCATGAATGGGCTGTCATGTGGCATCCCAAAATTTAGAGCCAAGCCATAAGGTGTGTTAAAGTCTTTAATTAGGTGATAAAAATTTCCCTTGGCTTGTACTTTAGTCATTAGTCTTTTTATTGAAATGATTTGTGCATATGATTGTGAAAATTTAAATTCGATAGATTAATAATCTATGCTTGGCCATAAGATTTATAAATTAAATTTCAATAGACAAGATGCCCTAAGACTTTGGCCAAGATGAAAATTAAAATTTAAAAATATTTATAGAAGGAATTCAAAAAAAAAAAAAAAAGAGGAAAAATGGGTTAATTTTCGAATGGGCCTTAAGCCTATTTGGCCTAAGCCTTTAATGGGCCAAGATGAGCGGCCCAAGAGGGGAAGTCGACCGGCCCAATAGAGGCCCAAGAGAAGTGATCGCCGGCCATAAAGGAGCCCAAGCCCAAGAAGCCCAATTCAATTCAAAAAAATTCAATGTACAAGTGGCAAAGGGGAAGGCCATGCATTGGTTGGTTTTAGGCAATCTCATGATTGCTAATCATGAGAAATTGGGGAAATAAGAAGGGAAGAGAGAGAGAGTGGCTGGCCATTTGCTTGCCCAAAGGAGAGGAAGAGAGAGAGAGAGGTGTGCGAGAGAGAGGAGGAGGGAAACCGCCACGTCCGTCCGCCGTACGCCGTCGTCATCTGTCCTAGAGGCAAGTGGAGTCCTCTAACTTCTCTTGCATGCTTGTATTGTTGATTGCATATTAGATTTTAGGTGTTTTAAGTGCGAAAAACCGAGGTAAGGTTGGCTCGTTCTTAAGTCGTGTGACTGTTCTTGCTCGGGTTGTGTGAGTCAGTAACTTGTTTGAGCTTGCATGTTCGTTTTTGTTGAGAATCTTACTTCGATGTCTACATGAAAGTTGTAGCTAACATCTTGTGCTATAACATACTGAAATTTCGTGGAAAATGATGGAGATTTGAGGGGTTAAAGTTGTATCTTACGGAGACCTCAGATCTGGAGAGTTTTTACTAACCTTTTGCTGGATTCGTGGTTGCATGTTGGTTTTTGTTGAGAATCTTACTTCTATTTCTTCATGAAAGTTTTAGGGAACATCTTAAAATAAAACATACTCAAATTGGAAGCGAAAATAACAAGTATAGCTTGGTAAATCGACTAGATCTTGAAGACGATGATTCTGGTGATGTATTCCGAGACACCCGAGAATTAAAGGACTAAAATGAGGACTATACTCTGGTTATTTGACCTAGATCTCTTCATGAAACTTGTAAAGGACACCTTGATAAATAACATATCCAAATTTCAGAGGAAAAGAAAGAGAATAGATGGGTGAAATCTTAATATTTCGGAGATGGAGGCACTGGACGATGCGGTAACGGGTCCAGAAGCTTCGTGAGGTTGAATAAAATAATCTATAGGTAATCTGGCTTGGAGTTCTTCATGAAAGTTGTACGAAAATGTCTTGACTAAAATCCTGTAAAATTTTATAATTTTTGGAGGCCATATACATATTTTAATTGAATTTATTCGGAAACCGTGCATTCTGGTTTCGTCCGAGAAGCATAGGATGTTTTGGGAAAATTATGAGGTTTTGTAAAAATTCAATTTGGCCATGAATTTTGCAAGTAATTATCATCCTATGGGTTTGTTTAACAATTTCTTGAATTTTGATAATTTTGGGAATTTATAGTTATTTAAAAAAATAAAATAAATAAATAAATAAAAATAAATGAATAAAAAGGAATTATTTCATTGGCCATAGATTCCATTCAATTAATTCATGTTGCATGTGTGATAAAGCCTTGATATGTCTATGATATTGAATAAGCCTTGATATGTCTATGATATTGAATTGACATGCACATGTGATAAAGCCTTGATATGTCTATGATATTGAATTGAGATGCATATGTGATAAAGTCTTGGCATATGTATGGCAATTGAATCAATGCATGTGTGAATGTCATGCCTAGTATGATTTGTTTGTATCATGCCATGTTCCCTGTTAAAATGTGAATAAAATACTGGTAAACATGGATGATGGTAAAAGAGGAGATGGTTGTGATGGCGGATGATGCTTGGAATATATAGAGATACATTGCCGAAATTCCCTGGGAGATTCAAGATGCCCGGAATGTGGGGGGTCGGAAGCCCTGTCGGAGGTCTTTGCCCGAAGGGAATGCCTCGCGATGCCAGGATTGGGGTGCGAGATGCCTGGCTAGAAGGGTAAAGGCCGGAAGCCCTATCGGAGGTTTCTGCCCGAAGGGAATGCCTCGTGATGCTAGTTGAGATGCGAGAAGCCCGGAATGTGGGGGGCCGGATGCCCGGTGGCTTAGGAGGCTGAATGCCGGGGAACCTCAGAGGTCTTTGCCCGAGGGGATGATGAAATTGATGATTTGAGAAATGGGTGATGTGGTGATCAATTGAAAAGTAAAAAGTGGAAATTAAACCATGATATGATATGCATGATGATATGATATGCATGATGATATGCATGATGATGATAATGATATGTGATGTGAAATAATGATGATCACCCATGATATGATATGCATGATGATATGCAAGATGATGATGATGATATGATATGCATGATAATATGCAAGATGATGATGATGATATGATATGCATGATGATATGCATGATGGTGATGATGACGATGATATGCATGATGATATGTATGATACGATGATGATACACATGTATGTGTTATAAATTGATATGATGATGCATGATAGTATGCGCATGGCTTCAAGGTAAGTAACGCCTGCAATGCATGTATGATCTGCCTGATGCATTGAGTTGTTATTGGATTTCCCTATCTGCTGAGTGGTTGTACTCACCCCTTTTGGGGATAACATTTCAGATTAGCAAGTATGTTGCTTCCTACCGTCACGCGGGGTACATTTTACGGGATACCATCCGATATAGAGGTCGAGTGTGCTGAGATAGACTATCCCTCTGTTCCCGGACTGACTTTTATTCGAGTACGTTGTCTAGTGATGTACGATGTGGGCCAGGCTGGGGGCCCTGTTATTCAGGAGTTTATATCCGTACATATTCGTCGGGATGGAGCGATGCGAGGGATGTTGCCACCGCCACCGCCTGATGCACCAGGTTGGGTGTGAGGCCTGTGCGTGACGAGTAGGAGCTGGATCCTTTTTGGGAGTTAGTTAGCCGACACTTATGATGGGGGGAATAGTACACGTGAGATGTTGAGGGTCGGGGGTCGGGGGTTCTTTTTGAGGTTTTAGGCTGGACGTGGCTGAGTCCTAGCTTTTCCTTTTGATGTACAGACCCGAGAGTAGTCCCATCTTGAAAATATATGTAAATAAAGTGTCGTGGCATGTTTATAAAAATCCTGATGTTTAGTGGTGTGTATTTGTATCATGGTTAGTAGGGGGAGAGACGTGATATCTAATTTGCTTCCGCTAATGAGTCGCGTTGGGACCGTTTTGTTTTAAAAAAAAAACAATGTGTCTATAAATTACGACGCATCTTCTTAGAAAGATAGAAAGGTACTAAGGAGTAACATTGGCGCTGGTGACGACCTGCGAAGGGTTCGGGGTGTCACAGCCGCGCTTTTTGGTATCAGAGCGAATGGTTATAGATGGAGTGATAAGGAGCCTCATTTGGAAATTGAGGAACATGATGACAATGCACGCCATAGGATATAAAGCGAAATAATTGAATAACGGGTGATGAGTATTCACTTGTAGATCCCTAGTAGTTTGTTTTGAATTATCTTCAGGTACCAGTAACATGTATATGTTACTTATGTAGTGATAGTAATTGCTTTGAGTGAAGGCAGTGAGTCTCAGATTATTCCTGAGGCAATGCTTGGAAATTGCAGGAAAGTCATGGTGCGAGCTGGAAGTGCTCATCCATCGAGGGCTGAAGCCTCTACTGCAAGGGCTGAACCCCGAATGGAAGATATCCTGCAGGCATTAGCCAATATTGGAAATCTGATGGAGAGGCAGGCGCAGCAACAGCCCGGAGCAGAACGCCGTACTCAAAGACTAGTGGAGCAGTTTTTAAAGCTGAAGCCACTTAAGTTTAATGGAATGGGAAGTCCTGAGGAGGCGGAGCAATGGATTGATGGAATGGAACGAATTTTCCGGTTGTTGGACTGCACTGATGCTGAGAAAATAGTTTTAGCAGAGTACCAATTGGAGGGAAATGCGAAGTTTTGGTGGAGAGCTTCGAAGGACATAATCTTTCCACTAGGTACTGATGTGAGCTGGGAGGTGTTTGTTAGGGCTTTCAATAGGAAGCATTTCTCTGATTGTGCTAAGGATAGGAAGATTACTGAATTTGTTCAGCTAGAACAAAAAGGACTGACGGTAGATCAGTATGAGGCTAGATTTTCTAAATTGTCTAGATATGCTCCTAGATTGATTGAGGATCAGGAAGAGAAGGCTAAGAGATTCTTGAAAGGGCTGAGGACTAACATTAGAAAGCAACTGGTGCCTTTGAACATAAGGGATTATAATGAGATTTATGAAAGGACACAGTTAGTAGAGCATGAGCTGTTAAGGGAACGGTCGGAGTTTAAGAAACCGTTGAATTTTAGTGATGTAAGGAAAGGGAAGAGGCCTTATTCTGGTCAAGGTCAGACCTGGAATGTGAAGAAGAAGAGTAATTTTGGAAATTTTGGAGGAGCAAGGAGTGGTCTGAATATAGGAAAAGCACCTTATCAGCCTGGTATTTGTCAAAAGTGTAATGGGAGACATGGCCTAGGACCTTGTACTGGACAACAGAAATGTTTTGGCTGTGGACAAGTAGGTCATCTTAGGAGAAATTGCCCACAAAAGAGGTCGCAAGTGAGTGTTGGCTCAGTGCGACAGGGATATCAGAGTGTTGTTAGGTCAAACCCATAAGGGAATCCTCAAAGACCGCCTGCACAAGGAAGGGTGTATGCGATCACCCAGGAGGAAGCGGAAGCTTCCAAAAATGTTATCTCAGGTACGATTCTTATTAATGGTAAGAAGGCATATGCATTGTTTGATACAGGTGCAACGCATTCATTTGTGTCTGAAAGATATAGATGTTTAAATAAGATAGAAGTTATGCCTCTTGAGACGCCTCTTTGTGTTTCCACGCCTTTAAAGGATATGGTATTGTCTACGCTGGTGTGTGGAAATTGTAAGATATCAATGGGAGGAAAGGATATGGAAATAGACTTGGTTGTAATGGCTATGTATGACTTTGACGTTATTATAGGAATGGACTTGCTTCGTAAGTATCGGGCTAGAATGGATTGTTATAGAAGAGTGGTTCAATTTGTTTTACCTGATCAATCTAGTTGTGAATTTTTAGGAGGTTAGACTCATTTTCCTGTAGCTCTTATTTCGGCAATATAAGCATGTAAGTTACTTGACAAAGGATGTCAAGGGTACCTAGCCATAGTTAGAGATTATGCCTAAGAAGAGCCTAATCTTGAGGAAGTCCGCGTAGTTAACGAATTTCAAGATGTATTTCCTGAGGAATTGCCTGGATTGCCGCCAGAGCGGGAGATTGAATTTGAAATTGAATTAATGCCTGGAACAGGACCAATATCAAAAGCCCCGTATAGGATGGCCTTAGTTGAGTTGAAAAAGTTGAAAGTGCAACTGCAAGAATTGCTTGACAAAGGATTCATTAGACCAAGTGCTTCACCTTGGGGTGCACCGGTCTTGTTTGTGAAAAAGAAAGATGGATTTATGCACTTGTGTATTGACTATAGGCAGTTGAACCAAGTGACCATTAAGAATAAGTATCATTTGCCTAGAATTGATGACTTGTTTGACCAACTCCAGGGAAGTTCGGTCTTCTCTAAGATTGACTTGAGGTCAGGATACCATCAGTTGAGAATTAAGAACGAGGACATTCCTAAGACTGCGTTTAGGACTTGTTATGGACACTATGAGTTCCTTGTTATGCCATTTGGATTGACTAATGCGCCGGCTGCATTTATGGATTTGATGAATAGAATATTTCAGCCTTATTTAGACCAGTTTGTGATTGTGTTTATTGATGATATTCTGGTATATTCAAAAGGACCTAAAGAGCATGAGCAACATTTGAGGATAGTTTTGCAGACCCTGAGAGAGCATAAGTTGTATGCTAAGTTTAGTAAGTGTGAATTCTGGTTGGATCGGATAATATTTTTAGGACATGTGGTGTCAGGAAAATGAATTGCAGTAGACCGGGCAAAAGTTGAAATGGTAGTAAATTGGCCGAGACCAACGACACCTACTGAAATACGAAGTTTCTTAGGATTTGCTGGTTATTATAGAAGATTCATTGAAGGATTTTCACGACTAGCAGGACCTTTGACTAAATTGACTCGAAAGAATGTAAAATTTGAATGGAATGGGGAATGTGAAAGGAGTTTTCAGGAGCTCAAAAGGAAATTGACTTCAGCTCCAATTCTGATTATACCTACTGGACCTGATGGTTTTACGGTGTATAGTGATGCATCTCACAAAGGATTGGGATGTGTGTTGATGCAGCATGGCAAAGTTGTAGCCTATGCTTCCAGACAATTGAAACCTCATGAGCTGAATTACCCGACGCATGATTTAGAGCTAGCAGCTATAGTGTTTGCCTTGAAGATATGGAGACACTATTTGTATGGGGAAAAGTTTGAGATTTACACGGATCATAAGAGTTTGAAGTATTTGTTCTCACAAAAGGAGTTGAACATGAGACAAAGGAGGTGGATGGAGTTATTGAAGGATTATGATTGTGAGATAAAATATCATTCGGGAAAAGCAAATAGAGTAGCAGATGCTCTCAGTTGAAAGTTGGCTATGGAGATAGCTAGTTTAAGGATGGCAGAATGGGAATTGTTAGAATCTGTAGCAAATTCAGAATTTGAATTGGAAATGGATTGTCTTACTGGTATGCTTAGTGCATTAAAGATTGAGCCAGCGATTATTCAGAAAATTAAAATTCTGCAAGAATCTGACCCAAAGATTTTGAAAGTGAAAGATGCTGTATCTTTAGGGAAAAGACCAGAATTTCAAATCTCTGATGATGGAATAGTAAGATGTCAAGGACGACTTTGTGTTCCCGACAATGAGGAATTAAGGAAGGAAATTCTGTCGGAGGCACATAAAGTAATTATAGTATCCACCCAGGTAGTACAAAGATGTACAGAAATTTGCGTCAGCAATTTTGGTGGAATGGTATGAAGGCAGATATGGCTAAGCACGTTTCTCAATGTTTGACGTGCCAGCAAGTAAAAGCGGAACATCGTAAACCCGCAGAACTCTTGAGACCATTGGATATTCCAGAATGGAAATGGGAACATATAACTATGGACTTTGTGCAAGGATTGCCAAGGACATCAAGTAGTCATGATTCAATTTGGGTTATAGTGGATCGTTTGATTAAGTCGGCACATTTCTTAGCGATTTACATGGACTACCCAATGGATAAGTATGCGAACATGTATGTAAGTCAAGTGATACGCTTACATGGTGTTCCAGTGACTATTACTTCAGATCGAGATTCGAGGTTTACTTCGAATTTTTGGAGAAGTCTTCAAGTTGCGTTAGGGACTAAGCTTCAATTTAGTACTGCTTTTTATCCTCAGATAGATGATCAATCGGAAAGAGTAATCCAGATATTGGAAGATATGTTAAGGGCTTGTGTAATTGACTTCAAAGGAAATTGGGATGAAAGATTGCATTTGGTAGAGTTTGCCTATAACAATAGCTTTCAGAAGAGTATAGGCATGGCACCTTATGAAGCATTATATGGAAGGAGATGTAGGACTCCTGTCTGTTGGAGTGAGGTAGGTGAAAGGAAGTTGACAAGACCTGAACTAGTACAAGTTACCATTGAAGCTGTTGATATTATCAGAGAAAGACTTAGAACAGCTCAAAGTAGACAGAAAGACTACGCAGATAGGCGTAGAAGGCCTTTGGAATTTAGTGTGGGAGACCATGTATTCCTTAAGGTATCTTCAATGAAAGGAATATCTCGATTTGGGATGAAGGGTAAGTTAAGCCCTAGATTTGTTGGACCTTTTGAAATTCTGGAGAGGATAGGTGACGTAGCTTATCGTTTAGCATTACCTCCTAAGTTAGAAAATCTGCACAATGTGTTTCATGTATCGATGTTGAGGAAGTACCAGCCGGATCCTGGTCACATACTCGATCATGAAGCCATCAAAGTGGATGAGAAAGTTAGGTACATTGAAGAGCCTGTGCAGATATTGGACCGAAAGGAGCAAATTCTTATGACCAAGAAGATCCCATTGGTTAAGGTATTATGGCGACATCATGATGTGGAGGAAGCCACATGGGAAAGTGAGGATCAAATGAAGGAAAAGTACCCTTATTTATTTCAAGAAGGCGCGAGTGGTGTTTGAATTTCGAGGACGAAATTCTCTAAGGAGGGAAGAATTGTGGCATCCCAAAATTCAGAGTCAAGCCATAAGGTGTGTTAAAGTCTTTAATTAGGTGATAAAAATTTCCCTTGGCTTGTGCTTTAGTCATTAGTCTTTTATTGAAATGATTTGTGCATATGATTGTGAAAATTTAAATTTGATAGATTAATAATCTATTCATGGCCATAAGATTTATAAATTAAATTTCAATAGACAAGATGCCCTAAGACTTTGGCCAAGATGAAAATTAAAATTTAAAAATATTTATAGAAGGAATTCAAAAAAAAAAAAAAAGAGGAAAAAGGGGTTAATTTTCAAATGGGCCTTAAGCCCATTTGGCCTAAGCCTTTAATGGGCCAAGATGAGCGGCCCAAGAGGGGAAGTCGACTGGCCCAATAGAGGCCCAAGAGAAGTGATCGCCGGCCATAAAGGAGCCCAAGCCCAAGAAACCCAATTCAATTCAAAAAAATTCAATGTACAAGTGGCAAAGGGGAAGGCCATGCATTGGTTGGTTTTAGGCAATCTCATGATTGCTAATCATGAGAAATTGGGGAAATAAGAAGGGAAGAGCGAGAGAGAGTGGCCGGCCATTTGCTCGCCCAAAGGAGAGGAAGAGAGAGAGAGGTGTGCGAGAGAGAGGAGGAGGGAAACCGCCGTGTCCGTCCGCCGTACGCCGTCGTCGTCCGTCCTAGAGGCAAGTGGAGTCCTCTAACTTCTCTTGCATGCTTGTATTGTTGATTGCATGTTAGATTTTAGGTGTTTTAAGTGCGAAAAACCGAGGTAAGGTTGGCTCGTTCTTAAGTCGTGTGACTGTTCTTGCTCGGGTTGTGTGAGTCAGTAACTTGTTTGAGTTTGCATGTCTGTTTTTGTTAAGAATATTACTTCGATGTCTTCATGAAAGTTGTAGCTAACATCTTGTACTATAACATACTGAAATTTCGTGGAAAATGATGGAGATTTGAGGGGTCAACGTCGTATCTTATGGAGACCTCAGATCTGGAGAGTTTTTACTAACCTTTTGCTGGATTCGTGGTTGCATGTTGGCTTTTGTTGCGAATATTACTTCGATTTCTTCATGAAAGTTGTAGGGAACATCTTAAACTACAACATACTCAAATTTGAAGTGAAAAGAACAAGCATAGCTTGGTAAATTGACTAGATCTTGAAGACGATGATTCTGGTGATGTATTCCGAGACACCCGAGAATTAAAGGACTAAAATGAGGACTATAATCTGGTTATTTGACCTAGATCTCTTCATGAAACTTGTAAAGGACACCTTGATACATAACATATCCAAATTTCAGAGGAAACGAAAGAGAATAGATGGGCGAAATCTTAATATTTCGGAGATGGAGGCACGGGATGATGCGGTAACGGGTCCAGAACCTTCGTGAGGTTGAATAAAATAATATATAAGTAATCTGGCTTGGAGTTCTTCATGAAAGTTGTACGAAAATGTCTTGGCTAAAATCCAGTAAAATTTTATAATTTTTGGAGGCCATATGGATATTTTAATTGAATTTATTCGGAAACCGTGCATTCTGGTTTCATCCGAGAAGCATAGGATGTTTTGGGAAAATTATGAGGTTTTGTAAAAATTCAATTTGGCCATGAATTTTGCAAGTAATTATCATCCTATGGGTTTGTTTAACAATTTCTTGAATTTTGATAATTTTGGGAATTTATAGTTATTTAAAAAAAAATAAAATAAATAAATAAAATAAATGAATAAAAAGGAATTATTTCATTGGCCATAGATTCCATTCAATTAATTCATGTTGCATGTGTGATAAAGCCTTGATATGTCTATGATATTGAATAAGCTTTGATATGTCTATGATATTGAATTGACATGCACATGTGATAAAGCCTTGATATGTCTATGATATTGAATTGAGATGCATATGTGATAAAATCTTGGCATATGTATGGCAATTGAATCAATGCATGTGTGAATGTCATGCCTAGTATGATTTGTTTGATATCATGCCATGTGCCCTGTTAAAATGTGAATAAAATATTGGTAAACATGGATGATGGTAAAAGAGGAGATGGTTGTGATGGCAGATGATGCTCGGAATGTATAGAGATACATTGCCGAAATTCCCTAGGAGATTCAGGATGCCCGGAATGTGGGGGGCCGGAAGCCCTGTCGGAGGTCTTTGCCCGAAGGGAATGCCTCGCGATGCCAGGATTGGGGTGCGAGATGCCTGGCTAGAAGGGTAAAGGCCGGAAGCCCTGTCGGAGGTTTCTGCCCGAAGGGAATGCCTCGTGATGCTAGTTGAGATGCGAGATGCCCGGGATGTGGGGGGCCGGATGCCCTGTGGCCTGGGAGGCTGAATGCCGGGGAAACTCGGAAGTCTTTGCCCGAGGGGATGATGAAATTGATGATTTGAGAAATGGGTGATGTGGTGATCAATTGAAAAGTAAAAAGTGGAAATTAAACCATGATATGATATGCATGATGATATGCATGATGATGATAATGATATGTGATGTGAAATAATGATGATCACCCATGATATGATATGCATGATGATATGCAAGATGATGATGATGATATGATATGCATGATAATATGCAAGATGATGATGATGATATGATATGCATGATGATATGCATGATGGTGATGATGACGATGATATGCATGATGATATGTATGATATGATGATGATACACATGTATGTGTTATAAATTGATATGATGATGCATGATAGTATGCGCATGGCTTCAAGGTAAGTAACGCTTGCAATGCATGTATGATCTGCCTGATGCATTGAGTTGTTATTGGATTTCCCTATCTACTGAGTGGTTGTACTCACCCCTTTTGGGGATAACATTTCAGATTAGCAAGTATGCCGCTTCCTGCCGTCACGCGGGGTACATTTTACAGGATACCATCCGATGTAGAGGTCAAGTGTGCTGAGATAGACTGTCCCTCTGTTCCCGGACTGACTTTTATTCGAGTACATTGTCTAATGATGTACGATGTGGGCCTGGCTGGGGGCCCTGTTATTTAGGAGTTTATATCCGTACATATTCGTCGGGATGGAGCAATGCGAGGGATGTTGCCACCGCCACCGCCTGATGCACCGGGGTGGGTGTGAGGCCTGTATGTGACGAGTAGGAGCTGGATCCTTTTTGAGAGTTAGTTAGCCGACACTTATGATGGGGGGAATAGTACACATGAGATGTTGAGGGACGAGGGTTCTTTTTGAGGTTTTAGGCTGGACGTGGCTGAGTCCTAGCTTTTCCTTTTGATGTACCGACCCGAGAGTAGTCCTATCTTGAAAATATTTGTAAATAAAGTGTCGTGGCATGTTTATAAAAATCCTAATGTTTAGTGATGTGTATTTGTATCATGGTTAGTAAGGGGAGAGACGTGATATCTAATTTGCTTCCGCCAATGAGTCGCGCCGGGACCGTTTTGTTTTAAAAAAAAAATGTGTCTATAAATTACGACGCATCTTGTTAGAAAGACAAAAAGGTACTAAGGAGTAACATTGGTGCTGGTGACGACCTACGAAGGGTTCAGGGTGTCACACGTCAACCACAAGGAGGGGGGAGGCCGGCCCATCTTCAAGCCCATCATGTACATGGGGTTTGCCAAGTGGCAAAAAGGGGAGTTACACCCATTAGTCACCTTGGGCAGCTCCTAATCATTACAAATGACTGAATAAAAGGAAACAGAGAGAGAGGGAGTGACCAGTTTTGAGAGAGGGAGAGAGAGAAAGCTGTCAAGAGAGTGAGGGAAACCGAGAGAGAGGAGGACGAGGCCACGCGAGGAAGAAGCCGCTCGTCCGTCACTCGTAGCCGCCCGTGCATCCGTCGTTCGCCGCCGTTGTGCTCGCCATAGCTCGATTTAGAGGCAAGTTAGATCTTTTGATCTACTCTTGCACGTTGTGTCTAGAATGTGTTATTGAATGGTGATGAATTTCGGATGTTTAGGGTGTGAAAAACCGAAGTTTTAAGGGTGTTGTTTTGAAGTAGTAATCTGTTCTCGAGTAAACAGCCTGACCCAAAATGTTGTAGTGGCTTGCATGCGATGTTTGAGTCAAATTTTGACTTCAACTTCTTCATGAAAGTTGTATATAACATCTTATAGTATGACATACTAAAATATGAGGCAAAATGGATGAGTTTTGAGCGGTAAAACTCTCCCTCTACGAAAATGTTAGATCTGAAGCTATTTTGTTGACCTCTTGGTGATTTTGTGTGTTGCATGTAACTTTTTACTGAGAATTTCACTTCAAGCTCTTCACAAAAGTAGTAGAGAACATCTTGAAGACTAACATACTCAAATTTAAGATAAAACTAACACGTGTAGCCTAGCGAAATGATTTTTATTTTGAAGACGTTTAATCTGGAAATGTTATACTGAGCTCTAGTGACTATAAAGTGACTTTCCTTTGAAAATCTCACATTGATCCCTTAATGAAAGTTGTAGTAGACCTCTTGAGGCAAAACATATCAAACATTCAGAGGAAAATATGGAAGATATGTAGGTGAAATCATGATTTTTCGGAGACGGCTAAACCTGGATTGTTCGGTACAAGGAACAGGGGCTTCAACCATCCATAATTAATTATCTAGGACGAATATGACTTTGATTTCTTCATGAAAAACCTACCTTAGGATCTTAACTATAACATAGTGAAATTTCAGAATTTTTGAAATTCATTTTCCTATTTAATTGATTGTTTCAAAAACTGTGTAAGTTAAGTGATTATGATAATGGTGCTGTGATGTTCGGTCTATACCATATGATATGAGGGTCTTTTGGTGCAGTGTCTTTTATGAAATATCTGCCATTATGTCTTGACTATCACATGTTCAAATTTCATAATTTTTAAAGGCCATTTGGGTATTTAATGGAAATATTTTCTAAAAATGTGCAAACTAGATTTTGCGAATTTCAAATGCTGAAATTTATAATTACTCTATTTTGGATGAGCCCTATTAACTATATTGATTGAGGTGATTGAATCTTGCTGAGCATGTGATGATATTTGGCATTGCATATATAATCAAATGCTGAATTTGACTTCGTTGCCATTACATCATGTGCCATGTTGATTGTGAGACATAAATTGATGAATATAAAATATGATGAATGAGGAAACTGTTGGAGGTGAGTTGATAATGCCCTAGAAGTGTCAGGATGCCCGGGATGGGGGGTACCGGATACCTGGTTATATTGTGATACATGCCCGGATGTCCTCGGGAGTTTCGAGATGCCTGGAATGGTTGGGTGCCGGAAGCCTCGGAGGTTTGTGCCCAAGGAATGCCTCGTGATGCCAGTTGAAATGCGAGATGCCCGGAATGTGGGGGTGCCGGATGCCCAGTGGTGTGTGCCGGAGGTTTCTCGCGATGCTAGGTTGGGGTGCGAGTGATAGAATGTGGAATGCAATTACTGGTCCCAGGAAAAATAGATGTGGTGATCAAATTAAAAGATAAAAGTGGAAATTGAATCATGCATCTATGATGTGATGACATACGCATGGATGTATGATATGATGATGATAAGTGCATGGTTGTATGTGCACCTATGGCATGATGGTATATGTGTGACATGATGATGATGAGTGCATGGTTGTATGTGCACCTATGGCATGATGGTATATGTGTGACATGATGATGATGAGTACATGGTTGTATGTGCACCTATGGCATGGTAGATGCATGACATGATGGTGATGAGTACATGAGGATGTATGTACATATGGTATGATGACATATGCATGGCTGCAAGATAAGTTATGCTTGAATGCATAAATGACATGTACTATGCTATGATTGTTATGACTGTATTATGTGATGCATTGAGTGGTTTATTAGATCTTTTACCTGCTAAGTAGCTATACTCACCCTTTCGAGGACCAACATTTCAGATTAGAATGATGCCGCTCCCTACTGTCACGCGGGGTACCTTCTATGGCCTCCCATCTGACGTGGAGGTAGTGTTCGGAGATTGATTGCATTACAATTCCTAGTCTGTCATTTGTGCGAGTTCGCGTGCTGGTCATGTACGATGTGGGCCTGGCTGGGGACCCGATCATATAGGAGTTTCTGTCGGTCCACGTCCGCCGAGATGGGGTGATTCGAGGGATGTTGCCACCACCACCGCCCGATGCACCAGGATAGGTGTGATGGCCGCGTAAGGAGTAGAGAGCTGACGATATTTTTTTAGAGTAGCTGGCACTGATAGATGGAGGATGACACGTGATCGTTATAGGGGTTGAGATATCCTTTTGGGTTATGGTCAAGCGAAGTTAAAAGTCTTGGCCTTTCTTTTTGTTGTACCGACCCGAGAAAAATCCATCATGAAAATATGTAAATAAAAGTGTCTTGGCTTTATCTTTTCTTGTGGTGCTTAGTGGTGTGCATTGCATTATGGTTATATGGAGGGGGAGATGGTCAGACTCAATTATGCTTCCGCTAATAAGTTGCGCTGGGACCATTTTCAAAAAAAAAAAAAAATGCTTATGAACTACGATGCTTCTACTAAGAGATGTAACTAATGGAGCAATAGGTACCTGTGGCGACCTAAGGTGTTTCAGGGTGCCACATTTTCACTTTTGAAAAGTGGAAAATATTTTCCTCACTTGATCTCTCTTATTTCACACATTTACAAATCATCACTTTCTCCTCTCCTTTCTTCTTCTTCTTTTCTTTTTTTATCCGAATTATTTTTTAATTTTCTTTTTATTTTTTAATTCGAATTATTTTTAATTTCCATTTTCTTTTCTTTGTATTTTTTTTTTTTTTTGTCATCTTCTTTTTTCTTAGCTAGTCGTCGGCCATCACCAGGTGAACCTCAAGCTTGTTGATCTCAAGCTTGCACTCGTCAATCTAGCGAGTCTCAAGCTTGATGCTCGCGCTCCCCAATCTGGGGAGCGGAAAATATTTTCTTTACCAAATACCGGAAAATATTTTCTGAAACAATTTCAGGTTTTAGCCAAACATTAGAAAATATTGTCATTTTCCTAAAAAATGACTTCTGGGAAAATATTTTCCTAAAATGGCCTATTTTCTGCGAAACGAACGATTCCTGAGAGCAAGCGAACTCTCCCCAAAGCACCGGTTCTTCATGGAAAATTCCGAATCACTTTTTTAAAACTTATCACCGACATCACTGCCCAGGTCCTCGCAACCAAAAATCCTGCACAATTGAACACAGTCAACACGGAAATGCACCTCTACAGAAGATCAATTCAATGAACGTATAAATATCTGTAACACACTGGAGGAGTGGGCCATGAAAAGGAGATCGAACCGCTTGGAGAAGGCGAGCGCCTGAGAGGGGAGGCATTATGGGTCGTAAGGCATGGGATTGTTGTCTTTGCCGTTTGGGCATGAGCCGAATCGGCACGCCGCTTCAGCTGAACAAGAAATCATTGGTAACCACGAGCTCTCCTTTGACCACGTGGAACAATGCCGTGCTTGATGGGGCGAGACAATGCCGAGTTATGCCAAATGACCGCAAACCTTTGGAACTCAATCGTCGGAGCCATGACTGGAAGAGATGGAATTTCGGGCCGAGAGAGAAGGAAGAGCTAAGCTCGATTGGGAAATTAGTAAGGATGGCCGAAGTTTGGAGTTACTACAAAGATGGTGCGAGCGAAGTGAAGGTTTTTGAGCGGGAAAGAGAGAGAAGAAGCGGCTGAAGTTTGGGGAGAGAAAAACTTTAAATTGTGTTTAAAGCAATCTCTGGTCTCCACTATTTGAGCGGGAAAGAGAGAAGAATCAGGAAGTTTGGAGAGAGAAAAACTTTAAATTGTGTTTAAAGCAGTCTCTGATCTCCAATAAAAGGAGAGAGAAAGGAAGACCCTCTTTCCTTCTTCATTCACCCAACTCTTCTTTTCACAGCAGCCAAAGGCCGCTCCAGAGAGAGAAAAGAGGGACGACACTGTTTGACCGACTTCAAGCCGTTCTTGGCCTCCAACCAAAAGCTCCCCCTCCCCCGTTGTTCTGGCCAATCGCCGAGAACGTGCTTCATAAAGTATAAAATTTTGCTTTTAAACCAATTCTGTTTAGCAATAGATTATGAAAAGGAAATTAGACTCTAACAATCAGATAGAGTTACGATCAAAATAAAAGAGTTTAGGAAGAGAATAAGAACACAAGGTTTATAGTGGTTCGGCTTAATCCAAGCCTATATCCACTCTTTCGCACTGATAGCCCACCGGCTAGATTTCATTAAGAATCAAAAGAGTTGTTATAATATAGCTCTTCCTTGATTCCATAGTGTAGAGACTCTGCTATACTTCCTCAAGATCTCATAGAAGTATAAACTCTCTTTTGAGTATAAGTTCACGCTCAATAATTGAATTGACAAAGAACAAGGAGTGTCAAACTTTGGAATTTCTCTATCGTGCACACACTCAAATAACTAGAACATCTTTTTTATATACTCCTCCATGCCATCATAACCGTTGGCATTTACCAAAGGAACTCTTCCAATCTACCCGTTGGACAGAATCAATTAGGGAGATTTCAAGTTATTTAAGGAATATGATGATAGCCCACCAATCTGCTTGCCCATACAATCAGGATCTAGGTTTCCATAAATAGAACCTTCCAAGTATACTTCGCCAATCAACGATCCAAAATGCCTGAATCAATCTCAAGATGAATAATGGATTCCGAGATGCTATATCCAGCTAAGAGATCTTCTTTAGTCGATAGAATCAAATCCTTAAAGAAATACTTAATTCTGGATAAGTCTTCTTCAACGATCTAGAAACTATCAATGATGATAGACTTTGAATCTTGAGTTTGGTGGTCCGGCAGTCTTCAGACTTGACAAAAGAGTCTACAAGTTTTCAAACTAGATTGATGGAAACGTTTTGTCAGCTTCAAAATACACAAGGAAGTTTTCTCCAACAATCTCCTCCTTTTTTATGGTGATAGAACTTTCCTGCAGATTTGGATATTTTTGACCTGCAAAACAATACTCAAGCAAACATGGATATCTCACAAAAGATAATTGGCTTAGTAAAGATGGCATTAAACCTGCATCCACGGGAGAAAAGGTTAGTCCTGTAAATAAACAACTATCTCTGCCATGAAGTACCCACAATGCTTAAAATATTGCTGTAAACATTTAAACGATCAAACAATCCAAATCCAAATCCAGTCACAACCAAACACAACCAAACCAAACAAAAGTAAAGTCAATAATCAAAAAGTCAAAAAGTCAAGAGTTAAATCTCAAATCTACAACATCTCTCCCCCTTTTTGTCAGCATTAAAAAGGTAGAGACGAAAAGAAAATGGAATTAGGATTGCTTTGGAACGCGAACAAGCTGGAAATCTCCCATTGACTGGACAATCCCTTCCAGCTTTTTCAAATCCTCCTTCAGTTGAGCCACATCTTCACCCTTGGCTTTTGCTTAAACTTGAAGAGTAAGGATATGGATTTGATCATGTAAGGAAACTGAAGAGACTTGACCTGCATTATGCAAGTTCTGAACTTCGCATCTCAGTGCATAAATCTGTCCTCGCATCTCCATAAGAATATCAAGCAGTCTTCGAAAGTTTGCTGAATTATCAGTCTGAGTACTAGCCTCTACATGATTAGTCTGAGGTGTATTGGCAGATGATGGCATTTCTGTATGACCACCCAAACATGGCGATGAAACCTCAGGGAATTGAGAGGCATAGATGTCTTCTGGATCTGCAGGTGAACGACTAACACCTTCATTAGTAACAGCAATTGAAGATGTACCTCTTTTCTCAGCAACTCCCCATGTTTCATTGCCTTCGGGCGGTGAGAAGTACTCTTCATGCTCTGTTTCCTCTTGTTCACCTCTACCTTCTTCTTCTTCTTTTGCAATCCTTCCTTCCTCTACTTCTTTTTCCATTGATTCTCTCTCTCTCTCTACTCCTTTGTTTGAACTCTTCTCTGTCTTGATCTTGTCTCTCCTCTGTCTCTAGAACGGAATGATGTAAGCTTTTAAGTGCGGAAATGGTAATATCTTCCTCATCTTCTTCATCCTCCAAGATGAGTGCTCTTCTTTTCTTGGATGGAGTAATCATGGGCTCCTTCCCTTTCCGTTTTGCAGCCAAAGAGACTGGGTGAGTCTTGACATGGGTTTTCTCCTTGAATCGCTCCAAAGCCTTGTTAAGTTCCTTCATATGCATTTTGGAAACCATTTTCAGTCCCACCACCATTTGATCGCAGGTTCGAATACATAGAATCCTGGGAGGCTGAATATTCAAATGTCTAATAACTTAGTGACAAGTGCTGAGTAAGGAAGTTGGCCCTTGTCTTTCACCACCGTTCTATACATATGGAACATGATAGTGTGTGGAAGAGAGAACTTTTTGCCAGCGTTAATGGCATACATCAGCTTTGCCTTCGAGTTTGAAACATCAATCTTTGAAGTCGATTTGGGTCTGAGGTAGTTGATCACTATCTTGTGAAGCAAAATATTTGAGGCATTCATCCTTAAATATGAAATTCATCCTTCCGCTATTCCATCCCAAACAAGCTCTACCGTTGCACGTCCAATAGACACACTAATTGATTGGAATTTCCCTCTTTCTACCCCAATCACATCAGCCAATGTGTCCATGTCAACTACATAGTCCTGATCTCGAACACTAAATGAGAATCTATTCACATCCAAGAAACTTAGATTAGAATAGAAGTACGCAGTGAGTTCAGCATGAGCCTCTATCATCTCAGAACAAAACCGTTCTAGTTGAAGAAGAGTGAATTTCTCTCGTAGCTTAACATTCAAAGAATCAAGAAAATCAAAATCCACACTTCTAGGGTTGATCACCCCCGCTTTAGCCACTTAGAGTAAAGTCACGTGTGTTCCTCCGAGCGAAACAAATCTATCCTTTGCTTTGAATATTCACCGCAACACCCATTCTAGGCTTAAAATGAGTGTACATCTTATCATCATCATTCCCATCAAGTTGACTCAGCCCTCCGACACGTGGATCGCTTGGGATATTTGCAAATGCTTCTTCTACTGACCCCGCAAGAGCAATTCCCAATCGTTCCATTGTGCATAAAAAGTGGGTTTCATTTCGATACCTTTTCTCTTTCAAGAATTCATCAATATAGTTCAAGGGAGTACCACCCTTCTTCAAGGCAAAGTAAAGCTTAAAAATAAAAGCGGGCTTTTGAGTTCTTACAAGTTCTGCATCTTCAATGATTTCTTCCTCTGCTCGATGATCAATATCCTGAGGTCTAGATGGAGGAGATGGACACTATTGAGAATGTTGTGGGCTCTGCTGCTATCTTGGAGATTCTTCTTCCTCGGTGAGGTCAAAATGCGTAGGACCCTCATGCATTTGTTGTGGTCCTTGTTCGCGATCCTTGAAGACTTTCTTTGGAATGACATTCTTCACAGTCTTTGAGAGATTCCAAACTTGTTTCGCAAGAAAGGTGAAAACTTTTCGAGGATTAAACAAGAGAAGAAAAGAGAAGTTGAAGATCTATGCTTTCTTAGGCTTTTGTGAGTAAAACGGAGAAAAACCAACAGTATATAAAGCAGTCGAAACGAGACATATGAAACGACATAAAAAGAAAAATAGAAAAATGCCTTTTAAAAAATAACTGCCTTTTTTAAAAAAAAATAGATAACCATCATTTCAAAAGATAACTTTTTTTTTCGAAAAGGAATGATTGCGATAATCACGAAAACTAGGGAAGATAACATCAATCAATTATAGATTAATAGATGAACGTACATTTTTGAGATTTTATCCAAGAGATAAATTTCTAAAACAGAAATAACTTACAGTCGTGATTCTTGATCTTCTGAGTCCGAGTATCTTTAGACTTTTTAGCCCTGAGTCTCAACTTCTTAGACTTTAAGATGTTGAGTATGGAACGAATAAACTCGAATTGACTTTTCTCCAAAGGCTTTGTAAAAATGTCCGCCAGTTGATTCTTTGAGTCAATGAACTGAATCGAGACTTCTCCATTTTGCACATGATCTCTAATGAAATGATGTCGAATCTTTATATGCTTTGCTCTTGAATGAAGAATTGGATTCTTGATGAGATTGATTGTGCTGGTGTTGTCACATTTGATCTCAGTGCATGAATCTTCAATTCCAAAGTCTCTTAGTTGTTGTTTTATCCACAAAATTTGTAAACAACAACTTCCAAGAGCCACATATTCTGCTTCTATTGTAGAAAGAGCTACGATACTTTGCTTCCTCGAAAACCAAGATACAATCCTATTACCAAACAATTGACAGGTGCTTGAGGTGCTCTTTCTATCAACTTCACATCCTGCTAGGTCTACGTTTGAATATCCAAGGAGAGTAAAGTCTCATTCTTTAGGATACTAGAGACCTAAATTAGAGGTTGAAGCAACGTATTTGATGATACGTTTAGCAGCACTCAAATGAGATTCTTTAGGGTCTGATTGAAATCTAACACAAATACAAACACTAAACAGAATGTCATGTCTAGAAGCAGTAAGATAAAGAAGTGAACCAATGATACTCCTATATAACTTCTAGTCTACTTTCTTTCCTCCTTCATCTTTGTCCATCTTTAAGGAACTTAACATTGATATATCATTCTTTTTGCAATTCTCCAGTCCAAACTTTTTTACAAGTTTTTTAGCATATTTTTCTTGGTGAATAAAAGTTCCTTCCTTCAGTTGTTTCACTTGAAGCCCGAGAAAGAATGTTAGTTCACCCATCATACTCATTTCAAATTCATCCTACATAGACTTAGAGAATTTCTTGTACAGATTTTTATTAGGAGATCCAAAAATAATATCATCAACATAAATTTGAACAAGCAAGAAGTTTTTGCTTTCTCTTTTGATAAACAGGGTAGTGTCTACTTTACCTTTAACAAAACCATTTTGAATTAAAAACTTACTTAACCTGTCGTACCAAGCTCGAGGTGCTTGCTTTAAACCATATAGCGCCTTTTTTAGTTTGAATACAGAATCTTTTCCTTGGGTCTTCAAAACCAAGAGGTTGTTCCACATAGACTTCCTCTTGGATAAATCCATTTAGGAAAGCGCTTTTGATGTCCATTTGGAATAACCTGAAATTCTTATAACAAGTAAAAGCAAGTAATAATCTAATTGCTTCTAACCTTACTACTGGTGTGTAAGTCTCATCATAGTCTATCCCTTCTTCTTGCGTATATCCTTTGACCACGAGTTTTGCTTTGTTCCTTATGACTTTTCCTTTCTTGTTTATCTTGTTCTTGAAAACCCATTTAGCTCCAATGATAGATTTACCTTTTGGTTTAGGAGTCAATTCCCAAACATCATTGATACTGAATTGCTTGAGTTCTTCTTGTATAGCTTCAATCCATCTTTCATAAGTTAAAGCTTCTTTTATGCTCTTGGGTTCTATTTTAGAGATAAGAGCCATAACACTAGACTCTTCACGCATTTTGGATCTTGTACAAATTCCTTCATTAATGTTACCAATAATGAGTTCTTTGGGATGACTAGACTTGTGCTTCCAATTGTTGGTTGGCTTGTCGACTTGTTGATCTTTTTCTTCATTTGATTCTTCAATGATTATTTGTTGCTAGTCCTCTGAAGTCTGAGCTGCTTCTTGAGGTTTAGACCTTGTAGAGTCTAGAGCAGGTTCAGATTCTTCTGGTTGGGTCCGAATCGATTGATTTTGTATAAAGTCTTGAAATTTGACATTCATTTATTCCTCCACAGATTGAGTCTTTTTGTTGTATACTCTTTGTTGTATACTCTGTAAACTTTGCTAGTGGTTGAATATCTAAGGAAGATGCCTTCGTCTGATTTTTCTTCAAACTTACCAACTCGATCATTTGCATTTTTCAATATAAAACATTTGCATCCAAACACATGAAAATAGGAAACAATTGGCTTCTTTCCTTTGAACAACTCATAGGGAGTTTTCTTCAGAATAGGCCTTAAGAAGACTCTATTGATAATATAGCACGCTGTAAAACTGCTTCAGCCCAAAAACGAGAAGAAATGTTACTTTCAATTAAAAGAGTTCTAGCCATTTCTTGCAGCGATCTATTCTTCCTTTCCACAACTCCATTCTACTCTGGAGTGTATGGTGAGGAGAACACATGCTGAAAGCTAGATTCATCACAGAATTTAGCAAAGTCTTGATTTTCAAACTCACCCCCATGGTCTATCCGTATACTTGAAATAACATACCATTTCTCATTTTGAACTTTCTTAGCAAATTTTATAAAATATGAAAATGTTTCAGACTTACTTGCCAAGAAATATACCAAAGTAAATCGTGAATAATCATCAACTATTACTAGGTAATATTTCTTACCTCCAATACTCTAAGTTTTGGTTGGTCCAAAGAGATCATATGCAAGAGCTGCACTACATGATCAGTGGACACTTGATTTACTAGTTTAAAGGAATTTCATACCTGTTTTCCCAACACGCATGGTGTGCATAGATTTGATTTTTGATATGTCAGTTTGGGTAGTCCACGAACAAGCTTCTTTGTTGAGATCTTGGCTATTTGCTTCATGTTGATGTGCCCAAGTTTTATGTGCCATAGATTCGCTTCCTCTTGAATTGAGATTAGACATTGGGATTTTTCTGGTTTGATATCCAAGAGATAGATATTCCCATGTCTTCGCCCCATGAAAGTTTGAGAGGAGTCTTTACTGGTTCCTAAACATATTCCTTCTTGAAAGTTGATTTTGAAACCTGTGTCGCACAGCTGATGATACTTAGCAAGTTGTAGTTGAGTCATTCAACTAAGGAAACATTATTGATCGTGAAACTTTCAATCTTTACGGTTTTGTATCCCACAATTATGCCTTTACTATTTCCCCCAAAAGAAACTTTTCCACCATTAACTTGCATAAGCTTTACGAAGCAACTTGAGTCTCTTGTCATGTGTCTTGAGCATCCATTATCCAAGTACCATTTAACATTTTTCTTGATAGTGACCTACATTTAAAAAAGAAACTCAAGCTTTCTTTGGTACCCATACTTTCTTGGGTCCAATGGAGTTAGTGTGATATATTGTCTTTGCCCAAACCTTCCTCACGGGTTTCCAAACCATAGGACAATCTTTCTCAAAATGTTCTGAGCTGTTGCACTTAGAACATTTAAGAACACTGCGGCCTACAGGTTTTACAAAAACTTTTTGGAAATGATTTTTGTAAAATCTTTTGTAGATCTTTGTTTAATCTTTCATTTACTTTAGGAAAATCAATTAGAGAAATGGTTTTAGCAATCATTCACAAACCTGATTTGTTAAAATAAGGTCTTTGTGTTGAAAGAATCTTTTCTAATTTTTCAGATCCTATAGAAAACATTTTAGAAATACTTGAGATATCATTTTTCAAAAATGCATTTTCTTTTGAAAGATAGTCTGCATTTTCTTTCAAAGTAATAACACTTTTATCTAAATTTTCAACATTTTCTTTCCAAACAATCTCCTGTTACTTTAGTGCAGAATTTTCTCTTTTTAGTTCGGAAATCTCTTGAGAGAGGCTTTGAGGCTAAGACACAATTTATCAATATACTTAGAGACTTTAGTAGGAATTTTTAAATTACTTACCTCGATTTCACTGTCTGAATTTGAGTTTGTCTCAAAGTCTGAATCTGATTCTGATTGTGCCATAAGACAAATATTGGCATAATCATCATCACTTTCTTCACATTCGGTATCACTTCAAATTTCTACTTTAAGAGCTTTTCGGTATTTCTTAGCTTTTCCTTTCTTTCTTTTCAGTAAAGGACAGTTGGGTCTAATGTATTCCTTTTTCTTGCATTCAAAGCAGATTACATCATTGTTGGATTCATCATCCTCAGCTGATTTATTCTATAACTTTTGAAAATTTTGTTTCTTTGAATTGAATCTTCTTCATTTTCTATTCAGTTTTCTGAACCTTCTTATCATGAGAGCAAGTTCTTCATCGTCCATATCGTCTTCAGAATCTGTAACATTAGAATCATCATTAGATTTTAATGCAATGGATTTTTTTACCTTTGGGATCTTTATCTTCATTGATTTGCTCCACTTCATAAGACTGAAGAGTGCCAACCAATTCGTCAATAAAAAGTAGCATGATTCTTTGTGTCTCCCTTATTGAGGTCTTTATGTGATTCCAATCTTTGGAAAGTCCACGCAGTAACTTGTTAACCTTCATGAGGCCCGAGATTGGTTGACCTTGATACTCAAGACCATTCACGATTTCTGTAAAATGACTAAACATGTCAGTGATAGATTCTCCTAATTTCATCTTGAATGCTTCATATTGACTGAGCAGAATATTGATTCTGGTTTCTTTCACTCGATCGGTTCCTTCATAGGTGATGTACAATCTATCCCAAACTCCTTTAACTGTTTCACAAGAAAATATTCTGTTATATTCAGTAGGAGATAATGCACAATATAAGGAATACATTGCTTTTGCATCAAGAGTTTGTCTTTTGATTATCTCTTCTTGAGTCATTTCACTAGACTCAATAGCTTCTTTTCCTCTTTCTGAGACTGTTGCAATTTTAGGAATAATTCCTTGGTCCACCATGTCCTATTCCAGAGGATCTTTGGATCTTAGGAATGCCTTCATCTTATTTTTCCATATGCTATATTCCTTTCCATCAAAATAAGGCGGTCTGGTGTTGCTTTGCCCTTCAACTAGACTTGGAGCCAACATACTAGCCATGGATCGTTAACTCTGAAGTAAAAACACTTCAACTTAAATGAGTACACAGGCTTTGATACCAATTGTGAAAGCTAGTACGAGCACCTAGATGGGGTGAATAGGTGCGAAAACAAATTTTGTAGAGTAAAGTATAAAATTTTGCTTTTAAACCAACTCTGTTTAGCAATAGACTTATGAAAAGGAAATTAGACTTTAATAATCAGATAGAGTTACGATCAAAGTAAAAGAGCTTAGGGAAGAGAATAAGAACATAAGGTTTATAGTGGTTCGGCTTAATCTAAGCCTACATCTAAGCCTACATCCACTCTCCTGCACTAACAACCCACAGGTTGGATTTCACTAAGAATCAAAAGAGTTGTTACAGTATAGCTCTTCCTTGATTCCACAATGTAGAGACTCTGCTATACTTCCTCAAGGTCTCACAGAAGTATAAACTCTTTTTTAGTACAAGTTCACACTCAACAATTGAATTGACAAAGAACAAGAAACTTCAGACTTTGGAATTTCTCTATCGCACACATACTCGAATAATTAGAACGTCTTCCTTATATACTCCTTTATGCCTCCATACCCGTTGGCACTTTCCAAAGGAGCTCTTTCAATTTACCCGTTGGACATAATCAATTAGGGAGATTTCGAGTTATTTAAGGAATATGACGATAGCCCACTAATCCTGCTTACCCATACAATCAAGATCTAGGTTTTCATAAGTAGAACCTTCCAAGTATACTTCGCTAATCAACGGATCCAAAATGCCTGAATCAATCTCAAGATGAATAATGGATTCCAAGATGCTATATCCAGCCAAGAGATCTTCTTTAGTCGATAGAATCAAATCCTTAAAGAAATACTTAATTCTTGATAAGTCTTCTTCAACGGTCTAAAAACTGTCAATGAGGATAGACTTTGAATCTTGAGTCTAGTGGTCCGGCGGTCTTCAGACTTTGACAAAGAGATCTGGAAGTTTTCTCCAACATGTTGAAGAGGGTCCAAGAGTGTCGGAGAGTGTCGGATACGTGTCACAGTGTCCGACACGACACGAAGGCTTTTAAAGAATGTCGGTGATTCATAGGTTACCAACGGTTTCTTATTCAACCGAATCGGTGTGCCAATTCGAATTAGGCCCCAGAACGGGAGAGACAATGATCCCATGCTATAGCACATTACTACGAAGATGAAAGAGACAAAGAGAAGGAAAGATGAACAAAGGCTTTACGTAGTTTGGTCGACCAAGAAAAAATTTCTTGGAAGCCTACATCCACAGTAAAAATCCCCATATTTTCTTAGCTTCATGGGGGATACTCATTCTCCATAAATAAAGAAGAGTACATCTCTAAACATAGCTTATGATTTTTATGGTAAATACAACTATTACATATTGGATCTTGATTCTCAATCGTAATATTACATATTAGATCTTGATTATCAATCTTATCATGATTTGGCAAGTATTACATATTAGATCTTGATTATCAATCTTATCATGATTTGGCAAGTTTATCTCACCAACATTCCCCCTACAAGTTGGGCCGAAGATATCTTTTGAGGTCAACTTGGCCAACATTTGTTGAAATACTCATTTATAAAAGGGTTCGGTAAACACATCAGCAAGCTATTCTTCGCTTCGAACATCAGGAGTCTTGATAGTTTTGTCATGAACTTTCTATCAAACAAAATGATAGTCGATTTCTATGTGTTTTGTTCTTTCATGGAAGACCAAATTTGATGCAATGTGAGTTGCTGCTTTATTATCACAAAATAGCTTCATAGGAGCATGAGGTCATTCAAGATCCAAGTCACTCAATAGCAAATGAAGCCAGACCAATTCAAATGCGGCAGATGCCATATCTCTATATTCTACTTTGGCGATCGAACGAGCAACCACACTCTGTTTTTTGCTTTTCCACGTAACGAGATTACCTCCCACAATCGTACAAAAACCGGTGGAGGACCTCCTATCAATGGGACTACCAGCCCAATCAGCACCACCATATATCCTACAATCTCCATGTGACCATGTTTCTTCATGAGAATGCCATGTCTTGGACATGACTTCAAATACCTCAATATACGACCATGTCTTGGACATGACTTCAAATACCTCAATATACGATCAACAAGCTCCCACGAGACTTTCAGTAGGAGTATGCATAGGTCGAGTGATAGATAAATTAGTCAACAACTAATCTTTGAAACTAACCAAAATCTTGGAGAGGAGTAGTATTTTTAATCACTTTTCTCCCAAAGTCCCTAGGAGACTCTGCAGATTTGGCCCCCAAACTTCTCATGCCAATTTTTTTTTTTTAGAGTTTCTTGTAAATTATCACCAGTAATGATAATGTCATCAACATAAATTAATACTACCACAATTCCTTTAGAATTTTTCTTAACAAATAGAGAATGATCAAACTTATCATTTTAAATCCAAACGTCATGAGGGCTATATTCAACTTTCTGTATGATATAGCTAGTACGAGTACCTAGAGGGGGGTGAATAGGTATATAAAAGATTTTTCTTGGTGATTGCACAATACTTAGACAGTTGAAGGATTTGCGACAAATAATAATCAACGTAAGACTGAGTAAAGGAAAGAGAGAATTGAACACGCGGTTTATAGTGGTTCGGCTTGATTCAAGCCTACGTCCACTCTTCTGCACTGACAGCCAATTGGCTGGATTCCACTATGAACAAAGAGATGTTACAGTGTTGATCTTCCTTGATTTCTAGGTGTAGATGATCTACCACACTCACTCAAGGTATCACCAAGTATAGACACTCTCTGTGTATACAATTTCGCTCAGACTGCGTATCGACTAATAATCAAGGTGCTTCTGGACTCGGAATTTCTCTATCGATCACGTTTTTAACACAACTGGAACGTCTTCCTTTTTATACTCCTTTATGCCATCATACCGTTGGCACTTACCAAAGGAATTCCTCCAATCTACCCGTTGGACGGAATCAATCAAAGAAGATTATTCGAGCTATTAAAGGAACCTGACGATAGCCCATCAATCATGTTCGCCCATACAATCAGGATCTTGGTTTCCAAGAATAGAACATTCCAAGAATATTTCGTCGACCACCGGATCTTCAATTGATCTAGATACAAATAAAAGAATCCGATATGTTTATCCAACCAAGAGATCTTCTCTAGAGGATAGGATTAAATCCTTAACCATAAACTTCGGCTCTGGATTTCATTCGTCACTGGATCAGAAAGACTGTCAATGAGAATAGTCTTGAGTCTTAAGTCTTGAGTCTTGAGTGCTGAGTCTGGTGATCAGAAAGTCTTCAGACTTTAAACAGACGGTCTGCAAATATCCAGACTAGACTAATAGAAACGTTTTGTCAGCTTCAAAATATTCTGGAAAGATTTCTCCAACACTGTACCATGCTTGAAGTGACTGCTTAATCCCATAAATTGCCTTCTTGAGTTTGCAAACAAATCCTTGATTTTCTAAGGGGTGACCTGGAGGGAGATCCATGTATGCTTCTTCTTCAAGCTCTCCATGAACACCTTCTTAATGTCCATTTGGAAGATAGACCAACCCCAATTGATAGTAGCTGACATGAGAACTTTGACAATATTCATCTTACCATAGGAGCAAATGTTTCTTTGTAATCTACTCCGTATGTTTGGGTGTATCCCTTGGTCACTAATCTAGCTTTGTGCCTTTTGAATTGAACCGTCACTTTGTACTTGATCTTGTAAATCCATCGACAGCCTACAAGACGATTTCCAATAGGTGATGGAATAATATACCAACACTGATTTTTGTCAAGAGTTTTGAGTTCCTAATCCATAGCCTTTCTCCACACAGCTGATTGTTACGCCTCAAGAAAGTTTGCAGGCTCGATATTTGTATCTATAGCTGATAAGAAGCTATAAAACTCTAGAGGGTTGTAATTATAAAAAACATAAGTCTATATGGGATAGGCCGTAGACAACGACTGATATGTGACAAAATCCCAAAGACGAGTTGAGGGCTGAAATGTTCGAGTTGATCGACAAACTGGAGCTATTTCCTGAATAGGGCCAGGAACTGAAGAAGTCATGTCTTGATTAGAAGTGTCTCTCTCATTTCTTTGCCTCTCATCAATCACCAAATCATCATAAACAATTGGTAAGGGAGCAAATTCCATATTGGCCATTGCAATCATAGTTGTTACTATTAACATTAGTATTCTCCCCTGGAATATGATCCCTGGAAGGAAAATACACATGACTTTTATCAAATGTAACATCCCGAGAAATAAGCATTTTTTTGGTGGAAGGATGAAAGCATTTATAACCCTTTTGACATTGAAATATCCCAAAAAAAAAAAAAATGCATTTGTGTGCACGAGGGTCTAATTTACTCCCCAATGAAGTGTGAACATAACACACACTACCGAATACGCAAAGATGAGATAGATTAATAGACCGGCAACTTACAAGGAGCACTTCTATAGGAGATTTGTATTGCAACACCTTACTAGGAAGACAATTGATCAAATAGCAACTTGTTAGAATGGCATCTAACCAAAAATGTCGCGGTAAGTTTCCATGAAACTAAAGGGATTGAGACGTCAAGGAGATGATGATTTTTCCTCTCCGTGACCCCATTTTGTGGAGGAGTTTTAACATATGATGTTTGGTGCATAATACCTAGACTTTTGAGAAAGGACTCAAAGGGGTGATTGGTTTATTCAATCTCATTGTCAGTACACAATATTTTAATCCAAGCACCATACCGTGTTTGAATCATTTAAGTAAGTTCTTTGAACATTGTCAATACTTCACCTTTAGAGGTAAGCAAATTCAACCAAGTAGTTCGAGATTCATCATCTATCAATGTAATAAAATACTTAAAACCATCTCAGGATTCAATTGGTGCACTACACCAAACATTAGAATGAATTAAATCAAATAATTCATAAGCGTTATTTGTCTTTTGAGAAAAATGCAATCTATGCTGTTTAGCAAAATGACAAGTTTCACAAGAGCTTGAATCTAGAGAAAATGTAGGATCAATAGATTGTAACACCCGATCTGATGGATGCCCCGTATGCCAATGCCATAGTTGAGATGTTAAGTCTTTATTCTGACTAGCAACCAAAACCATACTCGAAAAATCAAGAGTGTATAGCCCATTTTGAAACCGGCCTTCACCAATCTTCCTCCCTATGACTCGGTCTTGAAAGATAACCTGATCATAGGAAAAGGTAAAGTATACATACTGCAAATGCTGGTGCATCTGTCGAGCCTTGATAAAAGTTGGAAAATTCCATCGAATAGCTTTTCTTATGTATCAGGAAGAATTGACGTGAAGATTATGCTTAGCTTTCTCTTAGCATGCTGTCTTCATTTACATTGTTTGGTCATGGGAGATTGTTGAAACTTTGATGGTTTGTTCCAAGAAAATCTGTTGCTGAAAATTCCATAATCGGTTCAAACATATGATCTTATCATTCTATTACTCTTTAGTACTGGAATGAGCTCAAGAACGACTTTCACAAAGTATGCTTATAGAGTACTTTAACCATTATATTTTATCTAGTTTATTAAAGTTCTTCGTGTTTACTTTAACTCTGCTTTATGGCGTATTAGTTATTCGTTTGGACGTAAAACCTTAAAGTAAACACAAATAATTAACATAATCATTCTCATTATTCTTCATTCTCTTTTTACACCTTTCTTGTTGTAGTTGACTGCAGTCCAACAGATGATTATATTGCTATGGCAAGGAATAATAGCCTAAGCATTCTTTCATCCATATTAAATGGGAAGTTGCACATCGCATTGTTCACTTCAACCATGGAGGGGAGAATTTGATGACTCTAGTGTGAAAGGTACATGATCTCTATGTTCAAATTTAGATGTTTGTGTGTGGCAATTTTGAAGCAAGAGGTTAGTTGGAAGATGATCATTCATGCCGTGTCTTTCACTGAGGTTGCATTTTGGATTGTTAAAATGGTCCTTCAGATAAGGATCACTGCATAATTGCATGTGCAAGGGTTGTTTTTTATATATAGATTCTGTTCACACTTGAATTCTTTCTGAGGAATAACTTTGGTCTTTAAGGTTTTTTATGGTATGGTAGGCCAAACTTGGAAAAGTTCCAAAAGGAGTTATTTGTTAAATTCTCTTTCTGACAAACGATATACTGGTTGGTTGTCCATGTGAGATGATTCTAGACATTGAAAGTTGAACTGAGATGTTCCCAAATCATCTCGACAGAATTGTTCAGCATATTTTTGTAATAATGCGGATGCCATCATCTGCAAATGTCAGTTCATTGTCACTTAGGATTTCATAACCAGGTAAAAAGCGGCAGTTGGAATTACTTTTACCATTATATTTGTCTATCAGCATGGCCCTTCCCATATTTTGTCGTTATTATTTACTTCATGGGCCTAGAACGAGGGAAAAGCAGAAGATAGGACTGCATGGACAGCAGTTCTTTAGGCTGCACATGATAAAATTTCTGTTTCTTGATTTCTCTATTTCTCTGTTCCCCGGAACAGGTTTGGAACAGAAATCTGTTTGATAACACAATTTGATTTCTCTATTTCTGAAACAGATTTCTATTCCAGAAATTGATTTGAAGGAGAAATCATAAGCTAGAAATTGTAGCTTCTCTGTTTCTGAAATAGAAACAGAAATTATTTTTTTTTTCTCCATCTTTCAAAAATAGAATTTTTGTTCTCAAATTGACAAAAGAAGTTATCATACCACATTCCTTTGATGTTGTCCCACAAGAGATTCTTATGGATCCTAAGCATAAACGTTACTTCAAGGTAGAATTCTCATATATTCCTTTACACCATCAATTTTATTTTGTTGATAATATTGTATAATACTAGTCTTTAATAATATCGATGGCACCCACATTCATGCTTCTATACCTGTGTCGAAGCAAATCCCATTTAGAGGTAGGAAAGGCACCATCACTCAGAATGTGATGTGCGTTTGTTCATTTGATATAAAATTTACTTTTGTATATGCTGGTTGGGAAGGCTCTGCCAACGATTGTCGAGTGCTTGCAGCAGCATTGGAGACTCCTCACTTGGAATTTCCTCGGCCGCCACTAGGTATTTGTTTGTCCTTTAAGGAGTAATTTTCTTTATGATCATATTTATAGTTACAAATTATGACCAATGTATGAATACATTGTTGTAGGCAAATAATATGTCATGGATTCTGGTTATGCAGCAACTCCGTGATTTTTAACTCCTTTTAGAGGTGACCGATATCATTGAAATGAGTATAGGGGTAGAGCGACACGGCCAACAACTGCAAGAAAATTGTTCAACTATAGGCATTCTTCTTTAAGGAATGTCATTGAAAGATCATTTGGGACATTGAAGAATTGTTTTTTCATTTTGAGACACGTGCCCTCATTTGCAATTTGAAAGCAAGCACATATCATAATTGCATGTTGTGCCATCCATAATTACATCCGTAATCAAGACAAGATGGATAAGAACTATTTCCTATATAGAGATTCGATGTACTTGGCTAAACCTACGCAGGATAAGCTTGCAAACATTTAGTTGACCGAAGAGGAAAACCAAATAAATACGCTTTGGAAAACCATTGCCAATAAAATGGCAAGGGATAATAATATGCTGAAAATTTCATGAAATTGTATTTTCAATTTTTGTAATGTATTAGTATTATTTCGACTATTATTTTGTATTTGAGAATTTTCTATGTTGTTATCTATCTAATTTTTATTCTTAAAAATAGAAATTTTATTCTGTTATCAAACGGATTTCTATTTCAGAAATAGAAATTTTGAGTTGTTATCAAACGGATTTCTTTGCTCAGAAATTTGTCTGGGCAGAAATCAATTTTTATTCCAGAAATTTTATCATGCGCAGCCTTAGTGTTATATGAAACCAAGGAATAGGATTTGATGGAACATTGGAGCTTGTAGAAAACACAGGGATCTCTTATTGTAGATAGATAAGCGAGATAACTTGTCATGTCCTTAGAAGCATTTACAGGCAATCTGCGTCACTACAACATATCAAAATTTCCTCTCTACAAGAAACGAATCAGCTATCTTAATTAGATTAATTTACAATTATTTCTCAGAGTCCAAGTTGTCTGGCTTTGAGGGTTATTAGCATTTTTCTGTATTTTTTCTTGGTTAAGTTCTTACCACTTTTATTTCCTAGAAAGCATAATTTGACATTGTTTCATGGGTTCGTGTAGAATCCTTTTCTTATTATTATTTTTTTATCTGGCATTTCCATCTCTTAAAAGGAAAATCTTAGCTCTTAAAAATATGCTTGAAGTCCAAGTGAGAAGATGAATCTTTGTGTTCATCACTTATGAAAGAAACCAAATAAAAAAAATAAAAAATAAAACCTTCAATGTGCATGAGGTCATTATGTCACACGTTCTTTTTAGGTTACTCTAGAAATCAGGTTGTAACTTTGGTTTGGTTTATAAGACTTGTGTAATATCCCGAAATTTGGCCGTATTTCGAAATATATGAAGTGGTTATTTTATCAGTGCACTTATTGGGTGAGGTCGTAAAGGATTAAAAATGCGAAAGACCGGAGAATTTGATCAGGGATCGACTGTTCGACCATAAGGATTGACAATGATCAATACTACACTATTATAAGTCAATTAACGAATGGATATAAATCGATTTGACGGAAGTACGTAGTGATTTTACACAATTACAATACTCACATCGAGCGACGATAAGTCGATATTTCTCTTGATCTTATATTCAAGATACGTAATTGAACCCCTGTGATTACATGACAACTGAGAGTCGTCCGCGATTCGAAGAGGCACAAATATGGATCGAAAATTATCAACCGCACCGCCACGAGAACCCCTAAAAACCGTCAAGTAGATTAGGTCGTACTAAAGTCATGTTTGATCGATTTTTAATCGTGAAATTTAATTCGATTTTGGGTATCGAACTTTCGAGGATTTCAAAACTAAATTTTTGGACATCGCCTTATCATCCACATCGCCTTATCATCCATTGAATTATTGGCATGTTCGAAATTTCGAAGAATGAATTATCGGACGAAAATTTGGGGACTGGAAAAAGGAAATTCGTATCCAGTGGCAAAATTGCGAATTATGGGCTAAGAAATTTGTTAAAAAGAAAATTAAATTTTAGAATATATTTTGTGTGGCATCCGGGTTTTCATCAGACCTCGAATAAGTAATGGCTCGTCACAAGTCGACAGGAGTATCGATAGAATGCGTCATTGGCACCATTTGCGGACACTATTTCGTCATCGTCATCGTCGGTATAGCATTAGGCCATCATTTCATCACCACCCGTCGTTCCGAAACATCAACTTTCGGAGAAAAATTTCCCATGCACGGCCAAGCACACATCCGATATTAGTCTCGAGCGGCCTCACAAATCAACCGAGCCGAAGACCCGTAACATGCAGCGGCCATGCGTACGTCCACAACACTTTCTTCATGCAGAGATGAAGACGTGCACGTCGGTGTTGTCCTCTCCAATTACTGCCAGTGTGATATCATTTAATTGACTCAAGAGTCAACTAAACAAAGCCACGTTCATCTATTCTCCTGCATGAAAACACGAAGACCATCGACTTAAATGGCCATGCAGCCACGTCCATTTGATGGTCAATTAAAGAGGAACAATTGACCAAGAAGTGGCCGCGCCACAGCCACGTCTTCCTTCCCTTCGACTGGTCAACAAAAGAAGGGGAATGTTGACTAAGAAGAACCGAATGGCAGCCACGTTTTCTACCCTACTCAGCAAGCCGAAGTCCCAAAGTTTGACGGATTGACCAAGACGTGTCAATCGTAAAAATACAGGGGGAGAACTTGAAGAATGCAGCGGCCACGCTCATGCATGGAAGAAGTAATGGAAGGGGGTATTCGGTCGAAGGCCATGTTTCTCCAGCTGCCCCGTGCGCGTGCTGCCAGCGGGATCCCCTCTGTTGACTCATGCAGTCAACGCAGAAGAACGGCTACTCTTCGGTCGAAGAAGCCACGCGAAGGATCCACGTTTCTCTCTCCCTCTTCGGTGGCCAGCGGAGAGAGCGTCCGGGACAGCATGCAAGCCACGTTCCCACCCACCTGTCCTCGCCTCCTTCTGCCGCCGAAGCTTTCATTTTGTTGACTGGTTTTTCATCAACAAAACCAGTGACGGAAATAGCAAACCGGGAAAGAGAGAGAGCGGCAAGCGAGTGAGAGAGACCAAGAGAATAGTGAGCGAGAGTGAGCTGCGAGAGAAAGAAAGGGATCGTTCCCTTCGCCCGTGCGAGCGCGCCGCCGACGCCAACGCTGCTCGTACTTGCTGTTGCCGAGCTGTGTTCGTGACCGAGATACCTCGGCTTGTGCCTCACCACAAGCCGTTGTTGCCATCACCGCTTCTCCTCACCTTGACTGTAGCTCGTAGCTTGCGGTCCGCTCGCCGTCAATGCCATAGGATTAAGGCAAGTGAAAGTCTACTAACCTATTAAATGCACTGCCGTTATTGTCTGATTTAGTGCAGTTAGATTGGAAATACTTGAATTTTGATGTTGGATGGTGACTTCTAGAATGACTGAATTGGTTTGGGACTAGGCTATTGAGGGAGATATTTCTCATGGATACATGTGATTTTGGCCTTCGAAAATGCATCAATCTTTGTTGTTGCAAAGCTTTGAAGATTTTGATTGTGAACTATTTTGGAAATCTCCCGATTTAAGTTAAAACTTCTATGTACCGACGCGCCGCTTGTAAATGTTTCAAGAAATGTTTGGTGTCCTCGAAATTCCGAACTTTTATATGAACCATTTTAAAATCTTTAAGGCGGGATTGAGATTTGGATTTGCCGACATGCCGATTTCAAATTACTTTTGGTTTTGATAAATTGTTTTATTTCGACCCGTGATGTACGAGTGCAACTCGAGGCTATTCATGTGGATTTCGAAAAGCATTTGAGATTTAAACGTGAAAATGGATTTTATGGATTTGGTATGATGCTTTTGATTTTATGAATTGATTTCATTTACTTGAAAATGACATTTGCTTCAAAGTCTGTTGTTGTTGCATTGACATGCCTTTGACAACCTCAATTTACATTGCTTGATATTTGACAAGGGAGATTGTCAAGAACCCAAAAGGATTTCAAATGTTGTTGTTGTTTTGAAAATGGTTTGGCACTAAAATGACTTGGTTGATATACCATGGCTGAGATTTCAATGAAAACTCATGGGATTTCTGATGTCTTTGCATTGAAAATGTTTTTATTGAAATAATATGAGATGATATTGTTGCCATTGGACCCTTGGGTCAACGATGCCCCGAGAGTCGGATGCCCATAAGGATCGTAGGGGTCAATGTCTTTGGATGTATGGGGTCCACAAAGCCTCAGAGGCACCCCGGGAGTGTCAGGATGCCCATTGGTATATCGATACATAATTCCGAGGGATGCCCGGTGGTATGTCAATACGTAATTCCAGAGGGTAGGGGTAACCATTTTCATGAAGAGCCCCGGCGATTCCTCGTGATGCTAGGTGGGATGCGAGATGCCAAGAGGTATGACGTAACATGCTCTAGATGCTCAGTGGTCCAGTGGCGTAATGCCGGAGGACTTCGCGACGCTAGGTTGGGTGTGAATGCCTGGAAGGATGCAAACATTAGTCCTCTGGGAAGTGAAACCTTTTGGATATTAAAAATGATGGCTCTACTAAGTGTGTGTGTGTGTGTGTGTGTGTGTGTGTAGTCTAGTTATAGGACTAAATTGTGTGGCATGGAATGGAACGTGTCATTACAGTTTGGCCCTATAATCAGGACTTATGTGACTGAAATGATACATTCTGGTTTTGAAACTGCATTGCTATTGCTTTGAAAAGTTTTATCGACTTGATACATACTCATTCTTTGATTACTTGTTTTGTCTATCTTGCATGAACTTAGATTTGTGATGGCTTGCATAGTATAGCTTAGTAGATCTTCAACTGCTAGGTGGTTGTACTCACCCCTATTGGGGACTAATATTTCAGACTAGATGAGATGTCTCTGCTGCCTGTACCTCCCAGCACATTTTATGGGATTTCGGTCTACCTACAGTGTGAGTGGTCGGAGTATCACCACCCCGAGGTGTGAGGGTTGATTTTTATTTGAGTGCGGGTGCTGATAGTGTTTGACATTGGTCCTCCCGCCAGCCCAATACTTTAGGAGAATCTCACTATCTTCGTCCGTTGAGATGGACGCACGCTAGGGCCATTGCCACCGCCATCAACAAACGGACCGGACGGATGGGTGTGACCGCGAGCTAGGGACAGCAGAGGCAAGATTTTTGGATGCCGACACTGATTGATGGACTTACGTATATGACTGTTGGAAAAAAAGAAAAAAGAGAAAGTTGGGTATCTTTTGATATGTAGCCGAGTATAGAAAATCACGGCATTTTTGGTGTACCGACTGAATGATGTCCATCAAGTTTATGTAAATAAAAGTGTCTAGCTTTTACCTATAAAAATATTTAGTTGGTGTGCATAGTTTTTAAATAGAGAAGGGAGTTGTTGGATATGCTTCCGCCATATTTTTGCACAGAGACCTATGGAAAGGATATAAACCCCCAGGATTCATGGACTTATTAAATTTCTATGGTATCAGAGTAATAGACTATCAGGTCAAGAGATAGCAAAGGTATTCGTGGCGACCTTAACAGATCGGGGGCCATCGGGGGATGCCACATTTTGGAGACAAAATGCTTGGCATAAAGGAAATTGAGGAATAGTTGATGTGAGATTGATGGGATTTTGGACAAAAATCCTTCTTCCCCCTTTCTTTTTATTTTTCTCTCTCTCTCTCTCTCTCTTTTTTTCCTCTCTCCCTCTCCCTCATGCCTCCACTTCCCCCCTTTTGCCGATTGCTCCTCCTTTCTCCTTTCATCTCCCCCCCCCCCCACCTCCCTCCCTCCCCAACTTCTTCTTCTTCCTTTTTCTTGCTTGCCGCCACTTCACCACCACCACAGCACCGCCCACACCTCCACCCCTTCCACCAACATCATCTCACCACCACGCCACCATCATCTTCCCCATTTTTCTTTCCCCTCCGAGCTGAGGCCACCCCTCCCCTTTTTTCTTTTTCTTACCGTTCGCCTACATCACGACCATTGTTGCCGCCCCACTCTCCTTGGCCACACCACCATCACCACCTTTTGCCGCTGCCCACTCGCGCCATCTATGCTGCAGTTGCTTCGCCGTCATCACCACCACCACCACCAAGCCGAGCCCCCTCATCCGTGGGTTTGAGGAGCCACTGCCTCCGTCACCATCGAGTTTCTGTTCGAGTTGCGAGTTTTTGTCTCCGTTGCGCCACCGTCGCTACGAGCTCGCTGTCACCAGAAACACGTGAGTTAACTCCCTAATCGTGGATTATGATGTTAATTATGTTTAGGGGATATATTAGTTTAGAAATAATGACGTTTAATATTAGTCAAAGTTGGTTTAGCCTTAATTGCGATTAAGGATGATTTAGATTAAATTTAAGTGCAATCGGTTTAAGTAATTATCCAAATTGTATACAAGATAGACAAACGAGCTCATGATACAAACCTCTTCTCCTAACCCTTGGCTCACCGTGAACTGGTTTTCACTCCCTTTAGAAAAAGTGGAAGACTAAGACGAATTAACCTTTTGGATAGTACGTGGGGTCTTATGGCTGGATTGACTATATTAGCAAATCATCAAAAAGTTTATGACTCAATTAATACAATCGAAATGTTTATAACTGAATTGAAACAAGTATAATAGATTTATGATTTTTTAAATGTTTTTCTCAAATAAAGTGCGTTCATGTTACTTTTAATAGCTTACACATAATCTCACCCATATAAACATACACAATCGGGTTGAATCCTAACATCAAGCCCCAGATGGCACACGCATCGGCACATCGGCATTCGTAATAATCATACTAATTAGAACAATATCCTTAATGTAATAATTATCGTTAATTTTGCCAAAAAGCCTTCTTAATTCATGTCAAGTCGAGCCAAATCGGCATGCCAAAGAGGAAACTCATCGTCTATCTAACTAGAAAAAGTTTCAAATTTCTCACAAAAAATTCCAGCCTTTTATTTCCCTCGTTGAAAATAAAATCGAGCACTGGCTTCCATAATTCACGTTTGAATCGATCCAAACCAATTTTTTTATTTAAAAAAAAAATCCCCTTTCCTCCTGTCTATCTTGATTTCTGGAAAAAAAAAAGAAAATCTCATAATGTGCAAAATCTTTTAACTGATAACAATCGGAAATTTCAGGAAATATTTCGAAAAACTCCAATTCGCGTTCGGAAAGTTCAAAATCTTTCCGGCCAACTTATAAATTATGTCATGCACATTTCTTCAGAAGCTCCGCATGGAGAGAAGATAGCTGCCATGGAGAGAAGCCAAAACGGAGATCCTGCTGTCCCGGAAGAAGCTGGAGAAGACCTCCGGGCATCGCTGTTCCTTTCCATAATGAAGCACACCGGCAATGGCGCCGGGGACGCACAAGCGAGCACCTTGCGCCAAACGCCGCGCAGGTCCAACCCTCCAGTCGTCCAGCGCGTGAACGCACTGATCGACTCAATCAACCAGTGCCATGGGCCGTTTGAGAAGCCGGTCACGGCGAGCGACCTCAAGGAGCAGCAGAACCGGCTCTTCCTGCGGAAGGGAGACGTGCGGTATTTCGTGCTCCCGCTGCTAAGGGAGGAGGACAACCCCACGGAGGGCGTGGTGGCGACGGTGTTTAACAATGAGGGAGAGGCGTTCCCGATGCGGTTCACACTCTGGTCCCGCAAGGTGTACGTTCTCATGAGCAGCTGGAAGAGATTCGTCGAAGCGAATCACCTGGAGGAGTCGGATATCCTCAGGATATGGGCGTTCCGTGGCGTCCGGACCGAAGGTTTGTGCTTCCTGATCCATGTTCGGAGATCAAAAGCGGCCGGGCAGAGCTGGACGGAGAAGGGGACTCGAAGCGAAGGACGGAAGCGCATCACGTCGTAGCCCCGAAAGGCGCTTTAATCCGGCTAGGTAGGGTTATTGGTTTTCGCCGGCTTCGCCGCATTTGTCTTCAGCCGCTTCCATTCCAGCTTCTGTTGAGTTTTGGCACCTATTCTGGTGCTTATAGTGTTTTTGGTACATTCATTGTCAGTCATTGTGAAATTTTTTGAGACCATTGTCAAGTGTTTTTATACTTAAACTTTTGAATGAAAAATTTGAATTTAGGATCTTGTGAAACAATTGTCAACTAATTTCTACTCCAAGATCATCATAAATATTCGATTTGTTTTAACAAAAAATAATGTGAGTTTCTCGTTGAGTATCTCTTGCATTGTGAATAACAATAGCAATATCGGCTAGCTACTTGTACAATCAATCAATCACAAACATAGTTGATCAAGGATAAGGTTTTGATGAGAAAAGTGTCAAAAAAGTCTTATACATTTTATTTATACCAATTTAGTTCTAAACATTTTAATTTAGTGCCAATTTAGCTTAAACATTTTGATTTAGTGTCAATTTAGCTTAAACCTTTTGATTTGGCTAGATTTTACTGACATATACACCGTTTGGTTGACGTGGCACAACAACATTAACGTGGACAACTTTTAATAATATTTTAATTTTTTAAAAAATATATTTTTTATTTTTTTTTTTTTTTTTTTTCCTTCTCCTCCTCCTTCCTTCAGCCGGTTGCCTAGAGGTAGGTGATGGCCGGCGAGGTTGAGGTTGACGTCATCAACCTTTGGTGAGCCTCATCGGCCTCTTGCGAGCCTTGTTGGCAACTGGAGTGGCTTGAGCCCTTGCTAGAGGTCATGAGGCTCACCTTTGTGCTAGGCAAGCAAGGGTCAAGCCTTGCTAGCCTATGGCAACTCTAGCTCAAGGCTGCCTAGGTTGTGAGGGCTTGACCTTGTTGGTCACTGGCGAGGCTTGCTTGCGCGAAGCTCGTTGGCCATGGGCGAGGCTTGACCTTACCAAATCCAATGAGGTCGAGCCTTGCCAGCCTTTAGTGAGTTTGGCTTGAGGCCAACTAGGCCGCGGGATGGTCTCATGTTAGGTTGGCGAGGCTCTCCTTTGCCAGCCATGGGCGAGGCTCGACCTTGCCAGATCCGGTAAGGTCGAGTCCTCACAAGCACAACATTGTAGCCTCTAGCGAGGGCTCGAACCTCACTAGTGGCCAGCGAGGCCCCAACGACGTCAAGCCTTGCCCTTCACTAGAGGCAGACCGGCTAGAGGAAGGAAGAGGAGAAAAAAAGAAAAGAGAAAAGGAAAAATAAAAATAAAAGAAAAGAAAAATAAAAAATCGAAAAAATATTAAAATGTTGTAAAAGTTATCTATATCAGCATTGGTCATGCGATGTTAGTCGGCTAGCGTCCACCTTAGTAAAATCCAAATAAAATTAATCGAAATGACTAAATTGGCACAAAATCATAAGTTTTATGACTTTTTTTTTTTGACACTTTTCCAATTTTCAACAAAGGTGGCAATATTAGACATGATTTGCTTGCGCAACTTGAATAAGAGAGGTAAAATGCAAATTACAAATAAGAAAATCCAAATACGACATGATGTGCTACATTGTCACAAAACGGCATGAATTAACATGTTCTCTTCACATATAAAATCATGTTTGAGATGTTTTATGAGTATCACTAGTATCCTCTCTCTGTCTAGTTAATATTATTTCTTTGGTCTAAAAAGTTATGCTTGTGTAAAAAAAGAAAGTGTTTTTGAAGGATATGATATAATTGTACCTTATAAATTAATTTAATTGGGCATTCGAACTCAGAGAATGATCAAGAGTTTTGGGTGAAAAGCAGATATATCTCGAATTTAAATTTGCAAAGACATCCCGATCCAAGCGAACTTCCTAATTTTAGTAGGTTTACTTGTTTGAATGACTTTTTTTAGCTCGAGTGGGTTTTCTAAAAGGGATCCATAGTATTTGGATTTTGTCACGAAGTGAGAAATTATGAGATAAATACTTGTGTAGTTTTGCTTTAGACATAATTTGGTTAGGGAAAACCTTAAACGATTTATCATCGTGGTACTACCAACTCTCGAGACTTTATAGCGAAGATTTCTTAGCGGAATTCTCTTCGTTTTGGTAAATGCTTCTGTTGGTATTCTAACACTTTCTCAAAAGTGTAGCTTAAGCCGTGAAAAAAATTTGAACTTAAAACTTATGCAAGGAAAAGTTACGTAAGAAAACTGTCAACTATCATAAAACCTTAAACCATTAAAAGATGTGTGATTTTGTGTTTAAAAATACTAACAAGTCTCTAACATTATTCTAGCGCAGCACGTAAATTAACAAAAACCATATATTATGCTTGTGAAGTTTTAATTTTATACGAATCGGTTATTCTGTACTTTGAGAGTTAATTTTATTTTTACCTTTTAGTATCAATGGTATGTTATGATAATAGTGCGCTTATATTGAATATTTTACGCTCCGATTTAATTATATTTTAATACGATAATCCGCAAAAAGTAAACGTCTACTCTTATGTAGTTATTAAGAACTTATAAAGCTTCTAAAGATAATAAAAATTATTTTTTTAAAGAAAGAAAGGTAAGAAAAAGGGATCGGCAAAAGATGATAGTTGTACGGTGAAGTGTAATTTGAAAGTGCACTTTGATTTTAAATGTTGTTTGGAAAAAAAAATTATATTTTAAACGTTCGCTATTTATTATCTTATTTTTAAAATTCGAACCTTCACCAGCGAAGCTCGGGCCAGCAGTGGTCAAATCTGGCCTCGTCGGGAACATATAACTTTTCTGAAATTTTTAAAAAAGAAAAATACATTAGCACTCGTTGTCGATAGTTCAAAACTTCACTCGCGCGTCCTTTGTCTCCTTGGACTAATCTAAACGCAGCCTCCATATTATTCTATCCCTCCCTCATTTCTCGATTGAGCCCAACTGTAACTTCATCTCCTGTCAAGCCCCGAGAAGGGCGGAAACGACGGTTTCAAGCTCTACGACCCCAGCCTGCCTCCCGCTCTCGGCCGCTAGCCGTCTCCGACTGGTTCGAGCTCGTCTTCGTGGCCCCAGTCCTCCTGTGATTTGTAGACCTTCTCGATACGTTTTCAACCGGTCGCCTGTGGCAATGTCGGTGCTGATCTTGTTTCCATGGGTTGGATCTTGTGTTGCCGGAGACCAAGGGACGTGATGGAGTCGACCAAGAAGATAGGGAAGCGGATGGTGCTCCTGATTCTTCGGCGTACCTGTGGTGACAGTTCGCTTGCTCTTGCTTTCTCCGGATTTTTTTACCCTTGCAGCTTCAGTTGGGGGAATTAGTTCAGTGTCCCTTTTGTAAGATCATGCTACATTTTTGTCTGAGAACGAGGGTAAGGTTGCTGCTGCCCGCCGAAGTCGATCTCGGAGGAGGCCATGCCAAGAAGAGCGAATGGGGCGGCGCATCCTCAGTTGCAGTTGACTAGAACGAGGGGTTGACGAGGACGTTTCAAAATTCGGGATGGGGATGATGATGACTGGCGGAAGAGGGAGAAATTTGAGAGAGGTGGCAGGAGTTGCGCTCGCGGGAGCCGGCGCACGACATGGTTACGCACGACATGGTTATTGTCCGGCCAAGGTGTTATATAGGTGATCCGCGACCGTTCGGTTGTTTTTAGCGGTCCTGCATATAGTTGATGATGAGGTTTTCTCTGATGAAATAATATTTTCTTAGATGTAGTTCAACTTGGCTGTTTGTTCAAACGATTCCCCTTGAAAATCTGTGGTGCCGACATTTTTTTACTTAAACTGTAATTTTCTTAAATCTGATGTCATCAACCAACCTTCCATTAGTCATATTGAACGGAGTCTCAAAACCAATTTGTGAAGAATATGGCGATTGCAACATGATCGAATGTTTTCAAATTATTTGCAGAGATTTTTCCCATCAAACTTGGATTATTTTAAGAGCTTGATTGAAAAACGAGAAAGTGGGCATACTAGGTCTCAAGGACCTCTTTTGTTGTTGCTAAAAGTAGATTTTTGAAGGGCATAAACATCAATAAAATAGAATGTTTATAGGAAAAGAATTTCACAAAAGAAAAACTAAATTGAATTACAACATATAAATTCTACGGGACACGTCACGCGACACATAGTAGATATGACGTGTCACAGTCTACATAAAAGCGTGACAAGTGTCCACGGGACAATTGGGACATTTTAGGGTTGTTTAGGATATTTTGGCAAATTTTTTTCTATTTTTAATGGCTTTTTGAATTATTGTACATAGTTTGAGATTTTAAATTCGTTTTAAGTGCTTATAATTCATTTAATTGCATGCAGGCCTCATGAGCACATTTAGGATTAGGTTAGAGGTGGGGCATCGATCACATTATTAGGTGAAATTCAAGATGTTTGATCCACGAGTGATCACATTATAAGGATTAGTTCCATGTTATTGAGAAATACCTCAAGTAATTTGTCTTTTAATTTTCATAAAAATTAAAATGAACCAACGGCATCAAAAGTACGATCCTATTTAAATTTACATTATAGTATCATCTTATATAATAATTCGTACTACGCCCAAAATAAGCTCAAAAACATTGTTTAGCTCAAACTTTTGCTTAGGAATCTTTTTTTTTTTTTGTTTTTTTTTTAAATCCAATGGAAGGAGGGACTACTCCTACTTTTGAGGGGAGAGGACCCGCTCCACATTTCAATTATGCCGTGTTGTCAGAGGATAAGTATGCCAGAAATTTTGAAACTTATTACAAAAGTATAATTGAACTTTAAACCTTCATAAAACGTAATCAAATCCTAAAACTCGTCTAATTTGAGTAACCGGGTTATGCTGTTAACATCGGTTTTGTTGACGAAAGTTAGGGCCGTGGCATTTTTAATAATTTTTTCTTTTTTACGTGGCAATCACTTTAACTAGTATAAGGCCAAAACAACATTGTTGTGGTCCAAATCCCAATCTTTTTACCCCTAAATCTTACTTAAACTAAATAAAAATTGAAAAATGCTAAAATTTTATTAAAAAAATTTACGTACTGTGTTAGGCTTACCCCTCATCATCCACATTATGACATTCGTAAAAATTTTGCAATTGGAATAATCCTTCTGATGTAATAATCACATTTCTTTTTTGGTAAATACTACGAAAACCCAAAATTGGTACATTTTCGATAAATTTGCCATAGATTAATTTTTTGACCCCAAAAAATCTCAAATTAGTACATCTGTGATAAATTTACTATTTGTTAATTTCTGTTAAATTGAATTAATATCATGAAAAATTACAAACTGGCACACCTATAACGAATAGAGGGTAAACCTAAAACTGGTACATTCTCAACTATCATTTGTCATCCAACTCAAAATTTGACAATAAAATTTAACGGAAACTAATGGAGGATAAATCTGTCACAGGTGTATCAGTTTGGAATTTTTTTTGTCAAAAAATTAATTTAGAATAAATGTGTCACAAGTGTATCAAGTTGTTATTTTTCGTGATGTTGACCTTATCTCTTTATGCCAAATCAGCCGTTCAAAAGGAACATTCATCCTTTCTTTGATTAGAAAAATCTAAATTTCGTCACTAAAGTTACAGCCTCTTTATTTCTCTTGTCAAAAAATCAAGCATTGGCTTCCAGACCTACATTTAAATTGATTCTAATCTTTAAAAAATAAGAAAATAAAAATTCCCCTTTTCAATTCGTTTCAGCTTGATTTCTGGAAAACGGTAATCCCTTGCTTAATAGGACAGCTCGTGAAGAAAATCTGATGATGTCTAGACTCACTTGATAATACCAGACACCACCAAGTAACTCTTCTATGCGAGTATAATTTCGGGAAATATTTCGAGGGACTCCTATTAGGAAAGCGCAATTTCTACTCGAACTACTTACAGATTATGTTACAGACATCTCTTCAGAAGCTCAGCATAGAGAAATTGTTGCCATGGAGGGGAGTCAAAGCCAAAGTGAAGAAGCCACACAAGTCCTTCGAGCATCGTTGTATCTTTCCATAATGAAGCACACCGGCGATCACGTCTCCAAGGGCACCGGACCCACGAGCAGTTCGCGCGCCCCACCTTGCCAGCCTCACAGATCCGACCCCCCGGTCCTCCGGCGTGTGGATGCACTGATCAACTCTATCGGGCCATGCGGGGGGCCGTTTGAGGAGCGGGTGAAGGTGAGTGACCTCAGAGATGATCTTCTTGCACGACTTGAACAAGAGAGTAAAATACGAATTATAGAGAAGAAAATTCAAATCTCACACAATATATCCTACTTTATATATTGTCACGTAACGAACAAAACGATATTGATTAACACATTTTCATCGTAATTTAATTATTTTGCATATATGATCAAATTTGAGATGTTTTATGCGTATCACAAGTCAATATGTTCCGCCGATATGGGGACAGCACTGTGGATTTCCAGTCAAATTGTTCGTAAAATCCGCTCTTGTCCAGTTAATAATATTTCTTCGGTCTAAAAGTAATGCTTATGTGAAGAAAGCGTTTTCGAAGGATATGATTAATTGCTTATACTTTATGGATTAATTTAATCGGGCATTCAAGCTCAGAGAATGATCAAGAGTGTTTTATTATTATTATTATTATTATTATTATGAGTGAAGGGGCGAGCATGAAAAGGATGATGTCTTGAATTTAAACTCGCAAAGGCAGCTTGATGCAAGTGAATTTCCTAATTTGAGTAGGTTTCTCATTTGAATTTTCTCTAGCTTGAGTAGGTTTCCTAAAGGGATTCATTAGTATTTGGGTTTTGTACGAGAGTCTTTAGAACGAGAGATTGTGAGATAAAACTTGTATAATTTTGTTTTGGGCAAAATTTAGGCAAGGAAATCCTTAAGGCTACCTTTGGTAGTCATGATAAAAGTTGGAACATGATAATGTTTATCCTATCCTATGTTTGGATCCTACCTAAGATTGGATTAAATTGGATATAAGGGAATATAACCTAGATAAAAATATCCTATAAAGGAGTAGGATAAATGTGGATAGGATTTCTTATTTCCATATTATAAAAGTTATTTTTCTCAAATAACATACTTCTTAATGAATTTCTTAGCTTTGATGAAAAAAAAAGAAGATTTCTTAGTGGAAATATCTTGTTTTGAAAAATTGTTTGATGGTATTCTAACACCTCATGTGTAATGTGGATGTCTAGTTGTAGAACATGAAAATATTTGAACTTAAGACTTAAACAATGAAAATTTTTGTAGGACTTTATATTTAAATATACTAACAAGTCTCGAAGTTTATCACCGAGCTAGTACGTTTTACCAAATATTCTAAAAACTTAAGCCTAATTAAGCTAAAAATCATGATGGATAATTTTATATTTAAATGTACTAACAAGTCTTGAACAATAATAATTTCAAGAAGTTCATCCCTTCGCATCCGACTAGACTAGACCTCCGCTTTAATTGGGAGGGTTTTGAACCATTTTTCTTAATTTTTTTTTTTTTAGTTTGGGTGTGGAATTTCATTTCAGAAGCAACTTGATTAGTGAATCCCTCTAAAATGTAATCTAATTAAGCAAGGTAAATAATCATGTTACGAAAGCTTAATCGTCTTACACGTGACACGTAATAGAGGTGATGTGTTACAGTCTACATGGAAGTGGGATGAGAGTCCGCATGATAACTAGGGCATTTTAGGGTCATTTTGGATTTTTAGGCAATTTATTATTTTATTTTTATGGTATTTTAAAATATTGTACATATTTCATGTTGTTCCGGAAGTTTGGGAACTTAAATTCGTTTTTAGCGCATATAATTCATATAATTGCATTCAGGCCTCATGAGCACATTTAAGATTAGGTTAGAGGTGGGGCATCGATCACATTATTAGGTGAGATTCAAGCTAGATCGTGCCTCCACCAAAGAGTGGTAAATTGGGGAACATCCCCATTCTGACATCTATAAATATCTAGCAATTAGAATAATCTTTCTGATGTAATTATCCGTCTCTCTTTTTTTGCCAAATCAGCAGTCCAAAAGGGCAACATTCATCCTTTCTTTGATTAGAAAAATCTAAATTTTGTCACTTAAGTCACAGCCCTTTTATTCCCTCGTTGAAAAATCGAGCATTGGCTTCCAAACTGACATTCAAATCGATCTCTAATCATTTAAAAAAGAAGAAAAAGAAGAAGAAAAAAATCCCCTTTTCAGTCATTCCGGCTTGATGTCTGGAAAACGATGATCCTTGCTTAATTAGGATACTCTTGAAGGAACTCTGATAACGTTAAGACTTACTCAATCCGACTAACTTGACAACATCTGACAGCCCGAAGTTAACTTTGCAATCCGAGTATTATTTCAGGAAATATTTCGAGAGACTCCTATTCAATTTAGGAAAGTGCAAATTCTATTCGGACTGCGTATTAACATGTTATATACATCGCTTCAGAAGCTGTGAATACAGAAAAGTTGACATGGAGAGAATTCTAAGCCAAAGTGATATGTTCTCCGGAGATTCTACTTCTACTGTTCGTGAAGAAGCTAATGAAGTCCTTCAAGCATCGCTGTTTCTTTCCGTATTGAAGCACACTGGCGACGGCGTCTCTAGGGGCGACAAGCCTGCGCGATCCAAGGATGTTCGAGTGAGTAGTTCTTCGTGTGGGCCACTTCACAAGCCGCGCAGATCCAACCCCCCTATCGTCCGGCGTGTGAATGCACTGATTGACTCGATGGGGCGATGCTGGGGGCCGTTCAAGAAGCAGGTGAAGGCGAGCGACCTCAAAGACCAACAGAACCGGCTCCTCCTGAGGAAGGAGGACGTCCGGGAGTTTATACTCCCGCTGCTCGAGGAAGACGACAATCCTGAACAAGGCGTGGAGGTGATGACGTATAATACGTTGGGAGAGACATTTCCTATGCAGTTCAAAATGTGGTCCGGCAAGGTATACGTTCTTATGAGAAATTGGAAGGAGTTCGCTAGAGAGAATAAGCTGAAGGAGTCGGATACCCTCAATATATGGGCGTTTCGCAACGTTCAAACGAAACGTTTGTGCTTCGTGATCTCGAGGACACCAAAAGCGCCCGGACAGATTCGGATGGAGAAGGGGCCTCGAAGCGAAGGACGGTAGCGCGTCGAGTCGAAGCCCCAAAAGGCGCTTTTATCCGGCTAGGTAGGGTGATTGGTTTTTGCCAGCTTCGCGGCATTCATATTCATCAGTTTCCGTTCCGGCTTCGTTGAGTTTTGGCACCTATTTTGGTGCTTGCAGTATTTTCTACTTATATTGTCTCCATTGTAAAATTTTCGCAAGATTATTAGCAACCATTTGAAGCTTAGACCGCTATATAAAAGAATAAAATTCAGGATCTCGTCAGACCACAATTAACTGATCTTTTCTTCAAGATCATTGCTGAATATTCGAGTTGTGCTAACATGTTCCTCACCTTATCCATGGAGTACGAAAAAGAGCACGACTTTCTCGCTAGGTATCTCATGTATCGTGGAAAATAGTAGTATATCAGCTAGCCACTTGTATGATCCGTCGATTGCATACATAGTTGATCCAAGATGGAGATTCGATAGAGCTGGCAATACTAGACATTATCTGCTTGCATGACTTAAATGAAAGAGATAAAATACGAACTATAGATACACCTCTTACTTTATATGTTATCACGAACTGACATGAGCTAACACGTCTTCATCGTAATCAATTATTTCACACATAAAATCAAATTATGAATCCATTGATGACATTTTAGATGAGTTCACATGGACATGGGAACATATCAGAGGACTTTGTTGTCCATAAAGTCCACACTCTCTTCAGGTTATATTATTTCTTCGGTCTAAACGTTCCGCTTATGTCAAGCAAACGATTTGAATATGATTTGATTGTTTAATTTCTATGGACTTAGATTTCATTTAGGGCGTGCATAGAAACGTTTCTAAGAAACGTTTCTGGAACACTTCTGTACGGATTTTGTTCCCGGGAACAAAAAAAGAACAGAAACGCATTTGGTTGCGTTTCTGTTCTTTTTTTGTTTTTTTGTTTCCGGAACAAAATAAGAACAAAAAAAAGAAACAACAAATTGTTGTTCCTTGTTCCAGAAACAAAAATGAAGAAACGTTTCTTCTCTCTCTTCTTCTTCTCTTCTTCTTTTCTTCTTCTTTTTTTTTCTTCTTTTTTCTTTCGCCGGTCGCCGGCCTCGGCCATGGCCGGCGACCGGCCGTCGAGGCTCGGCCTCGCCCGCACCAGCGACGCCATGGCTGGGCGAGCTCGAGCTCGCCCAGCCAAGGCAAGGCCGAGCCTCGCCGGGGGCCGGCGACGCTTGGCCTCGCCCAACCACGGCGAGGCTTGGCCTCGCCGAGGGCCGGCAAGCCTCGCCGTGGCTGGGCAAGGCTGCCGGCCCTGTCGGCCGGTCGCCGGAGGCCGGGGACCGGCCGAAAAAAGAAAAAATAAAAAAGAAAGGAAAAAATGAAAAATAAAATAAAAATGTTTAAAAAATTAAAAGAAACAAAAAAAGAATAAAATTTACCAAACGTGTTTCTATTCATTTTTTATTCCCAGACCAAACGTTACCAAACGCATTCTTTTGTTCAAAAATTGTTCCCCGGAACAAAACACTTTTTTTGTTTGTTCCTGGAACAAAAAAAGAACAGAAACATTACCATTCGCACCCTTAGCATTTAAGCTCAGAGAATGAACGAGAGTTTATTTTCTATATTTTAATTACATGAGTGAAGAAGGGGTGAGCATGAGGAGATGATTAGCAGATATATGTCGAATTTAAACTCGTAAAGAAACCCTAATCTAAGTGGATTTTCTGGTCTGAGTAAGTTTCCTTATTTGAATGATTTTCCAATTTGAGTAGCTTCTCTTAATATGGTTTTTCTTTGCGCATAATTTAGGGAGGGAAATACTTAAACGATCTAGCGATTGTGACTCTATAACTCTTCAAATCTATAGTGGATTTCTTAGCGGAAATCTCTTCTTTTGGTAATTTCTTTTCTTGGGTTAGACTTGAATCGTAAATAGTCAAAGGAAGGCAAAGTAAGGGCCCACAAAACTTTGAGCTCTAGATCACTACATTGAAAGATTATGTATGACCATCGTAAACTATTCAAAAAGCTAAAATTATTAAAAGGATGCATGATTTTATATTTAAATATTCTAACAAGTCTCTAACATTACTCTACCGTACCATGTCAATTAACAAAAAACATATATTATGTTTGTGAATTTTTATTTGGGAAAAAGCCATAAAAAAAACGCTAACCTTTGTCCAATGTGATAAATTTATCCAAAACTTTTTTATGATACAAAAATTCCAAACTTTATCAATTGTGACACATTTACCCCAAATTTTATGATTGAAGGACATTTTCATCTTTTCTTTCCATGTTCTGTTTTTCCTTTCTATTTTATTTTCCCTTTTTCTTCTCTCTTCTAGTGGAGGGAAGCCGAATTGAGGCGAAGGCGACCCTCCACCGATGTAGGTGAGGGCAGCCCTCGCTCAACGCTGGCGAGGGCGTACCTCATCGAATTTCACAAGGGCTGCCGTTGCTAGCCTAAGTGAGGGCGACCCTCACTCGATGTTGGCGAGGGTAGCCCTTGTTTGAGTATAGCTTCCCTTCGTCGGCCATGGTGGAGGGAAGAGAGAAGAAGAAAAATGCAAAAAGAAAAAAAAAAAAAAAAAAGAAAAAAATTTTAAAATGTAAAGACGAAAATGCTCTATAATTTGGGAAAAATGTGTCATGTGGGTACAAGTTTGGAGTTTTTTGTATCATTAAAAAAAGTTTGAGATAAATGTATCATAATTGACAAAGTTTTGGGTTTTTTTTGTGTCATAAAGAAAGTTTGGGGTAAATTTGTCATATCAGACAATGTTTGGGATTTTTGGCACCTTTTTCCCTTTTTATTTTTACACTAATTAGTTGTTTTATACTTTGATAATTAATTTTATGTGTACTATATGATAATCCGCAAAAGTAAGCCTCTAGTCTTATATTGCCATTAAGACCTTATAAAGCTAATACAGATATAACAAAATATTTGAAAATAGAAAGGACAGAGATGTGAAAAAAATAGGGATCGGCCAAAGAAAGAAGTAAACAAAGGTGAACAACGTAGGGCGGCTGCCTCCAATGAGGCTTTTGGGAAAAACCTTCGAAAAATACAAAGTATTTTAGATGAAGGAGTCGGATGTCCTTAAGATATGAGCGTTTCGCGACATTTGAACCGAAGGTTTGTGCTTCGTGATCGCTGTTCGCGACATTGAAAGCGGCCGTGCAGAGTCAGATGGTGAAGGGACTTGAACCAAAGGACGGAAGCACGTCAAGTTGAAGACCCAAAAGGCGCTTTTATCCAGCTTGGTAGGATGGTCGGTTTTCGCCGGCTTCATCGCATTCGTCTTCGGTAGCTTCCATTCCAACTTCAACGAGCTTTGGCACCTATTTTGGTGCTTATAGCATTCTTTGCTGATATCTAAATGTAAATTCATGCCTTCGTTGTGAAATTTTCTTAGGATCATTGTCAATTGTTCTGAAATTTAAACTCTTAGATGGAAGATTTAAATTTAGTATCATGTGAGACCATTACCAACCATTTTTCCTCCAAAATCATTGTGAATATTCAATTTTGTGTAACCATGTTTCTTTCCTTATGTATGCAATACTTAGACGAGCACAACTTTCTCGCTGTATATCTCATGTATAGTGGAAAACAATAGCATATTGGGTAACTACATGTACGACCAGTTTATCACAAACAGAGTCAATCCAAGATGGGGTATTGATTAGAGGTGGCAATACTAGACATGATCTGCTTGCACGACTTGAACGAGAGGTAAAACACGAATTATAGAGAAGAAAATCCAAATACCACATAACATATCCTACTTTATATATTGTCACAAAACAATGCTGATCAGCACATTTTCATCGTAATTTAATTATTTTGCATATATAATCAATTTAAGATGTTTTACGAGTATCACAAGTCAACACGCTCCATGGATATGGGGACAGCCGAGTGGATTTCTAGTCAAATTGTTCGTAAAATCCGCTCTTTGTCTAGTTAATATTATTTCTTCGGCTTAAAACGTTATGCTTGTGTGGAGAAAGTGTTTTTGAAGGATATGATTAATTGCTTATATTTTATGGATTAATTAATATGGGCATTCAAGCTTGGAGAATGATCAAGAGTTTTTATCATTATCATTATTATTTCAAGTGAAGGGACGATCACAAGAAAAGGTGACTAGTCGATATGTCTCAAATTTAAACTTGCGAAGATAGCTTGATGCAAGTGAATTTCCTAATATAAGTAGGTTTTAATGTTTGGAGAATCTTCTAGCTTGAGTAGGTTTACTAAAATGGTTTCCTTAGCATTTGGGTTTTGTCTCAAGTCTTTAGAGTGAGAGATTATGAGATAACCCTTGTCTAGTTTTGCTTTGGGCATAATTTAGGTTTGTAAATTCTTAAGGCTATGTTTGGAAGTTAGGATAAAAGTCTAGGATAAAATTATCTTATTTTGTGTTTGGTTCTATGCCAAATTGGATAAAGTCGGATAAAACGAGATATAGCCCAGATAAAAATATTCCATGAGGGGTTGGAATAAATATGAATAAGATTTCTTATCTTCATAGTATAAAAGCAATTTTTTTTAATGACAAACTTCTTAACTTAAAAAATTAAATTAATAATTAAATATAAAATAACATTTTGATTTTAATATAAAAATAAAATTCAAAATAACCATAAAATGATGGAATTTTTTTCATTTATTTATATATATTTGAATTTCTTTATATTCTATAGTATATATTTTTTGTGAATATATATTTAGTATCTATATTTATTACATATTTTAGGTATATTAGTATAGTTTATTATTTAATAAATAAAAAAATAAAAAAGGTGGAAAATAATTAAAAAGTATAAAAATGAAGGGGAAGAACTCCGATTTTAAATTAACAAATTTAAACTTGAAATGGATCTTTCTAATTCTCTCTATTTCCTTTTCCTTTGTATTTCTAATTCATGTTGAAGCTTCACGACTCTTCCATAATTCTTTGTTCACATCAAACTTTCATGAAAACAACAAGAGAGTCAAAACTCCTTATCCTTTGCAACTCTCTAATTCATGTCAAAAGCTCACAAAAGTAACAAAAAATTTTGGATCTCCTTTTTTTCCATGACATTGTAGTTCATCTTAAAGTTTCTTGAAAGTGTTGAGAGAGTCAAAGTATTATATTTTTTGAAATTGCAAATATGAATAATAATGTTCTCTCTCTTTTATTAGATTTGGTGTGCATTAATGATGCACTTGATTGATGTTGCGATAGCCTGTTCACATTTCTTATCACAATTGAACCTATAACTCTAGAATGTTGTGTTAAGCTTCTTTTCCGTTTAAGATGTAGATCGTACAACAATCATGAATTAATTGATGCAAGTTATCTTTGTTGTGTTATTGTGATTTCTTTAATAGTTAACAATAATAATTTTCTTAGATTTTCATTTATGCATTTTTAGGTTCATTTACATTGAATATCTGATTTTGTTATTACAATCACTAAATAATGAATAGGAAATAACAAAATCTTTAAATTTCATATTTTATCCTATTTAATTATATCTGATTATAAATCCTGAACAACCAAACATAGCCTAAACAATTTAGCAATTATAACTCTATAACTTTCCAAATTTATAGTGGGTTTCTTAGTAGAAATATATTGTTTTGGTAATTTTGTTTGATAGTATTTCAATACTTACCCTCATGTAATTTTGATACCTAGCCATAGAACATGAAAAGATTTGAGCTCTAGATCCATATAACAAAAAAGTTTTACATGACCACTGTTGACTATTCAAAAGTTAAATCTATAAAAGAACGTGTGATTTAAAATTTTGATATTGTAATATTACTCTAGCGTCTGTATCAATCGTGCAGCAGCACCAATCTTTTTTTTTTTCCCCTGCTGAAAAGATTAAGGAAGTGAGCAGTTGAGAGTGCCTTTTGTGAGATCTTTTGATGACTACAAGGCTTGAAACTTTTGGGGCGAGATTCCTGCTGGTCACGTCTATTCTCTGTTGCAACTAACCAGATTGGGGGTCGACGAGGAGGTTTTGAGGATGTGGATGGGGATGATCAATTGGTCGAAGAAGAGGGAATTGAAGGAGAGGTGGCAGCAGTTGCACTCGTCCGAGCTGCAGAATGCTGCCGATAGAGCTGTGATAATGCATGATCTGGCTAATCTTTATATCGATGATTAATGTCAGAATAAGACAACATTAGGTATATAAGTGATGATAGGCAATTGTTAGGCCTCTTTTTTGGTCTTTGTTGATGATTTGTTAGCATACATGTCTTTATAGCTGATTTTCAATCAGTGCCGTAGTAATTAACGATGGAATTGATGAATGGAACTGATTTTCTGCAAATACTAATCTTTATATTAGTTAGTACTTGATGTGGATGAACTATATGGCCGCATTGTTTTTGTTTTCATGTATTATAGTTTCTCGAAAACCATCCTGTCTATCGATATGAATCGTAATCCTATATGGTTACATGCATGACGGACTAAAAATCATAATGTAAAATGTTATATAATTGCCCAAAAATAATATATGAAAAAAGACCCAAATATAGTTCAAGTCTCCCTATCCTGAGCAATGGGGGCTGGATTTACAGGCCTAGCTCATACCACCATCTTCAGGCAGGCCTTGTCCTGGGGTTGAGCCCAGCTGATGGGCCACTGCCTAGGCCTACTCCTCATTGCTTTGATGGGCCACTGCCTTAGGCCTACTCCTCGTTGCTTACGTTAATAAAAGCGCACCAATTAGAATAATTCTTTTTTAGGGAAATACCGCTAATGGCCCCTCTTATACCAGTACCTCGAATCTTACCAAAACCCTCAAGCAAAGGATAACATCAAGCACCGCGAAGTAGTAATATTCGGGTCCGAGTATTATTTCAGGAAGTATCTCGAGGGACTCCTATTCAACTTAGGAAAGCGCAAAATCTATTCGGTCAAAAGTATAAATATGTTATATACATCTAAGAAGCTGTGAATAGAGAAACAGTTGACTTTGACATGGAAAGAAGTAGTCAAAACCAGCGTCCTCCAGGAGTTCTACTTTCCCTGTAGAAGCCAAAAAAGTGCTTCAGGCAGCGCTGTTCCTTTCCATATCAAAGCACACCTGCGATCCTGTACCTAAGGGCGATGAATGCGCGCATTCGGAGGATGTTCAAGCAAGCAGTTCGCGTGCCCCAGCACGTGATCTGGACCCTCAGCTCGTCCTGCACGTGAAGGCGCTGATCGACTCTATCAGGCAGTGCCGGGAGCTGTTCGAGAAGCGGGCGACAGAGAGCGACGTCATGGACCAGCAGAACCGGCTCATCCTGGCGAAGGAGCACGTCCGGGAGTTTGTGCTCCTGCTGCTGAGGGCAGGCGACGATCTCGTAAGCAGCGTGGAGGTGAAGACGTTCAATATGGAGGGAAAGACGTACGGTATGCGGTTCAAGATATGGTGCGGCAAGGTATATGACCTTACCAGCGATTGGAAGGCGTTTGTCATGGAAAATCAACTAGGAGTCTCGGATGTCCTGAGGATATGGGCGTTTAGTGACGTTCAAACCTAAGGATTGTGCTTCGTGATTGCTCGGTCGCCGGGACGTCTCAAGTCGAGCCGGACGAAGAAGGGGCTTGAAGTGAAGGACGGGACTATGGCGAGTTAAAAACCCTCGAAAGGTGGCTTTTTGTTCGGCTGGGCAGGAGGATTGGTTTTTGCCAGCTCCATCAAGTACATCTGCAGTTGCTTCTGTCCCGATTTCATTGGGTTCCGGTGGCTATCCAACGTGCATGTTATGTTCGGCTATTATCTAACGAGCATTTTATGAGAGGATTGTTAGCTGTTCTAAAAATTTAAGTGGTTAAGTAAATAAGTGCTTTTAGTATTTGGATGTTTTAACACCATCTCTTAACGCAGATTGGACTGGGGGAAGTATGTCCAGCACCATGTAAAATTTTATATAACCGCAATCAGCTTTTCTGAAATTTCAACTGTTAGATGATTGCCTAATTTAATGTTTGAGATATTCTGAAATCCATGTCATGATATTGCTTGCCTGATTTAATATCATAAAGCGTAGAAACTCCAAGATCATTGTTGAATGTTCGTTCTGTGTTAACGAAATCCTCACTTTATGCACTGAATTCTAAAAAGAGCGTGCCTTGGTCGTTAGGTATCTAATTTATCGTGGAAAATAGTAGTTTATCAGGTAGTTACTTGTACGATCTATCGATCATAGATGTAGTTGATCTTTTTGTAGAGTTTTTTTTTTTAAATAATAATAAAGTCTGGTTCTCACCTATTTTATATCTATTTTACAAACTACTGTGTTTGCTATGTATTGTGTATAGGTTGCGAAGCCAGTTCCCTCACTCATACGTCCCACAGGCTTATATGAGAGAAGTAAAACACGAATTATAGAGTTGGCAATGCTAGATGTGATCCATCTACACGAGCTTATATGAGAGAGGTAAAGTATGAATTACAAGGAGAAGATACATATACAACACAACATGCCACGTCCAATTTTATGTTAAGTTATGAATTAACATGATCGTAATTTGATTATTTTATATGTAGAATCAAAACTAAGATGTTTTTGGCCAATTCGAATTAATATGCCAACACAGATCATGAGGCCTAGGTTTTGGCTACATGACACTTAGGCGAGGTTGACCTCACCCAGCCACATTGAAGCTGACCTTGCAGGGCACTGGCGAGGTCGCTGGCTCTCATCTTTGATTGGTCGCCAGTTAAGGATAAGCATGGTTCAGGTGGACAATTCCCACCCTAGAATTGAAAACTACCCATTAAAGATGAATTTGAAAAATTGAAATCGGGAATTGCTTGTGAGTTTTATGGATCCACTTGAGAACTAGACCATTGGTTCGGTCCGATTCCCAAGTGGGTCCATGGAACCGGTCCCATCAAGTTTCACGCATTCAATGCAACATTTTTCAGCAAGCCAAAATAAAGCAAAAAAATAAAGAACTTTCATATTCTTAGTTGCAATATTAGCAAAATTTGAACTCATATTAAAAATTGAGAGTCAAGGCCGTGAGTCGATGGGTGTTGAGCTTGAAAGGTGAGACCATGAGTGAGAGATAGAGAGATGACTTAGATGAGATAAGAGTGAGACGAGACGAACACTCAGATAATGGGTGTTGAATTCCAAATTAGATTTTAGGGTTTTCATTTTTCTTAAATTATTTTTTGATTGGAAATTTTTCTTAAAAATTTAAAATATATATTTATATTATTACCGGTCAAGTCCAAAACCGGGAACTTGACCATTACCCATTGATTCCAATAAATTGGAACCAAGAATTGAACCGGCTCCCTCGAGAACCACCGGTTTCGGGTTGGTCCGATCCGGTTTCGGGTGGTTTAGGGGGTTCTAGATTCTTTTACACACCCATATCGCTAGCCATTGTCAAGGCCCAACAATCAACTTGAGGAAGAAGAAGAAGAGAGGAAAAAAAGAAGGAATATACAAATTTCAAAAAATTATTAAAAGTTTTAAAAATGTTCTATGTTATAATAAATTGAAGGTCATGTTCATTTCCTATTCTAGGAATAATCCTGTGTAGTTTTTTTTGCTTATTATTCTAGGAACTTAATAAAAAAAATTATTTTTAAGTAGAAATTTTGTGAAAATGAAATGAACTAATCAAAATTCCTTTCAAATGCTTAGAAACTTATCTCTTGGGCAACATAATAAGAAAAAAGTATTTTTTAAGCAAAAAATTATATTTTTGTTCTCGAGAACAAAGTAAAAAAAAAGATTATTAAACACACCCTTAATCACTAAATTCCTTTTGCAAAGAAAAATTTTCATGTCTTGATGTTTTGCTTAACTCACCAATGGCCAAGTGGGCCTCTTGGGCGCTTAGTTTCCAACTCATATGGTACGCTTATTTCATTAAAAACTTCACAAAAAAAAATAAAAAAAAAAAAGAAAAGAAAAAAAGGAAAAAAGTTTTTTTAAAAATTAAAAAAAAAAATGATTTGGAACATAAATATCATTTTTATATATCAAATGGTTTAAAATACTTAGATTAGTTTTCCATCATTCAAATATTTTCATTAAAAACTTCATGATAAAACAAAATATTTTTCATGAAAATAGCATTTTTTAAAAAGTTGGAAAATAACTCTAACAACATCGTTTTAAAAGTCATGCTTATGTGAAAATAGTGTTTTGAAGGATATGATTGACTGCTTATTCTTTATGGACTAATTTAATCGACCATTCAAGCTCAGAGAATGATCGCGAGTTTCTTTCTTTACTTGTAAGCAAAGGTGGGGCTCGCGGAAGGGCGACCAGTGAAACTATTTAGAATATGTATTGAGCTTGAGTCAGTAAATAATACCCATTCCACGTAAATTTTCTAGTTTGAGGAGGTTGTCTTGAGGGTGAGCACTAGTCCCGGCCCAACCCAGGAATCGGATTGGCCGGTTTTGCGCAATTCTCTATTTCAAATTTTTGGAACTCGTTATGACCGGTCGCGTTCTCAGTCCTTTGTGTAGAAACAGACCAATCGGACCGATGTATTTATTCATTTTTTTTTTCTCTCTCTAGCAGAGCAAAAGCCGCATTACAGTCAAAGATCTCACGTGCATCCGCAATCGCAGCGTCCCAGCCCCGAAAATACCCTTGAAATAAACCAACAAATTCTCGCCGCGTCGATCAAGACAATCACGTGGATTCCTCGTTCAAACAGCCGTAACTCAAAAACAGCAGCGAAGATTTCGGAACTTTTAACATCAAACAGCAACCAAGTTACACAATACATTAGTTTATATAGAGTTTCAAGTACACCATCATCAGCTGATCAGCTGTGCGAAAAAAAAAAAGTCTTGTCACTGCTCAGCTTAGTGCCTTCCTGAGCTCCCGAAACAACAGAAGAAAAAGAAGAAAAGGAAAACCAAAGCCAAAAGCAAAGTCTTCTTCCACAACCTCCTTCCCCTTGCTCAGAAGCGAAAGCCTTGGAATTTTACAATCGACAGTTGCATTTCATTTCATTTTCCTGGGCGGGTGACCACTCCTCATTCACCTCAGCCTAATCGATTCTTTCCGGTATATAGAAAAGTTATTTGAATAGAGAGGCCTTCCACGCTGTGTAGAGATGACCTCCGGTGTGATAGTTACGATACAACATGACACAACACTGCATCATGCCCGTTTGAATAGAGGGCACAAGCACAGCGCAAGTGGGGAACAGACTTTCGGGGGGCCGCTCCTAAAATGGCCCACCCGCCCACAGGGGACTAGGACACCACATGACCAACACCACGCACATAATAAAGTCACATTGCTATGTTCAGTAGCCTATATTTGACTAGAGGAAATTAAAATTAGGCCCTTCATTGGGTTAGAAGGTGTAGATTTTTTTGTTTTTTTTTTTTGGAGTTAGCTTTTCACGGTTTTTCCGGCCCCAGGGTCGGGTTTAGAATTGGGACCCGCTGAATGTCTGGCCGAAGGACCAGTTGGGCGGGGCGGCAGCGTTGGAGATTGAGATGCGGCCGTCGCTGGTGGTAACCTTGAAAGAGAGGGCCTGGCCGTTGAGGTACGAGTTGCTCTGCCAGTTCTGGCCCCAGTTCCTGGACATGGCTTGCCAGCCGGTGTTGGAGCCTTTGATGGACGCCGACACCACGTCCCCAGCGCCACCGACGTTGGTTATCAGGACGAGGTTGAAGTAGGAGTGGCCATTGATGGTGAATCTGATCCCACCCTTCCTCACACAAGCAACCCTGTACGAACACAAACATCGTTAGCGTGCTTGCTGATGATGGAAGAGTTGAAAGGGCTTCAATTGGTGTTTTCTGACAGAACAGAAAGTGCCGTGATCTACTTAATTAGTTGCTCACCTTCTGTACTGAACAGGAACTATTCCGGCTTTGTACTGAGCGATCTTCTGGAAGACCGGCTCGGCGAGGTCGAAGTGCTCGAGAGGGGGATTACACCATCCTCCATTGTCGTTCGGGAGGCTAGGGTTAGGAGGGCAGAAATTGGTGGCAGTGATGGTGATGGAGCCGGACAAGCACCACTGCTTGTCACTCACGCACTGGATCTCGTAGCACGCTCCGCAGCTCTGCCCGTTGTTGAACAGGGCGGTGCTCAGGGCGCCCGTGTTGGTGCCGTACCCCTGGCTAATCAGATTCCCATACCCGCAAGCACCACCTGAAAGCAGATCCAAAAGAATTCGTCTTAACTCAGGAACCGAAATGATGTTGCAGACAATGTGATTCTTCTGATGATAACTTACCCATTGTTCCAGAAGCATCACTGCCCCCATAGAAAGTGGCGTGGGCAGTGGTCCATCCGCTCCCAGCGCTCTGGACTGTCTTCAGCAATGTCAGGAAGGCCACAATGGTGAATCCGAGAGAACCCATTTCTGGCTTTTGCAGCAAGAATTTGCAGCCCAATATGACAGAGGGAGAGAGGGAGAGAGAGATGGAGAGAGGGAACAGCTTGGGACTTCTGAGTGAATGGGCCTGGGAGGGAGAGAAGTGAGGAGGAAGAGGGACCAGGTCCATTGCTTATATAGAAGCGGGAAGGGATGGGGAGCGGTGGGGGAATAAAATAAAGGGAGATGGAAACATGGAGGAACAGTATCTAAACTTATAACCGAAACAGAAAAAACTGCTAAAAGAAAAAAAATTAAAGCAAAGCGCTTGTCGACATGGAGCGGGGAGGACTCCAAATTTTTTTTAACTTTTCTTTTTTGGAATTCCCCATATTCTGCCTAGATTTATGATCCATCTGAGTGGACTTTTTGACCTTTTTAGTTCGTGAGGACCAAGGCACATTGGGAAGAGCCCGGTGGTTCAGCTGAAGACCGGTCAGAGGGGTTGTGGGCAATTTGGGGTGAGAGAAAGGAATTGAATTTTGATTCTTGAGGGGGGTGGTGGTGGTGTTGAGATGCCCACAAGTGCATTTAATTGCAGCATCGTACTTGCTCAACTTGCCCATCAAAATCGCCTTTTAATTGCATGAGCAGGATCTTCATGATCTCTGTTTCCACTAGGCCTGATGGCTTCAAGTAGCTGCACTAGGGGGGATTGCAGAGCATTGAAAACAATTGGATCAAAAAGTGCACGATTGACTTAGATGAACTTATTCTTTTATTGTTGGTGTATAATGCCATGATCCCTTTAAACTTATTGGACAGTGGACACGATCTTTGGCAAATTGAAAAGGAAAGGAGAAAAGAAAGATATAAACCTGTGAGCGGGCTCATTTACGTTTAACAGTTATATTATGTGAAATCTATAGATCATATCGACTTTAGTTGATCTAAGCGGATATGTGCTACAAGAGAAAAGTTATTAAATAGCCCTTGTGAGGGAATAGGTTGCAGATGAATGGGGGGCATACGTTGAAGTAGCTAAAAAGGCTTTCTCCCTTGAGAAATGGCAATTCAACTGCGAGCAAGTAAAGAGTTGGTGGGGCAGTTAGCTAACCCTCGAGCTGAAACCGGATAGCCTCTCAACTTATTGCAGCCCTAAACCCAAATTGAAAAAGGTTTTGAAGGTCTGGCCTTTTTCGGAGCGTGCTTAGTTAGGTTCTGCAGGGCGGCCGTCAACATTTAATACGATCATAATGAATTCACGTAGCCAGCAAGCGCATCCTATACAATGTCAGTGAATAATCGAGAGGTTGGGGAAAGGCACTGGGCTACTCAAGTTCAACCGAAAGGGAAAAAGGATAAAGGAAAAAGCAAAGGACTTTGTCAGCCATTGAATTGCCATTATTCTTTCCTTCCTTTTCTTCTTTTGCATGGAATGGCGACAGTTGATAGTTAAAGGCGCTCCAACTGAAATCCATGTCAACAGATGCTGGAAAATATATTGAAAGAAACACCAACAATGCAAAGTAAGAGGATTCCACACTAAAGTTTCAACGGATGAGGGGCCTCGTTTTGGTCGCTTTTATTCCTAGACAGATGCTCCGACTCAACGAAACGAGAGGCGGCATTGCGATATTGCAGACGTCCATGCTTTACAGTCGCTTTGAAGCAAAAACCAGTGTCATGTACTGCTTTTCTCTGCCTCTAACCAAAAGCCAAAAAAAAAAAAAAAAGGCAAAAGAAAACCAAAAAAGAGAAATGCAAAGTAGTAATTTGAGACGTAAGCCGCAATTAGCTGCGCAATTTGGACCTAATTAATTGACAGCATGCGCAAAAGGGTATTCTAATCCCCCGATTCTTTTTTTCTGGGTTGAAAATATTACTTATGTGATTTTGGGGTTCTTGAGATTCTGCTAGCTTGAGTAGGAGGAAAAAGAAAAAAAAAATGTCATCACATGGTCCCATCTGGGCACATGGGGGGTGTTGTGGGGCGATGAAGTATAACCCGTTTTTCTAATCTGACTTTTCATCACTAGCATCATCAGTTTTCTGGGAATTTGTAAAGAAAGGTTTTATAATGAAGTCTTGCCATCCCCTATTGGAATTTGCACTCTTCTCTTCAAGCGTGGCGAGCCTCTTGACTATTTTTTTTTTTTCCTTCCTCCCTCCTTTGGGCACCGAAACTAAGAACGAGCAGGAAACTTATTGCCTCAAATTCAGGATCTTCTGAGATTAGGTAAAAAAAAGTGGCCTGCATGTGGCAAACCAACCCAGCTTAAACTAAGCTGAACTGCTCTCTCTCTCTCTCTCTCTCTCTCTCTCTCTCTCTCTCGTTTCTTTAAGAGAAGAAGAACCTTTTCAGTCATCTCTTTTTGGCCGCCTTAGCTGTTTCTACATGATGCTTGCGAGTTGCTGTCCTTAGTTCTCTCTGGATAATTCTCCTAGACTCACTCAAGCTTTACAGCGAACTCAAGGCTCCGGCGTGCGAGGACACAGCCATGCATAAGTGCAAATGCCGCGTGTCGTGGGCGCGCACGCGCGAGTGGCGCGCCTTTTCATCCTTAAGCTTTTCGATCTAATGATTATTAGTAGTTGCTGTTAGTTAAAGAGATTGCACATGACTCGTTCATGGGCCATGCCTTGTCTGGAAAACCGGCATCCCGAGTGCCCTTTTTACGGCCATGTGTAGTCAGCTTCCCGTTTCCTTTCATCAGGTTATTTATCAGAGATTCGTGAAAATTTATGCTCGGAGGAGTAATTTTGCTGGGCAACTTCAGCTCTAATTGTTCTCGGAATGCGTGATGATCTTTAGGAGGTGAATCTAAGATCGACCCTGAACAAGCGAGGACCTTCTGGCATCTTTCTTAATCGAATTCAACGGTCGATCTGAACAACTCGAGATAATCCCAAGCAAATTTACTAGGTGGATTCCCACGCCTTACACGCCCGTTCGCCACTTTTTTTTCAACTCTTCCCCCCTCCTGTGTGAGACAAGCGTAGCTCGATTTTCCACTTGATGTACAGCCTTGACCGGGGGAATAGTGAATTGAGTAACGACATTTGAGATTAACTAAAGACGAAAGGCGTGGCCGATATTTGCGGGAGCTGCACATGCATCCTCACTCATCCTCCTCATGTAAGGATCCAAACGAGACTTTAGAGTCTTGACATGACCAAATTGAATGGATATTCTATAAATTTGAATGGAGACATTGTATATTTCTTGGCAAAATAGCTATAAATAAAAAAAAATCAAAGGATGAGTTTTATCTATTTATTCATTGTTGCTCTTATTTGATCCGAGGTTGCATCATTCATAGGAATATGCCTGAACACCACGTCAAAGATTTTTAGTAGCAATTGGCTGAAGGATCTACACCAAAGTTTTGCGCAAGGAATTAGAAACTACATTAATCAAATTGAAAAATTTAGGACAAAATTGACTTCCGTGCTATAGATCTACGACAAATTATATAATCAACCTCTTTTAATATAAATAGCTGTGTACTCAATTTGAGTAAAGCCACGACTCGTGGCTCCTAACTCAGCCGAATCTTCCGTTTGTGCGGTGCCAATGAAAGCATTTATTCACTGCTACGAATAATCCAACTACTGATTACTTAAATGATTCAAATCATCAGTAGCGGTGCCCAATCGCGTGTTGACCAAGATGTCACATGGAGTTCATTAGGATCTTGTCATGCGTTTACCAATAGATGCTTCGATCGACAGTTTATCATAAGATCGCCCCTTGATTTCTATTCTTCTTTTTTTAAGACTACAGTCATCACATGGGAGATATAAAATCATGAACGTATCGCAAAATTCGGACCCAAACACTGCTATTTTCTGAAATCGAAAGCTTGATCATCAAGGTCACATGAAACTTTCAAGAATGTCAGAGCGATCTTCCCTTAATCTAATGCAGACCCTTAAATGAGATCGACATGGAAATGGAACAGATGTGTTTTATCTGTACGCAATGGTACGACGTCGACTGCTCGAAACCTCCCTCAGATCGCATGAAAAACTTATCGTACGTTTCGTTCATGGAAAGTAGCGATCGATTCACATGATCCTCGAGCACCTTCATTTATTGCTCCGTGCCTTCACGGTCTTCGATGTGCTATTTCTCTTTGTTTTTATTCGAATAGAATAGCGAACATCGTTAGCTAGTGGACAAGGTTCCTTGACCAAAACCTAATCATGAAAGTTGTGTATATATATATATAGGTCAACGAGCACATTAACCGACATGTTGGCGCACCTAATTTATTAGGAGAACAAGCAGTAAGTGCCATGGAAAAAAATGCAAAAGAAGGGTAATGATATTTGATAGTTAACGAGGAATTCTTCATATTCTCTCATTTGAAAAGTTGCCCCTCCAATAGAGTAGCGACCTTCTCTCTTGCTAAGAAGAAACCTTATTCGACCAAATCGCGGGTTCGACAGGCAATTAAAATTACGAGGATTCTACACATAGAGCCGGCCAATGGAGATTCTAGTAACTGGCTAAAGAAAGCCTCCAGGGCAAGAAAAAGAGCGCGTGCACGTACTTACACGACCTTATATTCCGTGTGGACATATGTATAAATACGTATTTGGATCAGGGTCCAAGTGAAATGAATCCACTGCAACCGTTAATTGTGCAGGCCCTACATTGAGGGAGACGTATTGACCATGATCATTTTATATCCACGAATCTGGATTTGCTTAATCTCATCCACAAGAGTTTGGTGCGATGGCATCTATCAAAACCGGTGGCCAGAGGGACAAAAAATATAGACCATGCAGAGCGAGAATGTCGTGACCGAAAAAGAAATTCTCTCTCATAAACTCAAACACCCTTTTGACTTCTTGTTTAGCCAAAGTTTGCCATATAATAGTTGAGATTTAAACTTGGGCAATACCCTTCTGTTAAGTTAACCAGTGAAAACTTAATGGTTGATGCTTCGAAGAAGAATAATCCACATTTTAAATGGTTTACATAGACATTTTATGCCGGCCCTCCAAACAAACAAAAAATAAATAAAAATACGAAGCTGTAGGAGTATAATTCATAAATCACATGTAGACATTCTCCTTGTAACCAAGGATATGAATCGTCCTTGAGGCCTGAAGTGATAATGTGAACTTACCTCTTTGTTCATCTCATGCATGAGATGAACAAAGAAAGCTGTGAATTCAAGCATATCATGTCACAACTTCTTTTCAAGCGAAAAACCTCCAAAAGCTTTTTTCATGCACAAAACGATATAGGCACATTGCGTAGCTTATCTATAACCTATCTTATGTGAAGAGACTTCCTGACTACTAGCATTTTGGTAAAGTTACGACGATAAGATCGCCAATCTTGAATCTTTGAATCACATTTGGTGCAAAATAGTTATGGTTTGATGCAAACTTTTTGTGATGACAGCGAAACTTTTATGAAGGGAATCGTTAGCAATAATCGTCCATCCTCACCAAGAACAAAATATAATGCAAGCAGAAGATGTCATGTCCTTTTCTTTGTAAGATAAGATGCTTCCCAAAGCCGCCTTGTTCGTTGCATTAACTAGACTGATGTCCATATACAATTCTGAAGTTGGAGGACTTTTGTTTATGGCGATTAGACTTTGTCGACTTTGAGGAGAGGAATATCTCTTACATCACAGTTAGTTGTTTTGATGAGTAATGAAAGAAGAAACCTACGACCTTTTTTTGTTATTATAAAGACCTACGACTTCAGGGGTCGGTCTTCTGTCGTGTTATTAGCTATATGTTATGAAGAGAGAGAGAGAGAGAGAGAGAGAGAGAGAGAGTCATGGGCTTCACATAAAAATTTTGTGGTAGGTTCGCATATTGATTTACTCATGTTCTCCAAGTTATTCTTCTTCTATTTGGTCCTTCCAAGCACCTCCACCTTCTCGCGACTCTCGCCTGTTCGATATCTTGTTCGCCAATTGCAAACTAAGCTCTGCACTATCATATATGTCCTGATGTTAACATTAACTTGTGTATGTAGAGGATATTTAGGCTAGACAGTGAAAAACACGAACTAGTTTACGCAGAACGTTTTGTCCTCTTTAAAATACATTGGGAGTTTTTCCAAAATTTCAAGGTCACCTGAGATTGAGCTGGAAGTCACGCGAGCTTGAAAGTAGGGTTGTGCCCTCCATCTCGAACCGAGATAGACCTCCGAGGGTGATGGCGCGTCCTTGAAATTGTAATGGTGGTTGTCGCTTTGGTTGCAGGAGGTTGAGGTGTGGCTCGCTTTGGGCCCTATGTGCTTGCTTGTCTTTTCAGTCCATTTGTCATTTTTATTATTGACTTCACATTTTTATTGTTAAGTAAAGGTTCATCTGATTCATGAACAATGAATGATATGATAAAAATTTTCCTAAAAATGATCAATCATGTCTCTTACAAAAATGAATGCATGAATAATGTTTTCATTGTTCATGAAAATATTCGAATGTAAATTGTTGTCGATAATGAAAATATTTCTTATTAACTAATTACTTCAAGCGATATAAACGATCTTATTTAGAAAAATGTTTTCCAAATTATTCATTTTCAATAAAACATTTGGAGTAATGTTATAAGAAAAATGTGACATTTTTGGAAAATATTTTCCAAAAAATGACAATATTGAATATTTTCTAGTGTTTGGTTGCAACATAAATATGAATTGGAAAATATTTTTTGTCGTTTGGTATGGAAATTTTGATTTGATTCTCTTAAATAGACACATACTATTCAAGTGCTAATAACTTATGCATGGGCGATCGATAAATAGGGTATGGGCACTAGGGTCCACGGTCCGACCTCATTGGACTTTGACCTAGGGATTAGGGCACAATCACCTAGGTCCTGGCGCAACCTCAATGGACCTAAGCATGAGCATTGGAGCCCAAGGCACAACTTTTATGGACACAAGCGTTGTTGGGGATTTGAGTTCAAGCACTAGGGTCCTAAGCTTGACCTCAATAGACCTAGGTGAAGGTGCTAGGGGCCGAGGCATGGGCATCCAAGTTTTAAGCCTAGCCTCAATGGACTTGGGCCTTGGTGCTTGGGACTAGTGTTGGGGTTTCCATGCCCATGCACAAATGCTTAGTCATATTTTGAAAAATTATCTTCAATCATATGTTGATTAGGAAAACATTTTTCATTAACTTATTATTTTAAGCAAACCAAACATTGAAAAAATGAAGAAAATGTTTTCAACGAAACAAACAAAGCCTAAGATAGGAAAAATAAGTATAAGTACTTGAGTAATTTTCGAAAACCAATAGCTTTAACTACGTGAGAGAGTTTTCTCTGAAATTTGCCACCGAATTTTCTCTTAAATTTGCTTAATCTGGTAGTTTTGTGTCATGGGCTGGCAATTCCTTAGCCATGGAATAGCTCGTGTGGCACTTGGTGAGTGGAGAATACCTAGCCAATCTTCTTTCTGTAGTTGTTCCTAACAACAATACATTGAATAATATCCTTGTACTAGATTGTATCATGCCTAGTTTTGCTCGAGTGTTTAATCCATCGAGTGAGACATGCAAAATACTTTAGGCACAACAATCGGTTTCGACTTGCCATGGCCTCATTAGGAGAGCTATATCAGCTCCCAACTAATTTGTGCATAGGAGGTTAATCCAATATTCAAAGCTCCATAGAAATATAATCTTTTTGTCCTAAAACTCTGATTATCAACTGTTCTGACGCCACTCTTAGGACCAGTTGCATCATCCCCTCTACATCACTCACTCTTCACCCAATAACCCTAAGTTTCACTTACAAGAGTGCATGAGTACAAGAGAATCCTTGTATCGCTCCAATCCATGACACTTGCTTCTACGATTGTGTTAACTTAGACGAAACTCCTTTACAATGCACAAGTCTGCTAGTAAGTTAAGGATTCCGAGTTGTCGGGCTCAGGCAAAAATGGCTACTTACCACCACCTGCAACTGGGATACGAGAAATGGCATAGGATCACGGACAGGTCCACATCGTTCATGCCGATTCAGTTGAAATCGAGTGGGCCGGTTTGGCCAAATTGTGGGCGGTTTCAGCTGCAAACACGGCATAGGCTCATGAACCAAACTGGGAATCAGGCCGGTACTTGATCAAACCTTAGTCGGCTGGATCGTGGGGTTCGACAAGTAATTGATATCGTGAGGACTCTACACACACAGCCGGCCGGTGGAGATTCTAGGGTGTGCATGACAAAATTTCTGAAACAAAAATTGATTTCTGGCCAGAAATTGATTTCTCAATTTCTATTTCGGAAACTGAGAAGCTAAAAATTTTAGCTTCTGATTTCTTCTTCAAATCTATTTCTGGAATAGAAATCTGTTTCAGAAATAGAGAAATCAAATTGCGTTACCAAACGGATTTCTGTTCCAAACCTGTTTCGGAGAACAGAGAAACAGAGAAATCAAGAAATAGAAATTTTATCATGCGCAGCCCTAGTAACTGGCAAAAGAAAGCCTTCGGGATGAGAAAAAAGAGAGTGCGTGCGTGCCTAGACGACCTTATATTCCACGTGGACTGCATAGGTAAATACTCATCTGGCTTAGGGACTACATGGATCAAATCCACCGTGATTGTTAATTGCGTAGGCCCGACATTGAGGGTAGACGCGATCACAATGTATTCGCTCTGCATGATTAATAGACCCTTTTCTCTCTCTTGCCTTGGTCTTGATAGGTGGCATCTATGCCACCGCACCAAACTCGTGGACGAGTTAAGCAAATCCACATTCATGGATATAAAATGATCATGTTCATTATTCACATCTAGAGGTGGCAAACTAAGTCTTAGACCCATATATGACCCATTTAAATCATAAATGGGTTATATATGGTTCACTTGTTTTTTGAAGAGACTGGTTAAATAGGTTTAACAATTAAAGACTTAAGATGTGTGGGTCTTAAGTGGATCTTAAATAAGTTGGATTTAGTATTCATTTTCAACCAAAACCACCCAATCTCCCTCTTCCCTCTTTAACTTTACAAATATATATATATATATATTTTATAAATATATATATATATACTATATATATTATTTATATTTATTTATTTATTTATTTATTTATTTATTTATAAAAATCGAAATTATAATTGTTTTTTATTTTAATTTTCTTTTCTTTTTTTTTTTTTTTTCTTTCATTTTTTTTTTTCTTCTTCCTTCTTCCGATGGCTGGCATAGTGATTGACCAGTCAAGCCTTGAGCTCGCCGGCATCGAGCAAGCTCGAGCTCGCCAGATTTGGAGCTTGTCGGATTTGGCTTGGCTCGAACTCGTCGACAACCAGTGAGGCTCTCGAGCCTCGCCAGATCCAGTGGGGGGCGAGCTTGAGCTTGCCGAATCTAGCAAGGTGGAGGCCTCGCCAACGTCCGGCGAGGCCTGAGCCTTGCCAAACTCGCCAGTTTCAGGAAGCGAGCAAGCTCGCGACTCACCTGTGGCCGGTCACCATCTATTGTCATAGCCAAAGGTCGGCCAAAGAAGAAGAAGAAGAAAAAAAAAAAAAAAAGAGAAAAAGAAAATTAAAAATTATATTCTCAAAAATAAAAATAAAAATAATTAAACATTTAATTTTAAAAAATAAAAAATAATTAAAATTCGATTTTTTAAAATAATTATTTTTTAAATTATAAAAATTGTCCATTAAATTTGTGTTGTATAACAACATTTTAGCAATACCATTTTAAAAAATATATATATATATAAGCTTTTTTAGGTTTCGTTAAATGGGTCGAGTATGAGTCGAGTATGAGTCGGGTCGGGTATGAGTCGAGTATGGGTTGAGTCGGGTATGGGTCAAAAATTTTACACTACAATAAATGGGTCATAAACGGGTTAAATGGGTCAATTTGGGTCAAACCATTTATGACCCGACCCAAACCGGATCCGACCCGACCCACCCATTTAACGGGTCTACTCGCTCTTTGCTTTGGTTTGTTCTTGCCTTGGTAATTGATTTTCTTCTTCGCACGTCCACGAATGATGCCTTAGACAGTACCTCGTCTTATTAAGGCAATAAGAGAAGTGCTAATCAACAACTTTGATACAAGATTTATCATGCGTGCAGTAAGTTTTCCACTAATAGGAGTACTGAAATAACACGTACGGCTGCATTGAAAGAGCTAAAAATTGTGTTCTCGTATAATTAATCTTTGTTTTCTTTTGGTTGAGCTTTGTGTCGAGCTATTAATTTTTTAATAATGGAAATGAATCTTGTTCACCAATATCTTTAGAGTTATAATTGAGGACAGATAATTCGATTTACTTGTCTGTAGAAAGTAGCATTTTCTTCTTATCTGAAAGTCAGACCCTAGCAATCCAAACTTACAGTAGTTGCCTCATACAATTTTTCCTCGTGAATCGGGGGACTATTTCATGAAAAATGGTTGATTGCTTTGTATCAATTGAGTGGATGTCGGCCGTCCCTCAGTTCTCAACGTTCTAATTTAACCGGCGTCCTAAACCTCTTATGCTTGCCACGAGCTCATTTCCACAAATTACACCCCAAAAATTTAACTCCTCAGTCATTGAGAAGTGCCCCGTTCTCGCCCTTCAGCAGTCAAATCTTCCATAACAAGAATAAATCATGTCAAATGCGATGAAGAAGCCATTTTCATTTGAAATCAAAAACATAAAAACCCACCCATCTGCATCATCTTCCATGACGGTAAGAAGTTGGGTTTCGTTGAAATCAAAAGATAAATACGCATCCGCATCTACATTTGATTGAAAGCAGAACATAAAACTTGTGCATCATCTTCCCTAACCAAGCTAAAGACATTACAGAACTATTTTTTTTCCCCAGATGACAGTTGTGCCAGGCATTTTTGACACTTTCATCTCAGCGGTCATTGCAAGCCAACAACCGAGAAATCCAAGCAGTGGTGACAGTGAAGATGACGAAGTACCCCACGGCGAGGGTGGCGTAGAGGGCCTGCCTACTGCGGCCTCCCCTCCTCCCAGCGCCGCCCTCCACTTCCGCTAATGGCCGCCTCAGCAGACGCTCCACGGCCTCCAGCTCCGCATACCTCTGCATGAGGCGCAGCATGAGCATGACGAAGCTGACGAGGTGGAGGCCGGCAGTCATGAATACCAGCGCCACCGCCTTCCAAGCTACCAAGCAGTGCAGCTCGGACGGAAACACAAACACCATCACGCACGCGAGCACGACGTGCAGGCCCGCCCCTCGCCGCAACAGTGGCCAGTAGCGACCGATGGAAGCCCTCAAGTGGCGGGCCACGGTTTCGAGCCCTTCCTGGCTCATTGAGGACAGCGTTTCCTCCGTCAGCATCGAAAGAGAGATGGGGTGAAACGTGAAGAGAGGCGTGAGAGCAGCAGAGGAGGTGGGGGAGAGAGAGAGTGAGAGGGCCCGAAGGAGGAGGAGGAGGATAGCAAAATTGTCTCTGCAGGAGAAGAAAGAGAACGAGGGAAGAGAGCGAGGTCAATGCAGAACTGAGCACAGGTGAATATAAAGGGCAAAGAGGCCTATTGCATTTTGAAAAAAGCGAAACCGAAAGAACAGAGGACATGCTCCGATTTTTGTTTTTTTCTTCGTTTTCTAAACTTTGGTTATACTCTCTCAATTCGTCCAAAATCAATCAAGACATTATAAATTTACGGTTTTAGACTCGGTCTAAGTTTGATTGGTTATCATGAGCATTGGTGGAATCTCAAACTATGAATTGAAATATTATTGTATCGATCAATCTTAAGCATTTTGTATCTTTTAAATTACTTTTTATTATTTCAGCGTAATGAATTATTGAAAACCCATTGCACAAAATTCAATAATTTGCAACAATATGAAAAAAAAAAAAAAAATGCAGGCACTTTGATAGTGATAAAAAGAAACCCATTTAATTAAGGGATAAGTGTACTATAAGTTCTAAAATTTGTCACGATAGTATAATTGAGTTCTAACATTTTCAAAAAATGTAATCAAATTCTAAAACTTGTCACGTAAGTATAATCAAGTTCTAAAATTTTCAAAAAATGTAATCAAGTTCTAAAACTTGTTACGAAAGTATAATCAAGTCCTAAAATTCTGAAAAGATGAAATCAATAGAAAGACTTAATTAGACCAATTCGACAAGTTTAAGCATTGGTTTGCACATTTTGAAAGTTTTAGGATTAGATTTACTTTCGTGACAGGTTTTAGAACTTGATTATATTTTTTGAAAATTTTATGATTCGATTACACTTACATAACAAGTTTTAACACTTCCAATACATTTCTCACTTTAATTAAAGTTCCATATTTCGCTAGGAGGAACTATCTTGCATAAACCAATATCATTTGGCACCCACGATGTTTATATGAAGCAATTTGATTAGAAATTACAAACAAATCTATGTATCATAATTACTATCAAACATATCTTAGGTGGCATAATTATTGTCAAACAAATCTTCATCGAAAACTCTATGTTTCGATTTTAGAGTACTAGCGCTTGTGGGAGACTACCACTCTATTATTCTTTAATCTTTTTTTTTTCTCTTTTTTTTCCAAAAATATCTACACAATTTTAACGGAAAAAATATATGTGGGACGACCAAGATCTCGTACATTGCATTAGCCTTCTAACTAATGTTCCAGCATTCTTTAAATTTCTTGAGCATTTCACCATTACCTCTTTTTTTCAGTACTTCAAATCAAGTCAGAGATAACATGAATCAAATGAATAATATTATATGTTATATATATATATATTATAATAAGAAAATCTCAAGATAACTAATAATGTAAAATTTAAAGATTGAAATTCTAAATACTAACATATCGATAAGCTAAATATAATTCATGTGTGTCGCCAAGTTCATAACATAATTAGGGATTAATATAGTTTTAATTAAGGGTGTGAGAATCAAATTGGAAAACAAAACCGAAATTAGATCCTAATTAAATTTTCATGTATTTTTGGTTCAATTTGAGTTTTGGTTTGCGTAATAAAAAAATAACCATTTTCACCGGGTTAGATAGTTTTAGTTCGGTTGGTTAACCAAACCAAATTGAAAGCCGCACATCCTTTTGATCTTATAATTTGCACGATCTCTCTCCTTCGTCATTACACCTATTCTTAATATTAAGTAAAAGAAAAACTCAAAAATTGACCCAAATCAGGTGTTCGATTTGGATTACATTCGGTTCGAGATGCAATTCAATTTAAAATTAATACACAGTCAAACAGTTTGGTTCAGTTTGAATTTTTCAAAAACTCCGAACCGTAAACACCTGTAATTTTACTTACACCAACACACTTTAACCCGCCTTTTTTGTTTTTTTCACTCTTTCAATTTGTTCCATCATTTTCCCTCAACTGGTGTCTCTGTCTACCAACAATTCTTGGACACAGCTGGCCCGGAATCGGAAGTTGGCAGAGATTTGCGCATATTGTCAGTCTCAACGTTTGACTGTCCTTTCTGGTGAAAAGATGCAGGGCAATGCTTGCCTTGTGTCCTAACAATGGTCACGTAGTTTCCATTCGCGAGTGCAAGATGGAGTGTACCCCTTGGCCGTTCTCGAAATGGAATTAGAAGCTTGATTTTGCACGATAAAGCTTGCCAGCACATGCATGCACCATTCCATTCCCATGTCAGATGAATATTAAGAACATAATGATGACCCTAATCAATGATAAACTGATTTGACCAAAGAAAATTACAATTGATCTGGCATAATAATCCAGAAAGTGTTATCTACAATTTCGAGCTAGCTTTAAAATGGCGGCCATCATCAGAAAATATCAACTTTTCAATTTGCAAACAACATTGTCTATTCGAAAAATATGCATCATAAATTACTGATTAGGATAGTGCGGCACGTTGAAATATAAAATCAAAAGAATTTGAGATCAACAGTCATAAAAATATAAGATCAAAAGAACTTGAGATCAATGATCATAAAAATATAATATCTCAAAATTTGGAGCTAGGTGTAAAATGGTGACCGTTTGGAAGACCTTACCTCAGAATCTAAAAATAAGATTTTTCTATTCAAAGTCCATGTATTGTAAATATCTAATTAGAAAACAGGATCGGTGCATTTAGTTTGCTAACGAGTGAAAGTCCTAGATATTCGTTGGTCGAATAAGATTTAAATGAATATGAGAAAAGAGCAAAGTATACATAAAGTCTCTGAGTTACGATCTGAGCAATCATAGGTATATAATAGTTGAGCCACGCCATTTAAGTACTTCACTTACTTGCTTCAATTTTACGTTCACAGTGTTGTTATATAGCAATAAACCACTTCAATTAGCTACATTAGTCTTGAAAAGTTGGAGATTCAGACTTATCCATCTCTATACTCCATTGCGTGGATACAGATTTGTTTTGTGCGGATTGTCATTGCATTCTTTAAATTTCTTGAGCATTTCACCGTTGCCCCCTTTTTTTTGCTGGTATTTCCAGTCAAGTCAGAGATAACTTGAATTGAATGAGTAATATTCTACATTGCATATATTACATAAAGAAAAATCTCAAGATAATTAATAATGTAAAATCTAAAGATTTTTCAAGGAATAGATTAAATATAAAAGAAAAAAAGAAAAATGTTAGGGAATTGAAAAGGGCATTATTAAAAGCATTATTTACATGAAATATTTTAAATTCCATGTAAAAAGATTAGTTCAAACATTTTTCACACTTATAGTCATGAAAAATATATATTCATCATTTAACAAAATGAATACAATTACCAAAATTAACACTTGAATCCTTATTTATACAACTTAAAGCATCGATAAATTTAATTTGAGCCAAAGCAATCTAAGTAAACTCAAAAATCAAAATCATGATCATTTCTAACTATTCAACATTGATATTTATTTAAAAATTTATAGTATATTGAATTTGTTTGATTAAATATTTTGCCTCAATTCCCTTTTCAATATTTTACATAGCCCAACTTTTTCATTGTGCTAGCCAAATTTCAATTTACCAGATAAGTATATATTGTGTCTAATAGAGCTAGCGAGGGAAAAAGAGAATAGTACAGAGGGTAAAGATTGAGGGGGTGGCAGAGGGAGGGTCAGTATTGAAGGCAAATACGGAGGGGATATGTTTTTGACTGATTTTGACTCCAGATTATGTGAAACAAATTTGTGCTAAACTTAAATTCGACATTCACTCAACCATTAGTTACTTACGAGTGATTCAATCGCATCACTAGCCAACAAGTTTCATTTTCAGGGCTAGTATAATCGATATTTTCATAGATTAAATTTTTTGATCAAGAATTCGGACAAATCGAGTAGGTTGTGGACTGCTCAATTGAGCTTTCCAAGTAATTGAGTAACACTCGATTATAATCGATAATTAATGTGATGTATTTTGTGTACAGATAGGCACGGTCATTCAGCGATGCAACCTGAGCAAATCCTTCTCTTTCACGGACCGGTGATTCTCTGCCAAAAATCCCCCGAAGTCCACGTTACCAACTAAAGTAGATCTGGAACTCGCATGCCTCTAAAGCGTTGGCAGAGCCAAGATGCCTACTGATGAACTTTCTATTGCAAGCTGGGCTTAGCTGTTGGCACCGTCCGTAGGTCTGCCGAGTTGATATTTGCTCCATTTCAGAGAAACGCATACGAACCTTGAAGACTTCTCAGAGAAGGCACAGTCTCAACAGCGCTTGTGCAGCACCATGGACGTCAGTGGATTTGATGAATAATGTATACCATGCAAGGGAAGAAAGAAAGGCTCGTGTTTAGATTTCTCCCGAACAACATTAAAAGAGAATCAACTGTTACGGCCTGAGCACAAAAAGTTTAGAAGCAGTTATGTGCAATCGAGGAACATAAATTTCCAAGCATTTAATTTTTTTCTTTTTATAATCTAGTTTTCGATAGAACATCTACTTCTGTCGGGGAGTGTATTCTTCAAGATTTATATTAGCCAATAAAAACAGGACAAATTGCACCATGAAATGGTGACGAGATCCATTTGCTGGGAGATTATCTTTTGGCAGGGAGTCATGTGCCAAACGCACGGCTGATCGCCTTGAGTGGGCGGAAGATCAAATTAGAGAGATCGGTGCCGAAGATATCATCGTCCTTTTTAACCCTCTTGCCTTCTTACTTCGAGACAGGAGATCACAAGGACGAAACGAGAAAAAGATTCTAGACAGACAAAAAAAGTAATGATTTTCTCCATAAACGTGGGCATTGCAGAGAACAGGTTAAAGCAAGCAAAGCTTCTGGTGCAGCTTTCGTTTTCTCCCCACCATTTGCCAACCTTCCATTGGACAAAACATCCATGTAGCTCTGGAAGTCTTTGCTGATTCATGGGGATCCTTAACCTGGTAAATAGTTCTCCAAGGACCGGAAGTTTTGTTTCTTCTGAATTCAGGTAGAATCGAGCAGCCTAGGAAACGTTTTGGTTTTTGCGAGTGTTCTAGCGGTACCGTCCCTCTTAAAAAGAGTCGGTGCCCTGCCAGCCTTTCAATTTGCCAAGGGAATGGGTAAATTGCTTAGTCGGCTTCCTTGAAAATTTGGAAGGAAAATATCCCTTAAGATTGCGTTTGGATCAAGATAAAATTCAAGATAGGATAAAACTTATTATATCCTACATTTGGTGCTTGCTCAAGATAAGATAAAATCATATATAAAGGGATATAAACCAAATAAAATTATCTCATAGGGAGGTGGGATAAAGACGGATATGATTTTTAATATGCATAATAGGAAATTTTTTTCTTAGATAACAAATTTCTTAAATTAACAAATTAAAATTATATTTCAATATAAATAATATTTGAATTCTAATATAAGAAATTCAAAATAACGAAAGATACAAATTTAGTTTTATAATATAATCTTATTTTTATTTATATATTCAAATTTAATTCTATTTTATAATACAAATTCAATATATATTTATTACATATTTTAGGTATATTAGTGCAATTTTCCATTTAATAAAGTTTTATTAGAAAATGATGGAAGGGGAAGAAAGAAATAAGAAAGAAATTAATTAAAAATATAGGAAAATAAAAAAAAATAAAGTAGACAAGAGTGTCACGAGAGATTTTTACTATCTCTGTTTGTAAAATTTGTGATTTATATAAGCGCATATACTAAACAATATATATAATATGATGTGAATATATCTAATTGTAAATCACTAAATAATTGATAAGATATAACAAAATTTCCTAGATTTTATATCATATCCTATTTAGTCTCATTTTAATTAAAATCTAGGCAACCAAACGTAGCCTAATAGGATGATCGAGAGATCCTTATACAATAAAAATAAAATAAAGAAAGTGCTAAAAGTGAAGAAAACCAGTAAAATACCTATAATAATACAAATTTTATGATTCATAACTATTCTCACGATTACCAATTGAGTGACCATGATCAAGAGCTCATATCAAGCAATCGTTGCCGTAACGACGACAAGGATTCACTATAAAGATTACTATTACTAAATTCCATCACACCTAGCGCCGAGTCCCTTTATTCCTCTCTTTTTAATCAATCTCAATTTCTTACGGTAGCAAAATCGCCGAGTTGCTGCATTTGACTAAAATAATCTTCAACATAGACAAAGAAATCTAAAATTATCCAAATATCTGGATAACTAAAGTAAATTATACGAGAGTTTTAGACTATTTAAAATGACCATGATCATTTTATATCCATGAATCTGGATTTGCTTAACTCGTCCACGATTTTGGTGCGGTGGCATCTGATGCCACCTATCAAGACCGAGGCAAGAGAGAGAAAAGGGTCTATTAATCATGCAAAGCGAATACGTTGTGAACTTGTGAGTGAAAAAGAAATTATCTCTCGCAAACTCAAAAACCCTGTTGAACTTTAGTCAAAATTTTCCATGAACTAGTTGATATTTCAATTTGGGCAATACCCTTATGTTAAGTTAACCGATGAAAAAACATAATCGTTAAATAATTAACATAGACATTAAACCAAGGATATGAATCATCCTTGAGGCCTAAAGTGAGAATGTGAGCTTTCCCTCTTTATTCATGTCATGTATGAGATGAACAAAGAAAGTTGTGAATTCAAGCATATCATATCACAACTTCTTTTCAAGCAAAAACATCCAAAAGCTTTCTTCATATACAAACAAAACAATACAAGCACGTCACATTGCCTAATTATGACCTATCTCGTTTGAAGAAATTTCTGAACTGTTAGCATTTTGGTGGGGCGGTGGTGATGGGATCATCAATCTTGAATCTTTGGATTGCAGTGATGTAGGGTAGTTATGCCTCATATGCAAACGTTATGTGATGAAAGCGAAACTTTTACGGCGACCCTCAAAGGCAATCGTCAGCACTAATCATCCATACCCACCACTTTAGCAAGAATATAATATAATGCGAGCAAAAGATGTCATGTCCCATCCTTTCCTTTGTGAGGTGATGCTTCCCAAAGCCTGCTTATGTTCGTTATACAAACTAAACTAATGTCAAAAGACAATTATGAAAGAGGATTTTGTTTATGGCGATTAGATCTTGTTGACTTTGATGAGTGGAATATCTATAACGGTAGGAAATGCGACCCTTTGCCCTCTAATACCAATTGTTGGATGTGCAACCCTTTGCCCTAATACACCTTGTAGGGTATGCGGAAGCGATGTGATAGTTACATGAGAGAATTGTAATAGACAACTCAAAACACTCGTTATACTAAATTGCGATACATAAGACTCTGAATGAACACTCTTACACCACATGTAAAAGAGTCAAAATAAACTAGCTAAGACAATCACACTCAACTATTCTATCTTCCCTTCTCGATCACGGAGAGATAACTCGCTCACATAGAGCTACTCTCTCTATCTAGCTGTGTTGCCTTTCACTTGAAGCTTACCTTTGCACTTGGTGACTTGAGGCCCTCTCTGGCATGAGGATTCTAGTGCAAGCTATCCTCTTAAGTGAGTCTTTGTGTCCCATGCGCCATGCACAAGTCTCTTAGTCTTAACAAGTCAAAAGTAGAGAGATGGCATGTATGCCTTATGCCATCACCCTTTGCCACGTCCAACCCATGTGTTAAATGTTGAGCCCACACATGTCTTCATGCATGCTATATTCTCCTTTGTGTTGCCAAGTCCTTTCCTTGATCAATGCCGGCTTCTTGAAGATACGTATCTTTGGCGGCTTGAAGAACTTCATGCATCTCTTGGCGAAAAACTAATAAAAACAAAATCAATTTTACTTATTTTCTAACAGCCTCCCTAAAATTGATTTTGAAAATAAAAAACACCAAGCATTTTCTTCAATTTTTTGAACGAACCTAGCTTCAATGATTTTGTCAGGATATTTGCAATTTGATCTTTGGATCTTCAAAAATCAAGCTCAACTTCGCTGTCTTTGAGCAGCTCATGAATATGGTGATACTTAATGTTGATATATTTGCTCTTGCCATGAAAAATAGGGTTTTTGGCTAATGCAATTGTCGAGTTATTATCATACATCAATTTAATAGGACCTTTTTGTTCGTGCATCAATTCAACAAAGCATCCTACAAAGCTATATCGCTTGACATGCTACCGAAGCTACTGCTATGTATTCAACTTAAGCTGTCAAGAGTGCAATAACTCGTTTTTTTGAGGACCAAGAAATTACTCTTGATCTAAGAAAGAATGCATATCCAGAAATACATTTCCGTGTCTTAATATCACTTGTCCAATCATTGTCTGTATACCCCACTAAGCTGAAATTGTCAGTGTAAGAATTTAAAATTCCATGATCATGAGTTCCATTGACATACCATAGAATTCTTTTTGCCACCTACAAATGTGATTGGTATGGTTTCTTCATGAACAGAGTAATAATTCCCGCGCCATAAGTAATATCTAGCCTAGTGGAAGTCAAATATCTTAAATTGGCAACAATGCTTTTAAAATAAGTGGAATTTATCAATTCACTTGTTCCTTCTTTCTTCAACTCCAACCATTTTGCTAGGGGAGTTCAAATTGATTTGAGCGATTCCAATTGAGTTGCTTCAAAATGTCATTACATATTTCCGCTGTGAGATAAATATGCCTTTATCTATCTGCTTCACTTTAAGGCCAAGAAAATATGACATCAATCCCAAATCTATCATCTCAAACTAACTAGTCATGGTCTAATTGAATTCCACAAACATCTTTTTACAGTTTTTGTAAATATCAAGTCATCAACATAAAATCATATAATTATAAGATCACCATTAGGATTTGACTTGATATAGTGTATGCTCATATGGGCACTTTTGAAAACCATGCTCCAACAAGTATGTGTCAATCATGATGTACCAAGCCTGAGGTGCCCGTTTTAGCTCGTACAATACTTTCTTTAGTTTGTACACTTGATTTTCACACTCTTTCTTCTCATACTCTCAACATATACTTCCCCATCAAGGAAACCGTTAAGAAATGTTGATTTCACATCTGTTTGGTGGATCTTCCAACGATTCTAAGCAAGTGCTAATATCATCCGAACGTTATCCATTCGAGCCATTGGCGCAAATACATCAAAGTAATCAATACCTGGCTTTTGTTTGTAACCTTTCACATCCAGTCTAGCTTGACCGTCAGGTTTATACTTTGTCATGTACGCCCACTTGACACCTATGGGCTTCTTACTAGATGGCAAAGAAGTTAGCACTCATGTGGCATTCTTTTCAATGGAGTGGATTTTTTCATCCATTGCTTGGATCCATTTCTTATCTACAATTGCATCATCATAGGAAATGGGGTCACATTTTGCAAATAAACAAAAGTTCACCATCGTTTCATCAATGATTTCATCATTGTCACTATCATAATCTCTTGTAACCACATAATTCTTGAATTTAATTGGCATCTTCTGCAATCATTGCGAACGACAAATCAACGGTTCTACAGTCGTTGCTGGTGAAGAGGATGAACTACCAGGCGAAAGTGATGGATCTTTAGTTGAAGATTTTTCTGTCTCTTCTGCCAATGGTTCATCTTCAATAGGGTTACATTTTTGGTCAACCTTTTGGTTATAGTCCTCGGCTTCATATTCAAAAAATTGAACATCCCTGCTAATAATTACCTTCCCCGTGATTGGATTATATAGCCTATAACCCTTAATCACCTCACAATAGTCAATGAAAATGCACTTTTGGCTTTTGACATCCAACTTTTTCCTCTGTTAGTCTAGTATATGGAGATATGTAACCTAAATACTTGTAGGAACGAAACATCTGGCTTGTTGCCACTCCAAGCCTTTTCTAGAGTTCTTCCAAGAACGCTTCTTATTGGACATCTGTTTAGCATAAATACAACATAAGCAATGGCTTCTGCCTAAAACTTCTTTAGTAATGCTTTATCCTCTAGCATACTCCTTGCTATTTTAGAAATTGTTCTATTATGCTATTTTGTTGAGGAGTATAGCTAGTAGTCAACTAATGTTTCACTCCATGAATTTTACAGAATTAATCAAATTCATTGAAAGTAAATTCTTCACCACTATCTGATCTCAACGTCTTTGAATTAAAGTCACCATGTTTCTCAACATAGACTTTGAATTCTTTAAATTTGCCAAAAGCTTTGGATTTTTCTCTCAAGTAATATACCCATGTTTTTCTAGTAAAATCATCAACAAAAATTAGCATGTACCTTTTTTGTCTGACTGATTCCACATCAACAAGACCATCGATGTCCGTATGTGCTAATTTCAAAGGTTGCTTGGCTCTTCTAGCTTTTCCAACTAGAAAGGATTCTCAATGCTTTTTTTTTTCCAATGAAACATCCTTCACATGGATGATCTGGACTGTCAATCAAAGGCATGCTAGTCCCCATCTTTTTCTAGACTAGTAATTTTAGTCCATAAAAAATTAGATGACCAAATCAAAGATGCCATAGCCACTTGCTATCTTTTGTCATCGCTTGAAAACTCAATAGAGTCTTCCTCTAAAGGGGTAGAGGGAACATCCAATTCTTTGTCATCTGTGCCACAGTGATCAACTTATTGTTTACACCTCCGATGGTGCAAACTCCATTTTCAATGTTAACTTTGTGGCCTTTTTTAGAAAGTTGCGCAACACTTAACAAATTCCAAAAAAGTCTCGACACAAAATAAACATCTGCAACAATAACATTAGTACCATTTTTAGAGTTGATATCAATGTTACCTTTGCCTATCACGGTAGTTTATTTATTTATGAAGTTGACTTCACCACAAAATGTCTTATCTAACTGTGAAAATATCTCATTTCGGCCACACATGTGATTATTGCACCCAGTATCGAGGTACCAAATATTGGCGTCCATGGTTTTTGAGTCATCCATTTTGCATGCTAACACCACGTTCTCATTAGCATCAACAGCATGTACATGTTCTGGCTGCTCGTGCCCCATATTTGCTCAGCATTCGGATTTGTAATGTTTGAATTTGTTAAACTTAAAACACTTGACTTTTGACTTGTCATGTATTTTATACCTTCCAGTGGAATTTAGATTTCCACCATGACCTTAGGCACCATAACAACCTCCTCAATTTGAGTGAGTGACCTGATTTTGCAGTGCTTGCTCGGGGTATGAATTGATGGACTTTTGATTCATTCTTTGCTCATGCGGGCATAATGAACCCATCAACCGCTTTAATGTCATGGTTGATACATCTTGGCCTTCTTTGATCGCCGCAACAACATAGTCAAATATGTTAGTCAAAGACCTCAAGATTTTTTCTATGACTCGTACATCCTAGAGGTCTTCACCATTAACCCTCAATTGGTAAACAATGATTTGTACACGATCAAAGTATGCCAAAATAGATTATGAGTCATTCATGCATAAAGAGTCAAAATCTCCTCGAAGTGTTTGGAGTCGCACTGGCCTAACACGATCATTGCCTTTATAGGATTTTTGCAAAATATCCCACACTACTTTTGTGGTCTCCGCCCTCAATATTTTTTCAAATATCGATTCCTTTATGACTTGAAAGATTACATACAATATTTTCTAATATTTCTTTCGGGATTTCACCAACGATTCTTTCTCCTCTTTCCTCAAAGTATTGAATTCTTCCACATCAGCCACTTTGGTGTAGCCATTCTCCACTAGGTTCCACAAATCTTGCGATTTAAAAAGAACTTTCATCCGGATAGATTAGTTGTTTTCAACTTTGGAAGTCACAATTAAACGGAATTGATGGATGCCATTGTTAGTTCTGAGACCAGTTGTTCGAATCAAAAGGATAAAGATTTGTGGAAACTCGCACGTAAAACACACAAAAAAAAAAAAAAAAAAAAAAGAGATGAATGAAAAGAGACGAACGACACAAGACAAGAAAATATTTAGTATATAGTCGATGCAATACAAAGCTAAGAAAAAGCTTTTCTCTGCAGGTGAGAAAAGTTCTCTCTCTCTCTCGATCTCTCTGTGTTTTCGGAAGCTTTCTCTGTTTTCCCTACATCCCTTGGACCAAGTAAACGTATATACAAGGAGAAGACGACCGCCTGGTGAAGCGGAAAAAGTTTTTTGGTGCAAGCTGTCCTCCAAAGTGAGTCTTCGTGTCCCGTACATCATGTAGAAGTCTCTCACTCTTGACAAGCCAAAAGTAGAGAGATGACGTATATGCCTCATGCCATTGCCATCACCCTTTGCCACGTCCAACTCATGTGTTAAATGTTGGGCCCACACACTTGTCTTCGTGCATGCTATATTCTCCTTTGTGTTGCCAGCTCCTTCCCTTGGTCAACGTGGATTTGTTGAAGACCCCTATCTTTGGTGGTTTTTTTTTTTTTTGAACGAATCTTTGGTGGTTCGAAGAGTGTATCATGCTTACTCTTGGCCAAAAAACTAAAAAAAAAAAAAACAATTACTTCCAAGCAAATCCTTTCCGCATGTCATTTTCCCCCCACTTTGCCAAAATATGTGAAATTACTTCTGTTTTAAAATTCATTGATGGCATTTCGAGGGACAAGTTAGAGAGTTAAGAGGATGCATATCTGTCCCTGAAATTGCTTGTTTCACTATTAAATTTTTCGTTTATTTTTGGGCATTTAGTTCTAATTGCGTCGACACTGAAATACATAAAATACAGACAAAAATAGTGGTTATAATTATTAGAGGCCCATCTTGTTTTGCTTTCCCGTAAAAATCCAAAATATTATTCAAATTTCAGTAAATCATAAAAACATAATATGTGAATCTATGTGTCAATATTTGACTGGTGAGAAAATTTCAAGAGTTTCGGACTTGAAAGAGTCATAATGTGGTCAACATAACATTTCAATCAATAAATAACAAGTAAAAGTTATTTCTTGGACTCTTAATTTTGGAGAAGAAAATCAACAGATTCTTTTTTCAGTTTCGTTGAATTGACAATTGGTCGGAAACTTGAGACTGAGAGACCTCCTTAATTTAGATAGGAGCTTTTTAGTCTTGGATTTATTTAGAATTTCACCCCAAAAAAAAAGCAACAAGGTTTTTGTTTTCTTTTTTCCAGTTTCATTATATTAAGGCTACGTTTGGTCGTCCGAATTTCTAATCAGGGTATGACTAGATAGGATAGGATATCCTGAGATTTTTTATATCATGTCCATTGTTTGGTGAATCGTAATATTAAAGTCGGATATATTCACATCATATCATGTACAATTTTTTGATATAAATGGCATATTATTATAAATGAACCTAAATGTTCATAAACGAAAATGGTGAAAATATCTCGTAACACTATTCCTTAATTTATTTTTATTTATTTTTCCTCTTTTTTATATTATCTTGTTTATTATTTCTTTTTTCCCCGTTCATCATTCTTTAATAAAATTTTATCTAATAGTAAACTGTACTAACATACCTAAAATACAAAAATACGTAAAATATATAATAAATATATATATTTAATTTATAAATAGAATGTTTATTATAATATAGAATTAAAGTTGAATATATAAATTAAAATAAGATTAATTTAAAATAATTTCTATTTTTTCATTTTTAATTTCTTAAATAAGAATTCAAATATTATTTATATTGAAATATAATTTCAATTTTGTTAATTTAATAAGTTAGTTACTCGAGAAAAATAACTTTCCTATTATAGACATTAAAAATTATATCGACATTTATTCTACCTTTATCCCACTTCCCTCATAAGATAATTTTATCTTACATATATCTCCCTTATATCCGACTTTATCTTGTTCTGAGCGAGTACCAAACATAGAGTATGATAAATCATATCTTATTCCGAATTTTATCCCGACTGCCAAATACAGCCTAATTGGTTTAAAACTTGAGACTGAGAGCTCGAGTTAAAAAAGAGGCTGGGAAGAAAAAGAGACCCTGAATATTAAAAGAGGAAGACGTTAAAAGGGAAATCAGGCGATGAGAATCAAAAACCGGCCCGACCCCCCAAAAAACCTTATGTTTTCGTTTTCTTTAGCGTTCATGGAGACCACACAAGCGAAAGTCAATAATTAATTATTGAAGACTACGGTTTTTTCTTTGTAAAATAAAAGAGTTGAGAGACGTGACCAACTAAACAATGTCCTCTGAAAAGTTGCCAAAAAGGCCGCCATACACTCAATACACAAGGTTCAAATGAATCTTTTCCATTTAAAAATCGCCGCAATACTACCGAAATGCTAAAAGTCCATAAGCTTATTCATTACACGGTATTCATGTGTTATTACTACGAGCAAATTTGACCTCCTAAGCTTGTGGGTCGGAAAGTATAATCATGCATTACTAAGGTACTAGCATGGAAGAAGAAGATTTTATGAAATAGATGGAGGAGGTCTATTGAATTTCGCATCTCTAGCATCATTGTATACAAAAATAACAAACAGAGAGAGATCTCTCAATTCATGAGACGGAGGTTCTATATCAATAAGGAAAATTTAATCATAATATCGTTGAGACGGATAATTATTTAAAAAGTCAAAAATCTATTGTACAATGATTAATTCAATCATAAATCTTTTAATTTTGTCAATTTTGTCCTAAGCCTGGCAATTTATCAACTTAGTCCTATATATTTCAACAAGTTATTAATATAGTAATTCCAGTCAATTTTAGCCAAAAATCACTAATATGAACAATTTTTGCAAATTTTTTTCCTTTTCCTATTCTGTTCTTTTCTTTAATTGGATTTCCGACATGCAGGGCCTACTTAGGGTGCGTTTCCTTTAAATTCCCAAAGAGTTTTATGCTTTCAAAGTCTCTGGATGAAAATTCTGAGCGTTTGGCAAATTTTTTTGAGACCTCTTTAGCCAAATGCTGATTTTGGCAAAGCTTAAGACAACAATGCTACTCCATCAATTAATGAAATTTGATCAGCTGCCCTTTTTGTCCTAAAAATCTTATTAAAAGTTCACTTTTGCCTCATTTGAAAAAATAAAACCCTACTTCTCTGCTCCTGGTTCCTTTTGTTTCACTCAACGCTCATTTTGCTTCGCAATGTTCCCATGCTTGTTCGCTTTCATCTTCGCAATCGCTCGATCTCTCGCGCTCACTTGCTCAACTGCTCGTTCGCTTCGTATCTCTCCGCAGGTTCCCCTCTCTCTCGTTCTCTGGCGGACCTGCCTTTTTTTTTCAAATGATTGAAAGGTGGATCTGCTTTCAATTGCTTGGAAATATGCTTTTCGTAGTCTCCCATGTGGTGAAGTCCAAAACTCCGTTTCTGGCCTCAAGCGTGAGAAAATTTCCACCCATCATCGACAGTTATGTGATGTTGCCGATTTCCTTGATTTCCCACTCTTTCGCCTTAAGAAATGTTGCCGATGTATTAGCCGAGAAGTTAGTACTTTGAGGGGAAATGCTGAGGAGCCGGAGATCACCGATTCATTAATTATTGATTACATAATATCTTAGCTCCTTTAGGTTAAAAGCCTTTGACTTTCTCAAATGCCGGACTAAACACACCTTTAAATTACATGCTTTGTCATCATCAACAATGATGGAAAGAGAATTCAAGATAAGTAAAATGTGATAGGTTATTTTTTTAAAATAAAAAATTTCCTCACATGGTAAAGGAGCGGAGGCGCCACCTATCATTATTACTATTTACGCCTTTTCCCTTCTATCGTCTAGTTTGTTTCCTTGTTACTTTTTAATTTTTTTTTTTTAATTTTCTCCTTTTTACTATGATTAATTCCTTTTGATTTTACAATCAAAGTAAGGGCATTGCAGTGAACTTTCAAAAGATCAGGGGCACATTATAAATTTGCCGAATTTGCAGGATGGATGTGCGTCCGCAGCCGACACCATCAATGGGGAGAGTATGAGATTGAAATTTTGGATGAGAATTTGGCCGAAAGTCATAGTGGAGGGGTACAATTGAAATGGACTCCAAAATATAGGGTGCACATTGCAATTTATTGTAAACCTCAAGAAGCAAATTCCTACAACCTAAGCTGCGCTCGCCGGCCGTCTCTCCTCCACTCTCTAAGCCGTCCGACGGCGGCGGCGGCGGCGACGCCACCAGAAGGACTCCAGATGCCGCCCAACCACCGTCCGGCGCCGGAGCCCTTCAAGCCTTACTTATTCTACGGCCACCGCAAGTCCTCCCAGAACCGCCCCGTCGTGTACCGCGGCCTCTTCTCCTCCCCCAAGGCCATCGCCGCCCGGCGAAGCCCGAGACCCGAGCCCTCCGGCCCCCTTCCACCTCCACGAATGGGACCCGGACCACCACGGCGCCCTCCAATCTCCGCCGCGGGCGCCCGAGCCTCCCTCCTCCCTCGCCGCCTCGCGCCGCCTCTCTCCGATCGCCCGGTTCATCGTCGACGCGTTCCGCCGGAACCGCGGCGACTGGGGCCCGCCCGTAGTCGCCGAGCTCGGCAAGCTCCGCCGCGTGACGCCCGGCCTCGTGGCGGAGGTGCTCAAGGCGGAGAATAACCCCACGATCTGCTGCCTATAATGCACTTGCTTATTGCTTGAATAGGAACGACAAGTTCCGAGCTGCTGACCAGGTGCCCGAGTTGATGGACTCGCAGGGGAAGCCGCCTAGTGAGAAGCAATTCGAGATTTTGATTAGGAAGCATGCGGATGCCAGGAGGGGATTGAGGCTTTACTATGTGTATGAGAAGATGAAGAAGTTCGGCGTGAAGCCACGTGTTTTCTTGTATAACAAGATTATTGATGGGTCGGTGAGGACTGATCATTTGGATCTGGCATTGTCTGCTTACGATGATTTTAGGAATGATGGCCTAGTTGAGGATAGCGTCACTTACATGATCCTGATAAAAGGATTGTGTAAGGCAGGGGGGATTAATGAAATGATGGAGATTTTGGCTAAAATAAGAGCAAACTTGTGCAAGCCGGATGTTTTTGCATACACAGCAATGGTTTCAGAGGGGAATTTAGACGGATGCTTAGGGGTGTGGGAGGAAATGAAGAGAGATGGTGTCAAGGCTGATGTTATGGCATATGGAACCTTGGTTACGGGATTGTGTAAAGGAAAGAGAACGGACAAGGCCTTTGAGCTGTTTCAGGAGATGAAAGCAAAATGTTTTTTAATTGATCGGGCGATTTATGGCGTATTAGATGAGTCATTTGTCGCATGTGGCAAAGTTGAATCTGCCTGTGGCTTGTTGAAGGATTTAATTGACTTAGGATATTGGGCTGACTTGCAGATCTATAACGCTCTTATTGAAGGCTTGTGTAGTGTCAAGCATGTTGATAAGGCTCACAAGCTTTTCTTTATAATGTTGCAGGATGATCTTTGGCCAGATTTCAGGACAGTTAATCCCATTCTGGTTTCTTACGCTGAGATGAGAAGAATGGAGGATTTCAGCAAGTTGCTGATGCAGATGGAGAAAAAAGTTTGGATTTTCTGTGATAAACGATCTCTCCAGTTTCTTCTCATCTTTTGTTTGTGTGGAAGAGAGGATACCAATAGCTTTAGCTGTTTTCAGGGATTTGAAAGTAAAAGGTTACTGCAGCGTGTCAATCTACAATATCCTGTTGGGGGCTTTGAAAAAGTCTGGGGATGTGAAATTAGTAATGTCTCTATTTGATGAAATGAAGAGCACCCAAATCAAGCCCAATTCCTTGACTTACAGTATCACAATCGAATGTCTTGTTTCGCTGGGGGAAATAAAAGAGGTGTGCACATTTTATAATAAGATAATGGAGATGTCGTGTCTCCCCTCTATAGATGCATATTGTTCTCTTGCTAAAGGACTCAGCAAAATCGGGGAGATCGATGCGACTATGATGCTCATCCGTGATTGCCTGGCCGGTGTTATGAGTGGACCCATGGAGTTCAAATACTCTCTGACGATTCTCCATGCAACTAAGTCAGGGCAGGCTGATAAAGTGGTTGAAGTCCTGGATGAGATGGTGCAAGAGGGCTTCCCTCCAAGTGATGTTGCATTCTGTGCTGTCATCTCTGGATTTTGTAAGCATGGGACAATAGAAGAAGCTAGAAAAGTCTTTTCAAGTATGCAACAGCACAAACTTTTGAAGGAATCAGATGCAATTGTTTATGAGGACATGCTGGTTGAACACATGCAGAAGAAGACTGCAGACCTAGTTTTATCGGGATTGAAATTTTTTGGCTTGGAAAGAAAATTGAAAGCAAAGGAATGTAACCTGTTGCCTTTGTGATGATACATGGGTTCTATGTTCATTCTACCACCACTATATTTAAAGGCTTCTTAGCAACGCAAAATGGGATGGGCTTCCTAGCTTTGTGATCACTAGGATGGCCTCAATGAAATGCGAGGCAGTTTCTGGATCCTTGAGGTTTCACATTGGTCTACTGCCCTATGCCAGTACCCTTTATTGAGGGTTTACTTGATGTTGATATCTGCTGCTATTGCACCATCACTTAAGGTGAGCCAACATGACTTTGGAATTACCTATATGTTGCCTTGAAATAGTTTGGTTATTCAATTGACATATATCTTTTATGATCTTCACGTGATTTGTATTGCTAACAAGTAGATGATGAACTGGTGTTCCACACCTGTATCTCTGTTGCAATTGCTTTCGAAGCAGGAAAATGGAAATGACATTACTATCTTTGAATTTATATTCCAAAATGTCATAGAAAGTATTATCTTAGTTTTGCACCTCCTATAGGTTTGCCATCTATGTGGACTGAGTATGTTTCATCCATTCCTTTTCTGATAGAAATTACTGCAAAGCAAGGGACATGATGTGGAAGTGCATATACAGCTCAAGAATGCTTTGCATCCCAAATGGGCACACACTACAGCTGAAGCAATGCTGCAAATGTCGAGAATTATGCACTTGGATGAGGTATGCATGTCTTCTTCTGTGTGGCCCTTTGGCTAAATATTACCTATGCTATAGATAAGGGATCACAAAAATATCTGAGTAGGTACTAATGTGAGTGAGTGTTACTAATATGAGTTGATTGACTCTCTAACACGCAGGCTGAACTCTATTTTTGCGAGGATGATAGCTGTTCACCCATGGGATACTACACCCAGAAAAATGAACTGGAAGCTCTAAATTCTATGCTTTCTCATGTCAATAGCTCGTTTCTGGATGATACTTGCTCTCACAAGGACGTCCTGCAAGATTTGCGGGAAGCAATTATTCAGCTGATCTGTGACTTTGGGGAAAAGAACATTACAGAAACCAGAGTCATCAACTCCCAGAATTGTGACAAGGAAAACTTTCTATTACAGTGGGGTGAAAATTACAGAAACCAGTCATTTGTTTTTCATAGTTGCAGATTTGGTTTAATGGACTTCTGTTTCACTCTGTTTGGGTTCCTCCTCATCACTCGTTTGCTCTATTTTGACAGCTGCTATCACGCAGTATGGCAAAGTTGATTCTGCAACAAACACATTAAAGTTCCGCATGTCAAGACCATGTCACGCAGGAGAACAGTGCTATCTTATTTGCGGGAACTTCTCCAGTTTGCATCTAATTACCTTTTATGGATTCATGCCTCAAATGGATAACCCATATGACGTCGTCCCACTGGGCAATTCCAATTTCATCATATTCATTTGGGATGAAATGTTGTATTTCTTGGACAATATGCAGAATAGTTCTATTCCAAACGAAACAGGATGTAAATGGAAGTGTTCACATTTGCTCCTATTTATGGCTTATATGCATTGGTAGGATGTGATTTCAATCCTCTTTGTGCAGATATAGACGTTCTCAGGATGTTTGTTCTGATGAATTGGACGCATCCAGTGGCACAACTCATATGGTGAGGGGTACTTGGTTTTCAGACAACCATAGCAACTTCCATTATGGCTTGCCAGTTCCATTGCTGACCCATTTTAGAAGAGCTCGGACGATTTCCTGGATGCTGACTCTCCTGTATGATTGCTTCTCTTATTCTTGTGAGTTTAATTTAATAAGATTTAGCGCGTGGCCTTTTGTGATCCACTGAACCTTTTATCTCAATTGTCCATAAGAATGTGTCCAGTTCTCAACAAGACGATCATACAAAAAGCATTGCTCAACCATTAACTAAATCCAAATGGAAAATAGAGTGAATCCATGAATATTACTGATTGCACCTTATCCGTCTAAGCATAAGATAAATGCATCTTATGATTGTTGGAATGTATTTTCTACATGTAGGCTTGAGTCTTAAGATATCTCTCTAGTGAGTACCTTTTAGTTTCTGATTGCTTCCATGCCAATACCCATTTTTTGAGCTTGTCTGAAAATCAATATCATTTGTAATATTGTATGTGGGTAAGACTACAAGAGAATGATGACGATTGGAAAAGGAAAATAAATAGTCTCTTGCCCATTTGAGTTGGCTATTGATTTGGTGATTAATTTTCTACTGTGACTTGAGTCTGTCATGTAATTGCGATGTTCATTTTTTTTCTCTTCCTGTAAGCAGCTGCAGGAGAAGCTAAAGATAGAAATTGAGATTCTTGAGGACCACTCCTTGACTTTCAGTGGGATGATGGAAAACCCTGGTGAGGTGGATAGTGTGTCCGGGTAAATAGCCTTCTCTGGAAACTCTTCAGGAAACTATTCACCTACTTTTCCAGAAAACGTGTGAAATTTCTGGCTTTTCTTCGCCTGTGCATACTCACGCATGTACCCATATGCTAATGATGGCCCTCGTAAAATTTGGAAGAAAATCTTGCAGAAGTTACATTTTCTTGAAATGCTTTTCAGGTCGTCCTTGCTGATAGAAAGTTAATTGGCATATGATAATCTACAATGTAGAGTCTTTGAACTGAATTTAGTTAGAATAATTTGACATCCAAGCATCTTTAATATGTGACCACTGTCTGTACTACATCAGGAATAGATTTCATTTTGTGCGTGATTGATGATTTGACTTTGCAGGGAGAAAATGGATTGGGATGTGAAGCTTGTGGCGGAGTACAGAAATCTTCAGAGGATGATTGCCTTGATCTTGAGCTCATGTTATGCTGGTCACAAGTTGGTTGAGGACGAACTTTGTAAATCGATAGCCTAGGACAACGGTAGCCCTTTTTAGTGAAGAGGAATCGCTTGAAAGCGTCGCTCTTTACAAACTGAGCCTTGTCTTCATATCAGGGAAAAGTGGAGGTCGGAACCTAAGGCTGACCTTGGGAGGATCTGGCAATGATTTCTTGTCTCATGCCTCATACACTCATTGTTCAGCACACCTTCTGAGCTACCAGTCTCCAGTGTCTTGAGCAGTAAATTATTGCATATGGAGCTCATGGTAGTCAGCACGAAGCCTTGAGTTTTTGGCGATCTTCTTCAGATGTCTGGTAAATGAAGATGTGTTGCTTGGGAGCTTTTCATCTGTAAAACTACAGAGTTTTTGGCGACTGTAAAAATAAGCAGGATATGCACATTCGACCAGTTTTGTCCTCTCCATGTGCTCTAGTTTAAAGTCGTACCCACACCCATCTGAAGATCTTCCTCTTGAGCAAGGTCTCTCCATTATTTTCACTATGGACGTTCTCTTTGTTGACTGAAGAGTATCACCTCGAATTATTTCTTGAATGGTCGACGGCAGAAGCTAAAGCAGTGCTTTCGATATGGGAGGTCCGAAGATTATGCAGGTTAGAGAACAAGAAATACAGGAGACATTGCCGAAAAGATGGACTGGGAAGAGTCTCCTGAAGATGGGAAGTACAATAACAGACACGATGTACAAAATAACTAAGGAACTTCTTCTTAGAGATGGCAGCCATAACTTATTAAAGGAGACTGTAATGTTTTGACCGACTCTTCAGGATCAGTTGTTAAATGACAGATAAAAAAATCTGATAATTCACGCATTAAGAAAATAATTCTCTTTTAATTTTTTGATCCTGACTGAACAGAGTGGTATATTTCATCTGGTGTAATGAAAATTGCCTCAAGGTATCACCTAACCGCAATACCAAAGCCGTAACAGAAGTGACAAAATAGTAAGCTGGGGGGCTGTCCCTTTCTTGTGCAAAATATTCCCAGCATGTTCTGGAACTTCTTTGTTCTAGTTTTCTGAGCATGGTAGGAACTTTCCACGACGCCACTAAACTTGGACGAAACTCGTCTACGAATGCATATGCCCGCTAGAAATGGTGAAGGATTGCGGGCTCTCGTGCTTAGGCAACGATGCTGCTAGCCACTGGGACACAAGAAACGGCATAGGATGACAGACCGGTCTGCATCGTCTGCGACGATTCGGTTGAAATCGAGTGGACTGGTTTGGCCAAATTGTGACTGGTCTCATCTACAAACGGCATAGGACCATGGACTGGATTGAGAATCAGGCCAGTACTTGATCGGACCGGTTGGATAGCCTGGTTTTGGTAGGCCTATGGGTTTAAAGCCTACGGGTATAGAATTGTGATATATTTAGGAAAAGTACAAAAATAAATAAATAATAAATCTATTGTATTGATATTAATTTAACTTTTTAATTTGATCAATTTAATCATAAATCTTTTACATTTGTCTAAAATTGAGTCTGTTCGGCTAAATTTGACCGGCAATCATTTGTATAGACACCGATCGTTCTATATAAGCACAACCATTACTGACATGAACATATTTTTTTTTTATATATTTTTTCAATTTTTATTATTTTTTGTGGCTAGAGACTCTTGGCTGCAATGGAAAAATTAGAAAAGAAAAAATATTAAAAAATGATAAAATTTGTGCTCATTAGTGTCGGTTACACCATGTAGGACAATTAGTGTCTATGTGAATGATTTTTTTTATCAAAATTCGTCAAATGAACTCAATTGACACAAATGATAAAATTTTAAAATCATATTAATCAATCAAAAAGTTTATAATTGAATTTGTATGGATGCAATATGTTCAAAACTTTTTTGGTACACGTCTTCCTGATATATTTACTGGCAAGAAATAATATGTAACATGGATGTGGTACGTGAATAGCTAACAGAAAAATCGAGGGCGGGCAAACTATCTAATTTCTTTGCTTTCTTTCAAATCCTATGTCCCATAATACATTGCACAAAATTCATATTACATGGAAACTCCTCGTGCAAAACTTGCAACAAAGGTCAAGCCATGATTCAACAGTTCCATCAGGCATCCACGCAAATTCATTCTATTAGATCAAATCAATCCCATTTCAGAAAACTGTAACATTCCATATAGGACCTTATAAAAACGACCCCTTACGTACTTTCTGCGTCGCGATTCGCTACCAGTCTATCCGACATACAAACGTTCTTAGCCATAACGTCTCGTCGGCCAGTCCGCGGCGGAAGCGCCCCGGCTTACATCCAGCGGCTCCACCGCGATCGGCTTCATCACACAGTACCCGGACGTCTTAGAGCATGAGCCGCCTCTTATCCTCCTGCAAATTTCATCACCATCATGCTTCAGGTCCGTACTAATCTGTCTCTCTTCTCTCCTCCTCATGAAGCTCAACTTCTCTTTACTCGCTTTCCTCCTCACCGGCACCGGCATGGCCTCCAGGCCCATCAGCTTGGCCACCACCCCTGGCTTGCACCAGATCACCCTCTCCCCTGCCAGGATCGGTGGCAAGAGGCTCGGCCTATCGTACCTGGCGTCGTTCCGGGACCTGTCATGTGGCCCACCCCCGACGTCCCAGTCGCAGCAGACCGACCTCCTGGCCGGCAATCTCCCCTCGGGGCACTCCGAGTTCCGGAACGAGGACCGGTACATGGCGTCCTTCCCGTCGAGGGAGAATCGCGGGTACTGGTTCAGCGCGTTCCTGGCGCACCGCAAGATGTCAGAGTTGTTCACGCAGGACATCCTCCTCTGGGGCGCGTCCAGCTTCGCCCTCCGGGCGATCTCCTCCTCCAGCTCCAGCTGCAGTATCATCTCCTCCAGCGTGTGCCCGTCCCCGCCGACCAGGCTCGGGGAACCGATGATCAAGGGCTCCTTGGGGGCGGTGCGGTCGTTCCTGCCTTGGCTGAGGATCGAGGTGGAGGTGTCGCCGTGGCAGAAGGTCCCCACGCCTTTCTTCATCTTGGCACCGAGGTAGTTCTTGAGGAGGAAGAAGGAGAGGTCCTTCATTGACCGAGCGGCATTTGAGAGGGGGCTTGAGTCCTGGAGATGGGGAGGAACGTTTTGAGTTTGAAGTAGGCAAAAAAGAAATTGGAGCTTGTCTAGCTTTGATGATGATGTTCAGAAAGCTCAGGAATTGTGTGAATTAGAGCGGTGTTGGAGGTTGCTGTCATTCACATGACACAGTCACAAGTTGTTTCGCTTTACATTTAGGGAAGAAGAGGTGCTCTCATCTCGTTCGATCAACATGGGTTGAGGTGGCTTTAAATGTGACCTTTGAATTTAATTCACTGAAATATTATCCATTTTGATCCGTCTCATATCGAGTCTCACGGTTTTGTCTCACTTACCTAGGAGGTCACTCATCTTGGGAGTGTTTCCATTTGAGCACGAAGCTAAACATTGCCATTTATGTAAAAAGACATCTTCTTGAGTTAATTTCAATTTTTACATATATATTTCATAATGATTCTCCACCTGTTCGGTACATAATTTGGTTTATATGTGCTCATTTTCCCATCCTAGAAGTTTGCCAAGAGTCGCTTCTTGTCCGGGCCTTCTAGATTCGACGACAACTCCCTGCCTTTGTCAAATCACGTCGTTACATTAAAGACTGTGTGGGCTGAATTTGGTGGAGTGCTATGAAACATTTACTCAGAATTTAAAGTGCTTAGCCTTTTAGGGTGGACCTGCATCAAACGGTGGTTGCATTGCATGTCTTCTCGGACATGTCCGCATCGACGCATTCACGTCATCCTAACAATCGGAGGAATTGCGGTCTCCATGATGGTCAAGCTGTGTCCATCAAGGGAGAGATCATTAGCAGCTGCCACCGAATCAGTGTCGTGGACGAGCGTCAAGAGCCGCGGTTGCCTTCGATGCAATCCCAAGCGGATACCAAATTAGGAGGAAACGTTCATTCAAGAAAGGTCTGCATATATCATTATGATAGTCATTTAGCTCGACAGTAGAAGTAGGGGTGAGCATCATTCTAGAGTATACAGAGTAGGTTCCAAATGTTAAATATTGATAAACATATTTCAATGAGTAAGTTCTAGGTTTTAAGTAGGTGGAATTTGAAACTTGGAATCTAGATGTTAAACCTTGGAACTTGGATTAAGTTTTTTTTTTTTTTTAAATTTATGTCTTTGTGATATCCTATAATATTCCATGTGACAAGTGTATAATCCGACACTACCGGTCTAAGTTTCTATTTTATAATTAAGATTATTACTTTGTTAATGTTTTACATTTTTCGTGCGTCTAAATATAAATTGTAGTCAGTTAATTGGTTATTAAAATGATTAATCACTACATTGTCTAATTAATAATACAAATGGAACCTAAGAAAACTGGAAGTTTAAAACCGACTCGAAACCTGAAACAGGGTAAGTCCTAGGTAGATTTCAAGTTTTGAAAAATGATGAATTTATTTCAATGAGTAAATTTTAAATTTTAGATGGAATTTATATGGAATTTGGAATTGCTCACTCTTAAGTGAAAACGTGGGATCTGAATCCAGTAGACTTGAAAAACAAAGAATTCAGTGCAACCCTCTTTGACGTACCAAGTTAGTGTTTAGAGTCCTTTTCCTTTTACTTCTCAGTATTGATGCCAGGGATACTAAATCTCGCATGTTAAAACTAAATCACACGACACTTTTTAAGTGGCAAGTTAAATCGGTTGGCGCATTTGAGCAAACAAAATAATGCGTAATATCGCCCGGTGAGCACTTTTGCGAGGACGAGATTTGATTCTTTTTTTTTTTTTTTTTTTTAACATTGTTCTTCCATTTCTTTTTTTTTCCTGGGCTGCTAGTTCAAGCGAAGTAACAATTGGCAAACTCTTTTTTAAGAAAAAAGTATATATGAACATGTATATCTAGATGCCATTGAAATTTTTTTAGCATACTGCATGATGCCGATACACAAAAAAGTGTCACGGCCCAGGCTAATGCCACTCTCGAAATCATGGGGCGTGCATTGTTGTCACATGTGAGTTAAGGGTGAACATGGGTCAAGAGGGCTAGGTCTTAAGATTAACTGTCTGGAATTTTCAGGTCCATCTAGATTCCTAATCAGCCTGGACCGAACTAAATGGTGCCTGAATTTTTATCTTGTAAAATAAAAAAGTCCAAATAGTTTTTGTTTTTTGACCTTAGTACATCTTTTTAAATTTACAAAATAAATTAATCCGAGGACCTCAATTTCAACGGGGCAAAACAATCGGTCCGAATGGAGTTACAAAACCCTTGAGTAGAATATTGAAATCTCATTTGGAGCCGAATGCCCTATGGCTAAGGGCCAAGGGCATATTTGGCCTTAAAAATCACTTTTTCGAGATGTTTTTTCGGTCACTTTTCGTAATTTGTACCTTTACCGGCACAAAATTTCCTCGCCTATATGATTTTCAATTATTTATGTAAATTGTTTCTGATTTTACTAGAGTTTTTTGTTGGGTAATAATTTCATATCTATTGCTTTTGCTTTCATGTTTCGTATTTTTCAATAGTTTATATTTATTTATTTATTATTTCGGGCTGGTCCTAACCATTGCGGGCCCTTATATCTCAGGCCCGGAGGCCCAAATCTGGCAGAACAAAAAGAAATTGAGGTCCAAAAAAGTTTGATCTAGGCTGGCCGGGTCGGTCCGGGTTTTTGGGGCTCCGGTCTGTTTTTTTCTCACCCCCCTTGAACATTTCGAGTGAGATTGTAAATAAAAAAAAGAGCTTGACAGAGGTTCGTTTAGTGCAAAAATCATATCACAAAGTAACTCAATTTTATTCATTTAAACTAGATGGTAGCAATATATATATATATTTTCTTTTTTCTAGTGATTGCAAATTACTTATCAATGATTCGGCTGAGCTTAATTTTTATATATCCCCCCTTTTTTTTTTTCAACATTTGTAATTTTTTAATTCATTGGGCTTTTAAAATTCAATGTTGAATCCGAATCCCCAACACATATACACTAGTAATTTAAAAAAAATTAGTGATTATAAATTATAAATTTCAATCCAAAAATGATTAAAAGTAAACACATTTGGAAAATTCTATCGATTGATAGAACACGCATTGTACTTTACAGAGTAAAAGTATTGTTGATTTAGATTTTTCGAATTTCTATTAATTGAAAGGAGTAAATCGATGCAGAGCTCTTGACTAATATATTTATTTATTATCTATTAATGAAATTCTTTAAGAGAAAAAAATTTAAATTTGGAGTAAAATATATTGAGAACATGTCAATTTGAGGTTTTTACGGTGTTAACTTAAAAAAATATTTCGTGACGAAAGGACACTGAAAGTTTTTAATTCCATTTCTATTTTTATTTTTTACGCTTGTCCAAATAAAAGAAGAGCAACTGAACAGAACGGCGACTTCGCCAGGAAAGATCACGGGACAAAAATCACAATAAATAAAATAAAAAAAGGAAAATTGCATCTTCCCAGGCTCGAAGCATCAGCACTTCCAAAATCCATCGGAAGGATTTGCGTGCAAAGGCGCCGCGCTCGTCGACCGACCGATTTCCCATCCCCAATCCCCGCGGCGATTTCCATCCCCAATCGCTCTCGCTTTTGCGCCGGTAATCTCTCCGCTATCCGATCTCGTTTCGTCTTCCGACTCGCACTCCTTCCGATTCGATTCGATTCGATTCGACTCGACTCGACACGAGTTGGAAGTCGTCGCAGCGTCGAATCGCCTTCATCTGGCGATGCTGCTCACATCTTATAGGCTCGCGTTGTTCGCAATTGATCGTCCAATGCTCGATGATTTCACTTTGCCCCGTCGAGTTCAATCTGTTCCTGGATAGATTTCAGATTCGTGTTTTTTCACTTGCTGTATGCAATCGGGATCGGAACTTAATCGATCGGCACGTCCATTTCGCGTTTGTCTGAGGATTTTTTTTTTTTTTTTTTTTTTTTTGTGGCGTCGGTTGAAGTTTTCTAGGTTTTTCTGAGGCGTTGGGACAATGAAGGAAGCTTTGGCGGTGGCGTTGTTGTTGTTGGCTGCGCTGATTCCTTCGGCATCCTCTTCGGCTGCTACCGGTTCTGCTTTTCTCTGGTCCAGACACTACGAAAAGTAAGTTTTTCGTGTTTTATGATGCCTCGTTGTGCCATTGGATGCAGATGATGAATTTTTGATTATGTATGGGAAACGGCTTCCATGACCTTGTGCCTGCAATTTCAATTCCACCATATCAGTTTTTGTGCTCACGCTGGAATGAAAGCTGGAGAGGAAATAGTTCTGAAGAGTTTGAGTAGTTTATGCTGCTACTTTGTATGCATGTTTTCATCAGTTAACAATTGGATAGTCATTTTCCAGTGAATTTTCTGACTAGATCTTTGCAAATCATGCCATCAATAGTGAGAAGCTGGCTGTTGATGATATTGTTGGGGACCATTTTCTCTTAATATAAATCTGAAATCAAAAGATGAATCAATAGTTAGGGCAGCTCTTCTGTTGTGTGACTATGCTGTAGATAGATAGATACTCACTTGATAATGCCTTGTCAATTCTTCTTCAAATATTACTTTTATTTTTGTGGCAAATATGCATCTGAATGCTGAATCATTAATAGACATATACCAAGAGAATGTAACTTAACCATGTCTACAATTGGCACAAAATCAAAATATCATATGTAGATGCCAATTTATACTGTAATTCAGAAAAATATTCCTTGCTCAGATCTTGTCTTTTTCTTTTCTTTTTAATCTCTAGCTAGTCAAATCATAAATCCTGTTGTGCTTTGTTTATGTCAGAGTGTTTGTAATTGTCTTCTAAGCTGCTGGTTTTTGCTTCACTGGTAGATTTCTTCATTTGCTTCTTTGATAAGTGTAAGAGAGTGTGTGCACGCACGCGTGGTGTGTGTGTACTTGACATTCTATCAAGATTTTTATCCTTGGACAAGACTTTAGGTGCAATGCCTTTTAATTCTCTGAGAAACTCTTTAGTTCCTCGATAAACAAAATTTGCCATGGTATTCACCATTTGAGAAAAATCTCTTTCCATTGCCTATGAGCATCCAGATAATGTCTGATAAATGTTTATTGAAAAAGGACTATTTTCACCTCCTTTCAAGTCCACCATCCTATTCTAAGACATTTGAAGCATTTTTTATAGGGAAGACGTAGACAATGATAGTGACATATCTTGAGTGAAAAACTGCCCATTGCATGTAGTATTTGTTGCATAATCTTGCAGCACAAATAAATTGAGCACTTAGGTTTTCCTTGTGGAGATGATACATAATTAGAAGTTAATAAGTTCTCTCATCCTCTTCTCCCCAAAGTACTTTCCCTTGCCAACTGTTCTTGAGGTAGTTATGTTGCGAAAATACAAGGAAGACAGCTGTATTGATGTAACCGCATGCATATCTCTTTGGGCATTTTAGATTTTGCTAACAATGATGATTGGATGCTCCTCAAGTGATCGACACATAGTAAAATTTTTCCAATATTTTCACCTGGAGAGATTTGACATATTTCTCATTATTTTAACACTTCTCGTGCCTTGTTGTCTTGCTTCCTTTGTATGGGTCACTTCTGGATATCCAGATGTCTTACAGATGTCTATGAATGTCACAGGTTTTCCACTGATGGAATCAGGGAACTTGTAAACTATCAGACCATATCTCCAAAGGATCTGGCCAAGTCAATTCTTTCAAAGGGCGGGTGGTCGGACTTCTTGGTACTTGATTCCTGTATTGTGATTATTAGACTGATGATGCAACAATAGTAGCTTATTTTTTATTTCTTCTCAGAATTCAAGAAAGAAGTATGTTGTTTTATACTAGTTTACATATTGCTTTGTTCTTTTTATGTTCCAATGTAGTGCTTGGGAAAGAAAAGTCAGCAGCCTGTGGATGTCGCTCTAGTTTTTCTTGGTAGAGAGGTTAGAATTCTTGAACTTATTTTGATTTGACTTATCATTTAGAATAGTGGAATTCCTTTTCCTTAGCATGCATTAAACTTTGTATTTTTGCATATGATGCATTTAGTTTTCCCTCCATCAGGCATTTGACATGTGATTGATTTTAGGATGCGCTGCAAACCTTTTAATATTGACTTTGTTTTGCTCATTTTTGTTATGTTATGTTTATTTTCCAATAGGTGCAATCTTTGGATATCTCTGCTAACAACCATGCAGATCCAGCTCTAGTAGACTTGCTTAAGGTAAACAAGGCCTTCTTTGTAAAATGGATATTGTGGCTTGAAACCAATCAGACTTTGACTGGTTCAATTGTGCAATTAATCAAAAGTTCAAATCTTTAACAGGTCTCTTTCACAAGGTCTAATTTTTCAATGGCGTTTCCCTATGTTGCTGCCATTGAGGAGGAGACAGTGGAAACTTCGTTAATATCTGGTTTCACCGAAACTTGTGGACAAGGTTTAGAAACCAGTAGCATTGCTCTTCTGGGATCATGCTCCTTAAAGGGGGACAATTACCATAAACTTTCTGACCTGCAATCACTCAATGTAAGCCAAATAATCATTCAAGCTTGCATTTGTAAATTCCATAAACTCCTGCAAATTACTTATGTCTCTATTCAAATGATGAATAGGATTATCTAGCCTCCAGAAAGGAAAAGAGGCCTGAGGGGAAGGCAGATCTTGTCATGCTTTGCCATGAGGTGCCTGGCCTTTCATCTGAATCTGATGTACCGCCTTCAGAAAGTATGGTTTTAAGGTTTCAAAAGTAAAGATATCTTATAAAGATCATTTCAATCTACTTCTATATACTGTATATATTTCCCTAGAGAATGCTTAGAAGTATTTTTTATGAGCTTTGCAGGCGAAATTTTTTCTGAACTTCTTCTATCCATGGAGCAGTCTGGGCAGAAATTCGCTTCTCTCTATGTTTCGCATCCTTATAGTTCAATTCAGTATCCTTCTTCTCGGGAATTAGAAAGGTTTCTTGCTGAAGGCGGTGCATTGAGCAATTCAACATGCGATGGAGTTTGCCAGATCAAATCATCACTCCTTGAAGGAGTTTTAGTTGTAAGTTCTTGCAGGTTTCCTTGACGTGCTTGCGCCTTTGTTTCTGAATGTCCCTTTTTTCCTTTTAAAGTTTCATGCACTGTCGCATTTTTATAGTGCCTGTTGCATGAGAGTATGAATTGTTTTAGGCTTCATTGCTGCTGTACCTATGATATATAGTAACGATTAGCATGATGCGATAACTCCCCCCTCCCCTCCTTTTTCCTCCTTTTCTTTTTTATTTTGGCTTTAGAAACTCCCCCCTTCCTGTTTCTGGTGAATTTTATTTTGGCTTTATGTTTTTCGTTAGAATCGGGGTCTGTCCATCCCATACGATGACCAACTCCAATGCTATCATTTATGTTTAATGGAGATTGCTCTTTTTCTCCCCCAACCTCATCCTCTTAACTCTTTACCTCATTTGAAGTATCACATCTTTATACCAGTGCTTCTTTGGTGCTTCAGGGGCTTGTGTTGCTTATAATCTTAATATCTGGCCTCTGTTGCATGGCGGGCATTCAAACTCCAACAAGATTTGAGGCGCCTAAAGAGTCGTGAGTTCTCAGTTCCAGTCTTTTGTCTTGGCAATGTGGCCGCTGGATGTTTAATGAAAGGTGCCCACTAGGTTAATATTTGTGATTGCCTGTCCTTCTGCCTATATTCGTTAAATGGTTGTATCTGGCATTTTAATGTAGTTTGGTCGTTTTGTACCCTTCGGATCACTTAAACTCTATTTCAGGAATCATAAATGAGTATTTGAGGGCCTGTAGATGAAAGAACCATCTCAATATGTCCAGATTGATTTTCATTTTTTGCATTGATCTAAATTTTAATGCTTTGATCTTTCTAAATCCAAAATTGCTGGATACTTCTACTATTCTCATGTATATTTTACATAATTTTGTGAAATACGAATAATATTATAAATTCGACTGGAAGTACAAAAATACCTTTTGTTTTTGCTTTAAGTGGGGAAAAAAAAACTTAAAGCTATCTTGGATAAGCTAATTACCTTCAACTTTCTTGCTGAAACAATAAATCCAATGTTAAGAAATATGGCACTAAAACAACTACAGGGTAACATATGCTTGTGAGTCATTTGGGGACTATTTCTATTGGTGTGTATACTACTTGCCATTTTATTGTCTCAAAAGCCCGTTCGCAGCAGACTTCTTAGCCAGCACATAAGTATATGCTTCCTCATGAGAGAATGCTGCAGAGCGAAAGCTAATGTGAGACTAGCTTCCCCATGCGATGACCAACAGTTTGACTGGAAGAGTGCCGTAAATCTGAGCCAGATTGATTCCAAGTCAAGTTGCTCAGACTGATTCCAAGTTAAGTTTGCACCACCAGCTCCTCAAGTACCCGCCTTTAGCTGCACTTAGCCATTCGGCTGATATGAATCACCATGGAGATGTCCTTCTTCCCTAATGTTATCCTATATGCCTGAACAATAATGAAAAAAAAAGGTGAGCTGGGATTGAGATTCGCTGGGAACAGATAACTATGATATAAATTAGACCCCACCATCTGAACATTATGGATTTCCACGAATTATCACCCCGTCCAGCAGACGCAGCAAGAATGACTACGTTGCAGTTGAACTCCAACAGCAGCCTCAACTTGTCGAGCTTGAGCATAGCTATCGGGAGTGATCACTGATTTTGCGGCTTAGAACTGTCAATTCAGCAGCACCTTTAACGACTTTGAGGCAGCAAATCACGTGAACTCATCTGGACCTCCCTCTGCCCTCATTTGTCCGTCTATCGTGCACAGTACTTCATTAATCACATCTGCCGGATGGTTCGACAAGTCTTCTGCTGCAAATTCATGAACTTTGTTGTTCAGTTCTATGGAACTCTTACCAGGCATCTTCTCCGTGCCTATGGCCCTCATCATCTTCCTTATTGACCCAGATTCGTTCCATCTTCCCAGACTGGCGTATGTGTTAGATAGAAGCGAAAAGTTACCACTGTTCTCAGGCTCCAAGCGCATCAAATGCTGCAGAGCCTGCTCTCCAAGATCAGGATCGCCATAGACATTAGAAGCAGCAAGAAGTGATCCCCATATGGCAGCGTTCGCTTCAAAGGGCATACTCTTAACCAGCTGCTCTGCCTCTTGTAAATAACCAGCCTGTCCAAGTAAATCGACCATGCAGCCGTACTGCTCGATCCTTGGCTCAATCCCGTACCTCGAGTGCATCATGGTAAAGAACCCTTGACCCAGCTTGACCATCCCGCCATGGTTACAAGCGGAGAGGACTGCCGTGAAAGTGATCTCATTGGGCTTAATTTTAGCCCTTTCCATCCCGGAGAACATTTCCAGGGCTTCTCTTCCCATGCCATGTATGGCCAGCCCCGCGATCATAGTCGTCCAACTCACTACAGTCCTCTCCATCATGCCGTCAAAGACATGACGAGCCTTCCTGATGTTGCCTGATTTTGCAAACGTGTCTATAAATGCATTGTTAAGCTGCACGGTACGATTTAACCCATGTCCGTCGATGTAGCTATCGATCCATTCACCAAGTGCAAGTGCGCCCAGCTGCGCGCAGGCAGACAGCGCTGCCAACATCGATACTTCATCCGGCTCTATGCCCTCGAGCAACATTCTCTTAAAGACTTCAATCGCCTGGCCTGGCCTATTCCACTGAGCATATCCTCCGATCACAGCAGTCCAAGAAATCAAATTCCTCTCAGGCATTCGGTCGAACAACTCCCGGGCACTCTCCAAACAGCCAGCCTTGGCATAGCCAGCGATCATCGCGTTCCACAGCGCGGCACTCCCGGAACTCAATCCATCGAACACCTTCCGCGCATCGGAAATGCACCCGCACGAGCAGTACATCCGAACGAGGGCCGTGGCCACGTGAGCATCCGACTCCAGCCCGATCCCCACGCTCTGGCCGTGAATCTGCCTCCCTACTCCGACCGCGGACAGCCGAACCGCAGCTCTCAACGCGAAGGGAAGGGAGTAGGAGTCGGGCCGCAGACCCAAGGCCCGAATCCCGCCAAACAGACGGACGGCCATCTCGGCGGAGCCCGCGTCGGGGAGGGCCCGGATCACGGCGTTGTAGAGGTACAGATCGGGGCGGGCGCTGCGGGCGAAGACCGCCATCGCGTAATCGGAGAGGCCCAGAGAGAAGCAGCGGCCGATGAAGTGGCCGAGGAGGACGTTGTCCCGGTCGAGGCCCCTCGGAACCATGAACCCATGGGTCCCGCGGAGGCGCCTGAGGTCGCCGCACCGGCGGAGCAGGGAGAGGAGGGACGGAGGTTCTGGCGACGGGGCGGCGGAGGAGGAGGGAGGCGGCGACTTGGGGAGGAAGGGCCGGAGCATCCTCGGCCGCCGCACGCCTAACTTGGCCGCGCCGCCGTCGCCAGCATGACCGTCGCCGACCACGCTCGCTCAGCCATCGCCCATCTCCTCAAGTCGCCATGGAAGGTGTAGAGAACGGAAAAGATTACACAGTTTTGTATGCGAGAGAACAGCGAATCACAAGAAATCCATAGAGAATGGGAAGAAAATGGGCACGAACAACAGGATTTTTAGTTTGAATTAATTAGTTAATAAAAAATATTTTTATTCTGAATAATAATTTATATTTAATTATTTTCATTAATCTTTTTTTAAATATAAAATAATTTATAATTATTTTCATTAATCTTTTTTTAAATATAAAATAATTTATTTTTTACGAAATGAACTAAGGATAATAACCCATACTTTTTCTATTCCATTTCTTAGAAACGTGAAGACTACAAAATATCGGTCTTTTCAGGACTTCATACGAACATTAAGTTCTTTATTCTTTAATTCTAATTCGAATTGGTTTGGTTGGGACTTAGCTGGGTGGGAGGGATTGACTCCACTCGAGACGCAAAGGAACCACAGTGTCATACCGACCCGCCCATGATTTACTTTCAAGACGGGCAACTCGGTCCTCAAGGCTAGAGAGAAATTCAAACAGGAGTAACTATGATGTATGAATCACGTCAACCAGTATCATATTCGTACTTTTTTTCCTTATAAAAATATTATGATAAACGATTCAGAGGATTGTTATGTGGCCTACATGACTATTGATTTAGATAGATTTGATTTACATGATCTATAAATTATTATGATATTATTCTGCGTAGGAAGCTCATATTCGAACATTTCTTGAATTTTTGTTCGGAAAATGTAAGTTACACACTTGGCTAACCACTCATGTGCTTTATTTACTTTTTCTTTTTTTTTTTATTTGCAAAATATCGTTCTGATATATCTCTAGACAAAGTCCTATTTTCGAAAAAATCAAATTGCTAATTCTTGTGGATACTTTGCATCTCGAGGTTTGGCTTTTCACTGAGTTGGAGAGTTTTGAGTGCGTGCCCGCAAGCATTTAGGATTTGGAGATTAAGTTCAAGGAAAAAAATATGACATTTTTGTAAATTGAAACATAAGTAGAGGTGATACCACCCGCCGCGGTAGCTCCGCAAGGCTCCGTTGATCATTGCCCTCAAGATAAGGGGTTTGAAATCCAGTAGAGGCGCTAGATGCCTTAATCGATTGCACGGCATAATGGTTCCCTCGTGCAGCCTAGGATTTGCTCGTCGATTGTTGACTATACGGAATTCCACCCAAGTAGTTTAGTTCCTACTTAGGAACTAGGAATTGGTGGAATTAGTTTGCTTGAATCCTAAATAGGTAAAATTTCCCATGAGATGAATTATAATAATAGTTTGTTTGGTAACTATTATGTTCTTAGGAATAATTTATATTTATAAATTATTATTTTTATTCTATTCATTAGATGGGTTTTTAAGCATTTTAAGACGTTTGTTAACTGTTTAAAATTTATATTCCTAAAATAGAAATGCATTTGGTAATTACTCAAATTCTTTTGTGTTTTATAATTTTTTAAATTTTTAAATAATTTTATTACATTTTTTTTTCCTTTTCTTCTTCTCCTTCTTCCATTAGTTGGTCGTTGGCAATCGGCTAGACAAGGGGTGGCAGCCTTGCTAGAGTGTTGTCGGCCCACAACGAGATCGAGCCTTGTCACCTCGAGTCTCGCGACGATTGGGGGAGACTTGATATCGCCTTGGTAGTGAGGTCAACCTCGCCCAGATATGATGAGGCCGAGCTCGTCCAGTTACTAACGAGACTCGATTCTGGAGTTATTTTTGAGAACACAAAAATAATAGGTTCATTTTGTTTTTTGGTTTTGGGGAATAAAAGAATATAATCAAGTACTGTTTAGTCAATTAGCAAACAAGGCGTAAGTCTAAAAGACAAACCTTTCTTAGAAGCCAAGTGGAAAAATTTCCCTTGCTTGGCCTCAAAGTCCTAGTGTTGATCATACGAGTACCTCTTCCACTCCATTTTATATAAACAAAAACCTCTACAAAATCCTTCAAACTTCTATGCTAAGTTAAGAAAAGATTCGGAAGTATGTAGCCAAGGACTTTATTATACATTACTTTAATTGTGAAGAAATTAAAGATTAAGTTTAGCTAGTAGTATTTTATAGATTTGTAATAAAATTACAAAAGGTACAAACAGAATCAATCCGGTCTAGGTTAGCACTTTCGCCCTTAAAATTGGATCAAAATTCACCGATTTCATTTTATGTAATTGGGAATCGGACTTGTGATCCCCGGAACCACCCAGGACCGGTCGGTTTAGTCTGGTCCAAATGGTTCCTTTTGGATAGTAGAAGATGCAAATGTAAAGTGGTATAAATTAATTTAAGTGTTCAACATTCTAATAATAGTACATCAATTTTCTCGTAATTATGCAATTTTTGGTAATTGGCATCCTTTTCCTTAATCTTACAGTTCCCCACTTCTTACTGGGAGCCTCTGACAGGCCACCACGTGTCGCTCCTTTTCACTCCCCTTGTCGCTCTCCTGTAACTCTCGGATTGGTTAGTAACCGAAGACGAAGATGATGACGATGACCATGACGACGGCGATGGCGGTTCCACCCGCGCCGGGTCGTTAAATTCAATCGCCGGATTCCAGCTTCCCGTCCTCCGATCGATATCGAATCTCCGAATCGGATTGCCCCTTCCCGATCTCCGTCCGAACGCGTGCTTTGGTCCCCGTCGACTGCGGCAGGTCGGCTGAATTCGCCGCCCGGCGACTGCGAAACGCGAGAGAGAACGAACGGCGAATGCGCTCGCTCCGACCGTGCGCGGCGACGGTGGGGCGGGGGAGGTGAGAGTCCGACGCCAGGCCCGAACCCACCGGCGCAGCGAGCGACCGAGCGAGCTGCGGCGGCGACGGCGGCGACGTGGCGACGGCGACGACTTGAGTGGCGTTTCAGTACGAAATAGATAATTACTCATTTTGGATAGAGGGGAGAGAGAGAGAGAGAGAGAGAGAGAGGAGAGAGAGTGTGAGTAAATAAAAAGCTTGGATTTTTGAGTTAAAAATAAGACGAAAGCGTTCACACTTGGCCATGGGACTTGGTCGTCTATCTTCTTCTTCTTCTCCTTCTTCGTCAGCGCACTCCTCGATTCTCATCCGAACCCTAATTGGCGACGAGGGCTGCGGCGATCCGGTGGCGGCTGCGTCCTCCGCCTCGGCCCCGCGCCTCTGCTAGGCGGGCTCGGCCGATTTCCGGTCTTGCAACCGTCGCGGGGCGACGGGTCGGGAGGGAGGAAGGGAATCGAGGCTTTTGATTCCGTTCGTCGGAGGGTGGGGAATTTAGGGGGCGGGGTGCGGTCGTGGGAGGAGGGGGTTTTCGTGGAGGGAGGGGGATGGAGGGGAATTCGGGTGGAGGAGGAGGAGGAGGAGGAGGAGGAGGAGGAGGGGTTGTTGGGGGAGGAGGGACCGACGTGGAATTGATGTGCAAGACGCTGCAAGTGGAGCACAAGCTCTTCTACTTCGATCTGAAGGAGAACCCTCGCGGGCGCTACCTCAAGATCTCCGAGAAGACCTCGGCCACGCGGTCCACCATCATCGTGCCCTTCTCCGGCATCTCCTGGTTCCTGGATCTCTTCAACTACTACGTCAGTACCGACGATCAGGAGGCCTCCAGCAAGGAATTGCAGCTCGACACCAAGGCATTGTTTTTTTCATTTTTTTTCTTTTTCAATCGGGGCGTTCTGTTCCCTGTTGTCTGTCGTTTTCGGTGTTTGCATTGCTTGAATTGCCTGTTGTTGGTCGCAGGTGTTCTACTTTGATGTTGGTGAGAATCGGCGGGGGCGCTTTTTGAGGGTAATTCCGCTCTCAGGTCTTCATTCGCTTGGGTTTTCGGTGCTGATTGGACTTGCGGTCATTGAATTTGCTTGTCATCTTGATCCGTGGCTTTATCTCCTCCGCTTATTGGTTCTAATATGTCTTCAGAGTCTGCAGTTCTGTGATTGCCTTGACCTGGCAATTCATTTTCTTTTAATTAAATTAGTTGAAGTATAAACTATTAAAAGGCCATCCGCAGTCTGAGTATCTAGCCACTGTCACTAAGCTCTTTGGATCTTTCCATATACCAGGCTGAGTAGATTTTGCTTTGTGCATACCGCATTCTTAAATTTGGACAAGCAGGGTTGCGTTCCATAATGGGGCATGTTGCTCCAGAATGAACCTTAATTTGCACCAAATACTTGTACCTTTAAATGCTTTCTATTGGTGGTATTTTCAAATAATTATGATTTTTTTTAGAGTAATAATAAAACAATGTTAAATAGATTTTCCAAATGTAGGCTCTCTTTTAGTTTATTCCTAGAGGGAAGAATAAGTATCTTTTCCTTTTGATACTTAACATCTTGCAGGCTTGGCAGTTGGCATTTATATAAAGTTATTTGTCTGATTCCCATCATTGTCGGACTATACTTTTGGACAGTCTAGCTACATGGAATGGCAGGGGACCTTTTACAAATATGGAAGTTTGTTATCTAGGTCTAGAGAAGAGTGGAACTACATAATTTGATAATATGAAAGAGTTCCTGATTGGATGATTCATTGTTATCTTTTCCTTTCGATAGTTAACAACTTGCAGGCTTAGTAGTTGGTGCAAATTTGAAGTTTTTGTCTGGTTCTCATTATTGTTGGATTATACTTTTGGACAGTCTAACTGCATGGAATTGCAGGGGACCTCTTACAAATATGGAAGTTTGTTATCTAGGTCGAGAGAAGAGTAGAACTATATAGTTTGATAATATGAAAGATTTCCTGATGAACGACTCAATGGATAATAGAATTGGATCTACATTATAGTGTTCCTGTCTATATTCATATGCTAAATTAGTGTCAAAACTCTTAATATAGTGCATGAAATTCTGACAGTTTTTCGTGCTCTGACTAGAATTGTTTGACCTGCATTGTCACATACATGTATTTAGTCCTTCCGGATTCATATTTCCAAGTCTACATAAATGCTGCTTGGCTGAAAAGTTCTGCAACCTCAGTTGCAAGTCTTTTCCTGATATGTCCAGCTTGCACCTAAGAATGCAATCCTGAACCATTATCTAAATAGAATGCATCTGAAATGTCTTAATGAAAGGACCAGTAGGATGATTAGAATGGTAGACTATAAAGGTTCTTTCCAGAAACTGAAAAACTTTGTTGGGAAGGAGGATGATTCTAACATTATTTAATGCAATCCGTTATCAGTTTCTCGTAACAAATCAAAAAGATGTGTGACTACATTAGAAGTGAACATTTACCATTCAAATGATACTGTTTGATTTTTTGATAGGTAAAAAGAAATTGTAAATATGATCTCTTGCTTTGAATTTGTTCTTTTCCTCTGACCCAGCTAATTGAGACTTGCACGTTCAAAGTTTAGTCTCTTTTATAAGTTTGTATGCAAAGACACGGATCATAATCATTTTTAATCATCATCTGGAATTTGCAAGCTTCTGCTACATGGCACAACCTTATCTCCTAGACTTTTAGGATTATGGAAAACAATGTTAATGCAGCTGTACTTGCTATTATGTGAGATGCTGGTGCAAGTTTATTTTGGGAGGTTATTTTCTCATCCAGGAGCAGTTGGTCCATGAGTTGTGTGGTAGAGTAGTGTCTTCATGTAACAGGCAGCTAGGAATGCAGTTTTGCTTTTGTGGTCATTCCCACTGGCATAACTGTTTTTCTTGCTGAAAGGATGAACTATGGTTTCTAAAAGCATGGTCACAGCAATACAGAAAGGAAAGTAGGGTAAGGAATATTGGTCATCTAAAATTCAGTGAGAGAATTTTTTGGCAACCGGATATGCCCTGTATGCTGGAATCTTCGGTGAAAGGATTGTATTCTATGGGAATTGAGAAGCTTGTCTTTGAGAATATTTAGACAGTGTTGAAGCATGGGTAACGTTCATTATCAAAGTCAGGCAATTGCTTTTCTTTGGGAATACCGTGAATGTTGATATTAGTTGTTCAGATAACTTATATAATATGAATTGAACGAGTATTTCAAATGGTTGGGGAATTAGTAGGCAATATCTGTTGCCTGCATGCAAGATAGAGGAAAGAATTAGGAAAAGGACTTAACTAGTTGGTAACATTTAGATGCCACATATTCGCAATGGATAGAACTTATTAACGGGTCTTCTCGGTTGATTGGGAAGGATTATGAGTCATCCTGCTGAAGGTTGTGGTGAAATATAGAAAAATGAAAAGATTGGTTGCTCCAACTATGCAGGCATGTTAAGATCTATTATGATATTCATTCAGGTGCTAGTACTAGCAATCCTGTGTCAGCAGCCAATGCTTTAATTGACTGATTTAGTGATAAATGATTCTGGTTATATCCGTCCACTAGATCCTTTTGCTTTTTGTGGATTTAGTTATTTGTCCTTTATGGACTCCCTAGTTGTAGATCAAAGATGTTCTTTGGCTTATCAAGATCTCTCCCTATTCAGTTTCTTTGGCCACAAATTTTGTTATTCTTCAGGATGATGTTCAAGTTTTCTTGTTGCGCTATAAGGCATGGTTGGTGTTTGTATGAATTCTTTGAAGTTTTGTAGAAATCCTGCCAACTGTTCTAAAAGTTTAAACTGTTAAGATGAAGATTGTTTAATATTTAGATACCCTAGTAGGAATATGAAAAAATTTGATCTCAAGACTCTTGCTCCAATGCCATCTAAAATTTCATGGGATCATTGCCGACCATTCTAAAAGTTAAGTTATCAGATGAATGTGTAATTTAATAGTTAAATACTAACAAATTGTTTTTTTTTTTTTTTTTTTTTTTTTTTTTTTTTTTTTTTTTTTTTTTTTTTTTGGGGCTAGAGTTTGCATCAAGAAGCAAATAACTTTTATATAATTTTATGCAGGTATCTGAAGCTTCAGTGAGTAGAAGCCGGAGCACCATCATTGTACCTGCAGGTAGCACCCGTGATGAAGGTTGGGCAGCTTTCAGAAATATCTTGGCTGAGATTAATGAAGCATCAACGCTTTTCATACTTCCCAACCAGGTATAGTAGATTTTGACCCATAAAAAAAGAAAAAAAACTGGTTATAGTATGACACGTCATAGCTAGGAGTTCTTAATGACCTGTCCATGCTCTGTTTTAAGAAAAATATGTTGAATTTCTCTAATGCTTGTGGATATTCCATGTTCTTTTTTCCTATTCAATTGCATTAGGCTTTTTCTTTTCTTGTCTCGAGGGATCTCACTTTTTTTCCTTTTCCCGGGATGCTCCCTTGGCCTTCCTGATCATGTGGTCTGAAGCAGCAAAGTTCTGAGCCTACAGGAAGTCTTGTTGGGTTTTCAGATGATGTAGGTGCAGGCTTCATATCTGGTCATAGTGGCCAATCTGCCCCGGCTTCTTCTGATTTGAATGTGGACAGATCGGCAGAATTGCCAGCACAGGATGAGATTGGTAACATGGGAGTGTCGAAGGTAATTAGAGTTGACCAGAAGAAGTTTTTCTTTGATCTAGGGAGCAACAACAGAGGCCATTTCCTGAGGATATCTGAGGTAATCTAAAACTATTTGTGATGTTTCATTAAGAAACTTGGTGATATTAAACTAACAAAGTGAGTGTTGGGATGGTTTGTGAATGCAGGTTGCAGGCACCGACAGGTCTTCCATCATTCTTCCGCTTGCAGGTTTGAAGCAGTTCCATGAAATATTAGGTCACTTTGTGGAAATTACAAAGGACCGGCTTGAAGGGATGACGGGTGCAATTGTGCGAACCGTGGACCCCCTGCAAAGATGAATGTTTAAACCTGCAGGGTTGGGCAAAGAGTGAAAAAAATTCCGCAAAGGGATGTACTCAAGCTGGAAATAAGTGCTTTTCTAGGGTGTGCTGATGATTTTCTTTTGTTATTTTATTTTCTTGATTCTGTGGTGAAGGATGAGAATAATCTGATTTATGTGTTTGATCAACAATAAATTGGGGGGTGGATAGCAGAAATAACAAGATGGAAGTGTGAATGTGTGGGATGGATTCATTAATAATATTCGTTGCAGATGTGTTTCACTCTTCTCCTGTAATCATCTTCATTATCAATCATTCAAGATCCTGCACGAGGGCTATGAAAAGTGGGATTTGTAGTTCATGGCTGCTGCATTCATGCCCAGATCATGTCCTTTGCATTCACGTTAGAGTACTTGATTGCAATACCTGCTTCCATGAATGGCAGGAGCGAACTCGTGGGATTTTACATGTTGCCCTTTCCGGGCACCAAGGGAAATGTCTATTCTATCGATCCTATTGATATCACCGACTGCAGAAGTGGATAGCCAAATCTTATTGCTAATTGGTTGTGCTCTTCCTATTCTTTTGGGTGGCCATATGATGACTCCAACTGCTCTTCTCCTCTGACCATTACGAGACTGGTTTTATTCAGATGAGATGCTTCAACGTTCCGATCCAAAGCTCCTCGGGAGTGAGGTAGCCAAGTACTTGTTGGTGTGAACAGTAATAACTGGTTCCTCTAGATGTTTCTTATGTCAATGTATAGCATGGGTCTGGCTCATTCCTCAGAGGCTGGATGCAAAAATTGCCGACGAGCCTGTGGGGCTAGGAGGACTCGGTCTGAAAAAGGCAGCTTCTAACCGAGGAAAGGTTTTCCTGGGTTATTATCCCGTTCCACTCCTAAGTCCTCGTTTTATTCCACAATTCATATGATCCACTCGAGTGCACAGGAGGAAGTTGCTTTTGCCTTCCATAGACCATGAAAATGAAACTAATAATTTATGATAAGGTATCCAATGAATTCGACACGAGAGCTAATACATGCCATCGACACGGTTGCTGGTGTTGACGGGCCACCGAGTATTGCGGTGAACTTAGTCACTGGGAGCTAATAATACGTCCATTTGGTCGACAGTGCATTGAATACTTGAATGTCCTAGTCTTCGACCAACCTTTTGTCACGCTCAAAATGTCTTCCAACGTCGACCGTGAGCTGGAATTCCAGTAGTCCTATCTTTAGGATTGCTAAGACGGTGACATGGCTGCGTGCATCAGATGGACGATTCCTCCGTTCTACATCCATCCTTCGTTGCGGGACATCTTTTCGCTCATATAGCATTCAACCTATAAAACATCGTTTTATGGCAGCCAAAAGTCATGCATTTTTCTGAACATGAACTACTGCGAACATGCGCTGTTACAGCCATCTTCACCTCGATGGGAACTCAATTTAATTACGGTTTCTGAATTAGAGTGTAGATTGCTAAAGTTGGGTCTTCGATGGCACTTTGATTACGTCCATCATTGTAGCCGAGGCAGCAACTAGGTAGTTCAAATGACGGGTAAATTGCACGTTGTTTTGACCAATTAGGAGTATAAACAGAATGCGGCGTAAGATGATTCCTTACGTGATCTCCCTTACTAGACAAAAGGTCGGCTGCCATTTTCATGAACGCGAAAAGAATAGTAATTGGGACCTACCTTACTATCTATTGCCGTGTTTAGTTTAAGGCACCGAGGAATAGTAAATAATCAACTGGCTAGCCCGTCACTACAGCCCCACCACGTGCAAGTGGTGAAGCCCAAGACTGGCGATACTCTCATGCTCAAGCCTGTCCTTCGCAGATAATCAAGTTTCCTAAGGTCGAGCATAGACTGGGAAATCAAACTCGTGACCATCGATTTCCAAATCAAGTCTTGGACCACCCCCACCAACTTGTTTTAATAGTGCTGAAATGATCTCGCAACTGAATGTACCAGGTCTCAAAAAGAATGAAGAGTCGGCCACAAACTTTTGTTTCAAAAGCGAAGATGGATATGTTAACGTCACGTTTCATGTGCATTCTTCAGTATCTGAAAATAAAAGCTGGAAGAAAAGTCAGTTCAAATAGACAGCATTACGATCTCTCTCTCTCTCTCTCTCTCACATGTGGGGGACCGCAAGACCGGATGCAAAGGACCCATTACAGGAACAAGGAAAAGGATGTGAAGCAAACAGTGGGATTGAGGGGTTAACATTCAAAAGGAGAGAGTCCACAGCAAATGCTGATAGAAACTGCTCATAAGGTTTTGACAATGCCAGTGGAATGATAGAGAGGTACATGGAGCCCGTTCATGGTTGCCATCTCCTGTGTATGTGAAAGAGAGAGAGAGAGAGAGAGAGAGAGAGAGGACACTGTGCACGTGCGTGCGTGTGCGCCAATTAGTTCACACGAGTCTTACAATTGTAGCACCACCATACCAAATAATAGGTGGGGTCAACTCTCTCCTGGAAAGATCCTTTTCACCGGGAGATTGGCCCAAGTACTATTCTGTTGAACAGTATCCAATTTGTCGTAAAATTAGTGTCTCTTTTTATCTCGCTGGAAATGATCGGAGCTGGCATGTTTCCTCTCTCTGCTCTAATCTGCAAAGCAAGTGGAGATGTGTGTACAATGTGCATGTCCCAGCAGTTTCTACTTGTTGAATGATCTGGAAAGACTGGAATGTGTCCCCAGCTGATCGCCAGGCCATTTGATTCTCGCCCAAACTTGATGTTTTGCTCTCCACTCACTGCTTTGGAATGTGACAACTCCTACTTCTTAAGAAGGGATTCAGGACCACCTCTCTCTCTCTCTCTCAGAGTTAAATCCCTTTCAAGCACAAAAGTTTTCTCTTCCCCAGCTTTTCATAGAGAATCTTCATGGAACTTCAAGCGCGTCAGTCTTTCGCTCCTTTAGGTGATGTAACATTTGAAAGCTTCGAAAATCAGGATATGAGGCATGTCATGAACAAATAACAAAATCAATTTGATGCGTAGTCAATTTAATTTTCACATAATTTGTTGGCTGCTAAAGGTACACTGTCCCTGTAGCATAATCAAGAATTTACAGCTAGGACATAATGCTGTTAACATTTTCATGATAACTTTTGAGTTATTGATTCATTTATTGCAAATGAAAACCCATTTTAAGGTGTTTACAACCTGAAAAGAAAGATGGTAGTAGTTGGTCCAAGAAAATTGAATTTTCATCGTTGTGGAATCCAAGGCTTTCTTCATGGCATTGTAGGAGTTTTCCTAATCGGAAATAACAGTGTTTAGCGCATCATCCCGTGCAATTGTTCAGAGTTGAACCCTTTTAAGAAGTACTTAAGACAAATTTTGTTTTATAGTATATACTTAAGACAAATCTTGTGTATGATTCCAACACTTCCTTTCCTTTTGAGTTCTCGTTTTTCCCTTTTATTATGATAGTATAGAACTGGCAGCATAACCTGAATGATAAAAGATCAATTAGGCGCCCACGCACAAGCAATATACATCGGACTTTATCTGTATGAATAGCAATCCAGGCTGATCGAAAGGGATTGACATCCAAATTGTTAATGTGACCCTACGAGCTACTGTTCCAACGAGATGATTTTGCAACAGAGAGAGAGAGAGAGAGAGAGAGAGAGAGAGAGAGAGAGAGCTGCTTTATCTAATTCCTGGCTTGCCAGCTAGACTTTGGCGAAATGCTCCATTTGGACAAAGAACACTTTGCACTACCATGGCATTCAACACCAAGTTGATTGAGAGGAAAGCATCAATATCTACATCCTATCTTCGTTTTTCGTTTTATTTACGCGTGCAAACTGTTCTTCCCTAGTGCTTTTCCACTTAGCTGGGCTTTTCTGTTGGCACAGAAAATTTTAAAAACTACTGATGCCCAGAGAAATGTGCTGGTATGAGTTGTTTCTGTCCCAGATATAAATGGGCATATTGCTGTCTTGGAATCTTTTTTCCCCTGACCGTTTCCTAATTGTTCAAACAAGAAGAAAGTAAATGCCACACGGCAGAGCTAATTAACAGCTCCCAGATATAAATGGGCATATTGCCGTCTTGGAATCCCTTTTTCCCCCATCGTTTCATAATTGTTCAAACGAGAAGAAAGTAAATGCCACACGGCAGAGCTAATTAACAGCTCACCATTTGCGAAAGTTCTTGGTGCACATGAATCTCGAAGGTAAAAGAAGGCTGGTGTGGACGAACAACAGTACGAGCTGGGACAGAGATCTCATTATTGAGCAAAATACAGCGATGCCTTTGATCCGTTTTACTGATTCTTGAGTGAGCAGAATCTTTGATGCTTGAATGGGGAGACTCCGAATTCTTGTAGGTCCGCCGATCCAGTCTTTCAAAGAATTTAGAGACTGATACCATATCCAAGGGTTTTAGGCCAAAAATCATAACCTTTTCATGAGACACATAACTTGTTCTAGCGACCCCCTTGGCAATCTGCACACAAAAAAATGATCATCTGCGAGAAATCTTTATCTTCTGTCAACATTACCAGTACCCTCTCCCAGTCTCTCAGAGTGCTTTACTTTAAGTAATTACATTGAATCGCCATGGTGGAATTCAGGCGCGAACATGATTATGTACTGTTAGGTAAGAGTGAAATGAGAAAGGCTGCTAATATCCAGAGAAGAGTGGATCGCAGGAATCTGATTGGCTCTCTTGATTCCTATGCGATCTTCTTGTGAATGCTTCGCAATACAAACCAGGGAACCAAAAGGCCAATCTCCAAATTGTACGGATTCAGTACCTGAACAGAATCCAACCATTCATTTCACATGACATGTAGTATTTGCAGTTGTCTACTTATATTCCCCCATTCCATGGTTCTTTACGCGAGTGGAAAATCAAATGATCTCGATATCGCATGTAATTCTTCTTGATCCGATCATCTTATGTTTGCCATCGATTAGAGTTTTGTGGAATCTCTTGAGCTGAGTAATTGTATCTTGATAATCCTACTTAGGGACTTCGTAGTAAATAGGCGAATCACGAATTGGCTGTTGAGCCACCCAATTTATTCTTTCAATCTGTTCTCTGCTTTATCAAATCGATTACAGATCAAGAGAGGAGGGGGGGCCTAGATTCGTTTCTACGAGAACTCATATGATTATACATGTAAAATACCATGATTTGTCATGTCAAACATGCGAGATATAAGATAATTTTAAGTACTCTAGAAGCACAACGCATTTATCTACCCGGCCCGACCCGAGTCAGTCATCTTCACCTGTCGAGTGGTTAAAAATCTCTTTTTATCTCTAGAAATAATAATATCTGATCATACATGAATTTAGAGACGCCACGCTATAATGGGACGGTTACGAATCCCTCCTTATATAGAATGACTCTAAAGCAATAGTTTGAGCCACAAGAGTGGGCGAGAGAGAGAGAGAGAGAGAGGCTTATACACCTTCCTGAGAGAGTCTTCAGGTGTCTTTCATCCTGCTGAGGTAGAAACAATGGAGTCGCCGCCGTTCAAGTTCGACGATGGTATCATCAGCATCGGCCAAGGATGTCGCGTCGGAGCCCAACAGTAGCTCAATAGAGTGGCACAGCAGGCGCTGGACGTGGGGAGGGCCGATAAGCCTCCACAGAGTGCTGTGCATGCAAGGCGGCGACGATGATGGGAGCTATGCCAAGAACTCCGACGCACCCGCGTCTGCAGTCACCCTATCGAAGCCCTTGCTCTTGAATGCCATACAGTCCATGAAGCTCTTCCTCGGGTCGAAGCACGACGATTCACTGAGGATTGCCGATCTAGGCTGCGCCACGGGGTACAACACCTTGGCCACGGTCAACATGGTGGTGGAGGGCCTGAGGAAGAGGTACGTGGAGGAGCTGGGGTTCGAGCCTGAGTTCGAGGCCTTCTTCTCCGATCTCCCGTCGAACGATTTCAATTACTTGTTCAGGACGTTGAGTGGGGTGGTGCCTGCTGATTGTAGCAGGGAGATAAGCAGGCGCCGCTACTTTGCAGCCGGCGTGCCTGGGTCATTCTATCACCGCCTCTTCCCGAGGGCAAAGCTTCATGTGGCCGTGAGCTTGAGCGCCTTGCACTGGCTCTCTCAGGTGATGATATTTCTTCACTCTTACCTCCTTTGTACCATTCATAGGCATGGTATCTGGCGTTCAAATCATCAATCTGATTTTACCATCTGAAATCCTCATAGTTTCCCTTACTTCAATGAACTTTTTGTCACTGTACTTCATAGTCCTCCAAGCGTTTCCCTCCTTCCCGTGGCCTGCAAAATCCATTCGATGTGCATAGTTAAGTCACCTGAGCTCAACCGTTACAGTTCAGACTATCGTTGCGAACGTAGAAATTTAGATTGAGAAGAAAAATCGAAAGTCAGTAATCGAGCAATACCCTAGCCTCGAATGAAACATGATTAACTTCATATGAAATTTCATAGATTGAAGTACATGTATAAAAAGCATATGCCGGCTGAAAACCGAAGTGAACTTCAAGTGGCCGAGGAGGATGACAGCCCTCGCCAGCCTCCCAAGTTCTGATCGGGAAAATCACACGTAACTCTCAGCAAAAAGCAGGAACAGCCTTCACGTTTCTTCTTCTTGCTTTGTTTTTCTTTTTCCTGACCAGCCCAAACCCTCCGGTCCCTTCACCACTAGGCCCTGCACCTAGTGGCTTCTTGCTTTCTTTTTCAAAGGGGCATTCCTCTATGATCCCTCCTGGACCGATCCCCTCGTCGTGATAACGTACATTTTATCATAACTCCTGTAAGAAATACGGTAGCATACTTCTGGTTTGAAACTGGGTGGGATCAATGGAAACCTAATGGTATCACTTTTTCAAGTCTGCAGAAGCATAGCTTATGAACTTGTCTCTCTTTAGGCAGATACCAGAAGAAGTCACGAACAAGAGCTCGCCGGCGTGGAACAGGGGGAGGGCATGGATCGACGGGGCCAAGGACGAGGTGGTGGAGGCCTATGCTAGGCAGTCTGAGGAGGACCTGGACGACTTCTTGCGGTGCCGGAAGGAAGAGGTCGTGGAAGGCGGGATGCTGTTCATGCTGATGGGAGGGCGGCCAAGCTCCCGACAGCCCTGCGACCAGTTGGGCGATCCGGACTCGCGAGACAAGCACCCCTTCACCACCTCCATGGACCAAGCTTGGCAGGAACTCCTGGATGAGGTACGCGCATCGCCTCTTTGCCTATAGTTACGCACGCGCGATTGACAAGCCGACACAAACATCGTCCTTGTCATGATGCTGCACTGCGTGCACGATCCCATACGCCAGTCTTATCTCTTGCCGTTTCGCGTCGAGCTTGAAGACATTCGCACATGCATCATCACCGTGTCTTCTCCTGCAAATGCGATGCGTTGTCCCTTCTCTGCTTTCTCCGACTTCGTAACCGGCATGACATCAGAACATGCGCTTTCCTTTGCTATTTTAGGAGTCTTTGTCTCTGGAGAGTCTGTATGTGATGCATGGTCAGTCGTTCGATGTTTTCTTCTGTCATTCTAGGTTTTCTCCATTCGCGCGGTGCATGGGTACATGACCAGTTATATGCGGTAAATCTCAAGCAAAATAGATAAAAAAAAATGTATGTAATCTATCGAAAAATGACCTCTACTTGTTTTTTTTTTTTTCAACAATTAGAGTATTATTTAATAGAGTTAATACCAAGAAAAACCCCAAACTTGTACACACATGACAAATCTACCCCAAACTAATTTTTTGACTAATTGGTACATATTTGACAAATTTACCCAAAATTTGTACACTTATGCTAAATTTACCTTGTTAGTTTTTATTAAATTATACTGTCAAATCGTTGAGTTAGATAATACATGACATTTGACTGATATACTAATTTGAAATTTTATTATTTGTTTGTCACAATTGTATCCATTTTTTTTTTTTTAGTTTTTTGTGGTATTAATCCAACTTAATAAAGGGTGCCTCATTATACTCATTTGAAATTTTTGGCCTTCAAAAAATTACTTTGAGGTAAATTATTTCACAAATGTACACGTTTTGGATGTTCTGTAGTTATTTTGAGTAAATTTGTTATAAATGTATCAATTTAGGGTTTTTCAGTGTATGAACTCTTATTTAAAGTGAAGTATTCAAAATTTTTCAAAATGTAATGATAAATTGGCATAGCATTGATATAGGATTCGTCATGATTTTTAATGATTAAACGTTAATAATTACATTAAAAAAAATCAATGAATTTTTGTTTTGCAAAAGGGAGGAATTTTAAGATAATTTGAAAAAACTTGCATAGAAACTGAGAATTACACTGAATATCCAGTAGCCAGGGTGAGGCCGCACTTGCCAGCCTCACCGATTTGGCTCCGTCACCGGTGGCTACCCAAGCATAACAAATTGATATTCGAGTCTCGCCGGTAAGGTAACAAACATAGTAATGTATCACCATCTTACACCCAGCCATTGTCGGAAGGTTATTAAAAAGATTCTAAACCTATTATACGGTCATCAATTCAATTAAAAATTTTTCAATTGAGTTGATTTAGTTAGAAATCTTTTAATGATTTTCCAATATAATCATTCAACCAATTTTGGCTAAAAATCGCTGACATGGTGTTCTTGTTAGCACTAACTATGGCATCGTGGCCCTTGGTTGTGGTTAGCGACCAGTGAAGGGAAATAGAAAAAAAATAAAGAAAAAAAGAAAAAGAAAAATAAAGGGGAAAAATAAATTCATAACTTTTAAAAAAAATTTAAAAATTGTAATAAGATTTAGGACTATATTGATCAAATTAAAAAGTTTATGACTATTTGATGGCTCTACAATATTAGAACTTTCTAGACAATTTTACCGTCATCCTATATGTAATTTACCTATATGCATTTTCCATGCTTTCTCAAATTATTTCAAGAAAATTTTGGCAACTTGGTGTTCAAAAGGGCTTGATAGATGAAGAGACCAGAGACGGGTTCAACATCCCGGCGTACATGAGGAGCACGGAGGAAGTGGAGAGAGCCATGGCCAAGTGCGGCGGCTTCGAGATCCAGAGGATGGAGTACCGGCGGATCAGGGAGCACTCCGAGGAGAAGCAGGAGGAGTGGTCCCGCGACCCGGCCTCGTACGGCCAGTCCAAGGCCAACCTGGTCAGGGCCACCCTCGGGCCCATCGTCGAGGCGCACCTCGGCCGGCCCCTCGCCCGCGAGCTCTTTGACCGCTTCCAGCGGCGGGTCTCCACCGATCTCGGCCTCCTGGCGAAGACCTGTTTCTATGGGGTTATAGTGGTCTGCGCCATCCGGAAATGAAGACGGTCGAGCTTGGGTTTATTTGTGTTTGGTCGCGGACCATCTAGTATTTCATTTTTCGAGGGAGACTATAATGTCGGAATTCGAGAAAAGAAATGGCTAATAAATCTTTTTCTCCTTTAAAAAAAAATACATATATTTGGAGGGATGCAAATGTCGTTTGCTCCCTCGTTTTGGCGTGAGTAGTCAAAAGCACAGCATCTTGCGCACGGTCTTGAATGAACTTGTAAGTCTTTGGAGATGGGAACACTTGGGTGGATTTTGGTATATTGAAATAGCTGGGAAAATTATTGGATTTTTTTTTATAAAGGCCTAATTATGAAAAAAAAAAAAAAAAAAGAATGATGCTCGGCCAAGGGGAGCTCGCCGAGACCGCAACAAGGACAACAATGAAGATAAGAAGAATAGAAGGCATAATGGATGGTGTTACACCTATGGCAAAGTATGTCACTTTGCTAGGGATTGTTGGTTCAAAAGAGTTAAAAGGAAACGTCGCAACACCTAAGGAAAATGATAATGAATAAGAGTGGGTTTCCAAGCATCCTTTTATGATGAAGATTAGATAGTTGATTCAAGGTGCTCAAATCACATGATCGGAGATCAAGGCAAGCTATCAAACATGTGTGAGAACAATGGTGGACTAGTAGTTGTCACCGCAGACAACTCAAGATTACCGATTACCCATGTTGGCCAAATGATGAAAATACCCTGATTGAATTCACATTAGGTTAAATTGAAAAATGTGTACAATGTGCCAGGAATGAAGAAAAATATATTGTCCATAGCATAACTTACAGACTTAGGCAATTATGCGGTGTTCGGTCCAAGAGACGTTATGGTGTACCGCACTTTGAAACCTACTGGTACACCAATCATGGAAGGGCGTTGATTAGAATTTGTCTATGTAATGCAGTAGAGACGGCAAACATAGACAAAACTCGAAAGAGTGAAACACCCAATTTGTGGCACGCATAGCTTGGCATGTGAGCTAAAGGGCCTCACTTGGAAGTTCAAGATGACGTCATCTATGTTGGATGCCAATACGGGAAGGCACATTAGCTTCCATATGAAGAGTCCACATTTAGAGTAAAGATGCCTCTCAAGCTCGTCCATTTAGATGTATTTGGACTAGTGAAGCGATCGTTAGTTAGAGGATCAAAGTACATGATAACATTCATTGACAACTTCTCTAGGCATGTTTAGGTCGACTTTATGAAAGAAAAATCTAAGGCACTAAATTGATTTAAAGAGTTTAAAGCAAAAGTAGAAAATGAAGTAGGCAATAAAATACTATGCCTTTGTACAAAAATGGGGGAGAATGTACATAAGAAGACTTTACAAAGTATCTTAAGAAAATGGAAGATACATTGACAATTTACCTATCCAAATACACCACAACAAAATTGAATTGCTTAAATAAAGAATTAGCATTTGGTGGAGACATGCAGAGCATGTTGCACGCAAAGAATGTTCCACCCAGGTTTTGGGCCGAATGTATGAAGACATCAATGTGTGTGATCAATAGCCACCTTACTAGAAGTTGTGGAATTGTAAGCCCATAATAAGTCACTTTCGAGTATTTGGATGTATACGTTATGCATTTGTGCCAGACCATCTTTGCAACAAATTCAATAAAAAGGTAGTTCGTTACATATTTGTGGGCTACGATGATAAAAAAAAAAGGATGGAGGTGTTGTGACCCTACACCACTTCTAAAAATGTGGTGTTTGACGAACTATCATCTTGGTAGTCATCACAATCTAATTCAAAACAAGTTGAAGAAGAGGCTCGTGAAGGAATGGAAGAAAATGACAAGCTTGATAAGGGTCAGCCAAGTAAAGAAAAAAATGATTTTGTAACCGGAAGAAAAGAAGTTAGAGCATAGTCGCCAGAGTAATCAAGGAGTCCATGGCAACTGGTGTACATCCAAGAATTATAGAAGAGCTTTGACCAAGTCAAATGGAAGAATCTGAAGAGCGCAAACCTCAACTTAGGAGATCACCAAGACAAAGAAGAACAAATCCCAAATATGCAAATGCGGCATTGACTGAAGATGCCGGAGTAGTTGAGCCATCTATATATGAGGAAGCCTTGCAAGACGTGGAATGGAGGAAGGCCATGGAGGAAGAGATACAAGCACTAAGAAAGAACGAGACATGGGACCTAGTGTCGAGATCTAAAGAGGTATGTCTTATACCTTGCAAATGGGTTTTCAAACTTAAAACTCGACCAAATGGATCGATGGAAAGATGTAAGGCACAATTAGTTGCTCAAAGATTCTCTCAAAAGTATGGCCTAGAATATGATGAGACTTTTAGCCTAGTAGCAAAGATTGCTATAGTTTGAGTTTTACTAGGACTTGCAACAAGCAAGTCATAGAAATTATGGCATATAGATGTGAAGAATGCCTTCTTACATGGAGAACTTGATCAAGATATATACATGGAGCAGCCTAAAGAAAGCCCATACTATGTTTGCAAGTTAAAGAAAGCCCTTTAAGGCTTAAAACAAGCCCTGAGAGCATGGTATGGGAAGATTGTTGAATTCTTGGTGCAAAGTGGTTACTCAATAGCCCCCGGCAGACTCGAGCTTGTTTGTGTAGGTAGAAGATGGAAGCTTGCAATAGTATTAATCTATGTGGATGATCTAATCGTCATTGGATATAATGAAGAAGAGATATGTCAAATCATAGCCAATATCTTAGTGTGGTTTTAGATGAAAGAGCTTTGAGAATTGAAACATTTCTTGGGACTATGGTTGAGAAGACCAATGAAAGACTATTCCTAGATTAGCATAAGTATGCATGAGACCTCCTAGACAAGTTTGGGATACTTGATTGCAAACACATATCTACTCCAATGGATGGAAATATAAAGCTTTATGCAGCTGAAGGACGAGAATTGGAAGACTTAGCTATGTATAGACAATTGGTAGGTAGCCTTATTTACCTAACCAGAACACGGCCTGATATTGCTTTCGTAGTGAGAGTAGCAAGTTGATTCATGGAGAAGCCACGAAAACCTCACTTAGATGCAGTCAAGTGCATACTAAGGTATGTAAATGATGCATTTGATTTTGGGCTCCTATATAAGAAAGAAGTATCATGTGAGGTTGTAGGCCATTGTGGTGCTGACTTTGCTGGAGATTGTGACACACGACGATCAACTACTGAATACATGTTTAGCCTTGGATCAACAATAGTGTCATGGTGCAGTAAAAGACAAGTAACTGTGTCATTGTCTACAACATAAGCCGAGTATAGAGCAACAACAATGGCAGCTCAAGAGAGTACATGACTAGTACAATTAATGGAGGATCTTCATCAACCGATAGATACTCGATAAGATTATATTGTGATAATCTATCAGCCATAAGCTTAGCGGAGAATCCAATTTTCCATGCGAGAACCAAGCATGTAGAAGTGCACCATCATTTCCAGCAAGAAAAGGTATTACTAGGTAAGATAAAGATGGAGTATACCAAAACGAATGATCAAGTTGTGGACATCTTCACCAAAGGTCTTGGAGTTGCAAAATTCGGAGAGTTTCCAAGCCAACTTGGTATGATCGTGGGGTTCATGCTAAGAGAGAGTAGTTGATGAGGGGGAGTGTTAGAGAGCACCACCTCTCTCTCTCTCTCTCTCTCTAACTTGGTATGATCACAAGGTTCATGCTAAGAGAGAGTAGTTGATGAGGGGGAGTGTTAGAGAGCACGCCTCTCTCTCTCTCTCTCCAGATTTTTCTTACATCTTTGTTTCTTAAGTCAAAATCCTCGTTGGACAAGTAGCTGAAATTGTTGACAACTTGAAGTCAGCAAGTTGACAAATTGAAGGGCTCCGCTGACTTCCCATGCCCATAAATAGGCAGTCCCTCTTTCCTTTGTGCAGAGTGAAGTGAAGTGTGTGAGCGTATTGTGTAAAGTGTGTGTGAGTGCGGGGGTCGTGTAATAGTGAGTGGTGTAAGAGAGTGTGGTGTCGTGATGTTTGAGTGACGTGTGGAGAAATGATAGTGTGTAGTGTGTTAAGTGAGTGACGTAAAAGTGGTGTATGTGAGTGTGAGAGTTCTTTGTATGCTTATATGTAATTAAGCGTTATTGTAACATCGAGAGAATGTTTATTATAGTCACTTTCTCATAAAATCAAAATATAATACGACCGCTGCTGCATTCCATGTTTCGTTTTACTTGATCTAGTTCTACAAGTCATCGTCCCATTGGCTTCTCGTTGGTGGCTTCCTAAGCATCGGGAATCGCTATTCAGGTCTTTCACCTGTCAGGAATATAGTGATTTATCACCATCTTATGCTATTAGTAATTAAATTAAATTCATTGGAAGTTGCCAATTAACCGAAGAGATTGTTGATTCACTAAATAAGTTGGTGACTTTAATGTCTGTCGATCGGTCACCTACTTGTAGGCGTCTGTAGAAACAATGATAGAGCTCTCTTTGATGGGTTTGTGAGCCGGATCGTTGCCTCGTCTGCTGTAGTCACCGAAACCCCTACAATAAGGGAAGCCTTGCTCTGGTTGAAAAGGAAAAGAAGCAACCGAACTGAACAAGAAAGAGGCGTACTTGTACCTGCTCAGTCTACATTCTTGGCTTCGGATAGCTTGTCTGCAGTAGAGTTTATAATGGGCCGGGCAGGCAAACCCAACGTGGGCTGTTCAATCTATAGTCAAAGACTGCCAATCTCTGCTGGGCGAGCTGAAGGACGTGGTCCTCTGTTTTCAGCCGAGGATATATAATCAAGCGACTAGGTGGCCAAAGCCCACCGAACTGATTCCCTCCTGAAGAACTGGATTACCAACCCCCTATTTCCCTTTCATTGATTTGATGTTCGGACATCGAAACCTTATGTTTTTCGTCAATGCCGAGTTAGTAATGAAAATATCCTTAATTCTGACCAAAAAAAAAAAAAAAAAAAAGATCGGGCTTGCCAATTCACACGATCAATTTTGACGTCAGTTCGGCTCTCAATACCGGTGCACAGATTTAAGAGTCTGTATTCTATTGTTATTTTCAACAATATCTTCTTGGAATGCTACATATATTTAATGAGTCATATATCAAATTTATAAGGTGAAATACCAAAAAGTTTATTCGTCTCATTCTCTTCGAGTCTTGTGACTGTTTTCATCTTCAAACATTCTAAATCAACAATTCACCTTAAGATTCATAGCCTATCATATACTCGACATCTTATAGTCATCACATGCATTTTTATCATCTTTTCTCAAATTGTTTCAGCAAATAGTTTCAGGATGGAGGAGGAAGTGGAGAGAGCGATGGCCAAGTTGGGGTGGGTTTGAGATCCAAAGGGCGGAGGATGGGGAAGGATCGCAGAGCACCTCGAGGAGAAGCAAGAGGAGGAGCGGCCTGCGACCCGCCATCCCGCAGCAGTCCAAGGCCAACCTGGCTGGGGGACGCGCTCGGGCGCAACACGGAGGCCAACCTCGGGCTGCCCCTCCTCCCACAAGCTCTCCTACTGTTTCCAGAGACGGGTCTCCTCCGATCCAAGCCTCCTTGCGGAAACTTGCTTCTATTTTTGTATTCATGAAGGAAGAAAATCGATTTTTTCGAATGCTTAATCAATTTGAATTTAATATGAGGAAGCATAGTTTCCAAAAGAACAGTTGAAGAATGGCTTAGGAGTTCGAGACATTCAAACAAATTTTGAGATTCCTAAGTACGTAGGGTCAGGGCCGTTGCTCTATTTTGTAGGCGGGCAAGCCCTTGCTTGCCCCTCCCTGACCCCGTCCTCGGACATACGGTGCCCATATCGCAAATCCTATGATGCCGCACGGAGCAATCGCAGGGATTCATGCCTGAGTTTTCTTGGGATGTGTTATATCGATGCGCTGTCACGTCGTGGATTCTACGTTCAGACATATCATGTCCAATTTTGCGACCGTACATTAAATTCGATTTAGATTAGATTACAGAACGATAGAAGAGAATGAAACCAAGATGAAACAGAGATCAGAAAATTGTATTAGAGTTCACAGATGCTCGAGAAATATCGAAAAGTGGCTCGATACATTCGCTCTCTCTACTGCCACCACTTTTGTTTCTAGGTACGAGATTCTCAGGACAAAGCAAACACTTTTAGATGGTGTAAGGGGCGGGCAGTGGCAAGCCGACGACGGAACCGCAGAGTGCGGCGTTGTCGGGGAGGTTGTACTCGTCCCTGAGGGATCGCTCCGGTGAGAGAATGCTGATATACATCTCCTGGCCCAAGTACCTCCTCTCCAGCATCTCCGACCTCAAGTTCCACATGCCGGCGTTGTCGAACGTCAGCATGATCGCTGCCCACGACTTGGGGAACACCTGGACGGTGTGCCTGCTCACGGCGTCGAGGAGGTTGTAGCTCTTCCTCTTCTCTGGGGTCCACCTACCAGGCTCGACGCTGAAATTACACGAGAATGGAAAACAATGTGAATTGAGTTGTTCAATCAATGTCGAGTTGTAGTAAACTTGATGCGGTTGTCGTTGCACGACGACGGGCATAAGCGAAAGAGTACTCACGCGACGGCAAAGAAAGAGTAGCCATCGAGGTGCCACGACTGGATGCTCTTCTCGCGGTTCTCAAAGATGATCTCGACGAAGGTCCTGAAGGTGATGTTCCCCACATTTGGCTCCAAGGTCACCAACTTAGGCTCTTGCTCCGGTGGGCTGTCGGGGATCGAGTCGTACTTGAAGACCTTGTCGGCAGTTCCAAAGTACTCGGCGAGCTTGAGCGGGGTGGTGGGATTGACGTGCGAGACTCCATTGATGGCATAGCGGAGCTTGCCGCCAACCCTGGAAGCCGAGTTCACAAGCTTGATGGTGCGGGTTATGTTGATCTGGCCGTAGTGGTAGGATCCTTGAGGGTTAGGCCTTGCGGCGCTGGCTGTCAAGTTCCATCGGAAGGATCGGAACTGATTGAGCGACCACGCCCAGCCCTCGGGAGCCTTAGGGAGGACAGTGGAGGCAGGTCCCTTGCCGTTGGTGTAGCGGAGGATGCGCTTGGCGGTGATCACTTCCTTGGTGAACCGGGTGGAGGCGACCATGTAGTAGTCACGGGGCTCCTGATTGGCGGTCACGAGCACGCTAAAGCACTGCCCGACATGGACATCGAGGGACTCGTAGTCGTTCTGGACGACGTGTGATCCTTCCATCTCGACCAGCTTCATCGGGTGCCCTTGGATCCGGAAGTTCAGGGAGTTCTTCAAACCGACATTGCAAATCCGGTACTTGTAGGTCTTTCCGGGCTTCATGGTGAAGACAGGCTCATCGCCGCCAGGGCCTTTCCCGGACTTGCCATTGATGATGACGCCGTCAGGCCTGGCGAGGGATCGGCCGCTGTCCAGGAAGGTCTTGAGCTGTTTGTGGGTCTTGGAGTACCAGTCGCCAATGAGAACGGTGTAGTCATCCTCAGGGTCGGCATAGGGGACAGGGATGAGCAGGCGGCTGTTCACGCGGAGGCCGCCAAAACCGCCGGCCGTGCGGTGGGTAGAGGTGGTGGGGTAGTAGAAGTAGCTCCCGATCTGATCCTTCACCTGGAAGTGATAGGTGTAGTTCTGTCCTGGAAGGATGGGGCAATTGGTCCCCAGCGTTCCATCTTGCCAGGAGTTCTTCCTGTGCTGGACTCCGTTCCTGCATCGACAAAATAATCCGCGTCTAGTCCGGTCGAAAGGTTCAGATTACCTGGTACTATAAAGAAAAGAGAGAGAGAGAGAGAGAGAGAAGGCAGGGAGGCGGGCGGTAACCATGTCAACAGGAATGGCTCGTCGAGGTGGTTGAAGACGTTGACGACAATGTTGTTGTTGGAGGTGGAGTTGATGTTGGGGCCGGGGAACTGGCCATTGATGAGGATGCCCTGCTGGGGGACGCCGAGGGGCGAGATGGTGCCGTACGTGACGTTCCACGTGAAGAAGAAGTAGGGATCCTCGGCCCTCGCCACGGTGGCGGCTCCGGCCAGGAGGCACAGTAGCGACGCTAGCGTCACCGTGTTCATCCTCTCACCACCGCCCTCCTTATAAAATCCTTACACCCGTTACACGAAGGTCGGTCTGTGTTTTTTTTTCCTATCTCTTCTTTCGGAAGAAGAATTATTTCCTTCTTCTTCTTGCCTCCTCCGTGGTGCTGAGCCATCCCTATTTATAACGCCCTTCGCCAAATCGCGTCTTGCCTTCTTTACCTCTCGTCCATCGATAATCTCTCCGCGCCTCCCGTTTTTCCTCTCTCTCTCTCTCTCTCTCTCTCTCTCTCTCTCTCTGTCCTCTTGAATTGCGCTTGGCCGGTTTCGTTGTTCCGCTCTCTAAAATTAGAAAACATTTAGGCCATTGCAGGTCTCGGGAGGAGACAACCATGATGAGGTCAACGAGTTTCGCGACTGGCGATTAGGACTTGATCGACGCCGTGCGCCCCTCCTCCCCCCTTGATCGTGTCGGGCGGCGGAACTGACCAGGGATTTTTGTGGGTTCGAATTTGATGAGACGCGAACGAAGATGGAAATGTAATAAATTTTGATTTCACATGATGAGAGAAGATCGTGTAGAATTTAATGTGGATGGAATGAAATGATGGAATGAATGAATTTTCGTTGAGAGTACATTTGATGAGCTATCTGAATTATATTGAGCTGGCTCTGGTCAATTAATTTGCTGTCATTTCCTCTACCAAAGTAGATTCAATTTGTTGCTAGTGTAGGATACATTTATCATCTCTCTTGTTATTATTTCCTAACAAAAATAGACTATACATGCCCACTTTTCATTTTTCATGTGATTGGATCAAAAGATATATCAAGGAAATTAAAATAAATAGATGCCAAGCTTTGATCTGATATGCAATGTCATTTTTTCACTTTAAATTGGTGCAACGTGATTTCTGAATTTTGGCATAATGTGTAATATTATCCTTAAACTTTTAACTTGTTTAATATGATCCTTGAACTATAGGTAAATGTTTAGTGTAATCCCTAAATTATATAAAAAATTTTGAAAGTTTAGGGAGAATATTGAATATTGAACCAAAATTTAGGATCACGTTGAATAAAGTAAAAGTTCAGGAACAACATTACACGTTAGATCAAAGTTTTTGAACTATATTGATTAAATTAAAAGTTAAAGGATAACATTGTAAATTCAATTAATGTTCATTTACCATTTATATCATTTTCTCATCGCAAAATGATGACCCATTCTAGTATATTTAGTCCAACTTATCATGAAGGAGTATCCTTATACTAGGACTGAATTCTTCCAAGGTAAGCCACCATTTTCATTAATCGACTTTCTATTTTATCTTGGAGAAAATAGATGATCAATAACTAGAAATTCAAATACTTTTTTCTTCCTTTTATACTTTAGGCACCATGAACCTCATGGGGGAAGAGAGAGAGAGAGAGAGAGAGAGGGTGTCCTAGGTCCTAGGAAATCACGACGAAAACAGATGGTGGAAATGAGAGCACAAGACAGGAGGAAAGGCTAGAGAATTTAGCGGGACTTCAACGGTTGACATTGTCAACGCGTCGGTATTAGTCTCATATATATATATATAAGAGAGAGGCATGAACTTGGAGGGTAAAAACCAGAGCGAGTCGTCTTCTTCCTGATACACCCAGATAGAACCAAAGATCAGATAGACAGACAGATCCATGGAAACCCAGAGACCGGAAGAGAAAACCAAGTTCCCGACAAGGAAGCCGAGAGGCAATCAAGACATGGGCCTACGGATCCCGATCCTGTTCCTGTGCCTCTCCGCCTGGGCCATGGTGGCTCGAGGCGAGGATCCTTACCTGTTCTTCACGTGGAACATCACCTACGGCACGGTCTCGCCCCTGGGGGTCCCCCAGCAGGCCATACTCATCAACGGCCAGTTCCCGGGGCCAAACATCAACTCCACCTCCAACAACAACATCGTCGTCAACGTCTTCAACCACCTCGACGAGCCGTTCCTGATCACGTGGTAAAATGAACTGACTCCTGTCAAGCACCTAACACGTGCTTGTTAGCGCGAATTCTTTTTATTCAATGCATTTCTTCCTAGTTTTTATATGTGTACCATCCTATCCCATCAAGATTTTCTTTATGACGTCATTTATAAATAAGATTATTTTACAATGAAAACATAAATTCGAATTTAATTGGTATGAGATGATAATAAAACTTTAATGCTTATTATCACCCTTTTCTTGGTCCTAGGAACGGAGTGCAACAAAGAAAGAACTCTTGGCAAGATGGCGTGCTTGGGACCAACTGTCCAATCCCTCCAGGAAAGAACTACACCTACCATTTCCAAGTGAAGGATCAAATTGGAAGCTACTTCTACTACCCAAGCACCGCCATGCACCGCGCTGCCGGCGGCTTCGGCGGCCTTCGCATCAACAGCCGATTGCTCATCCCGGTCCCGTACGCCGACCCCGAGGACGATTATACGGTCATGATCGGCGACTGGTACACCAAGTCGCACACCCAACTTAAGAGCTTCTTGGACAGTGGCCGAGCACTCGGCCGACCTGACGGGGTCCTCATCAACGGGAAATCGAACAAGAGCCGAGGAAAAGACGAGCCCCTCTTCACGATGAAACCCGGCAAGACCTACAAGTATAGGATATGCAACGTCGGCCTCAAGAACTCCCTCAACTTCAGGATTCAAGACCACCCGATGAAGCTCGTCGAGATGGAAGGATCTCACACGGTCCAGAACAACTACGAGTCGCTCGACGTCCATGTCGGGCAGTGCTTCGGCGTCTTGGTTATGGCCGACAAAAAGCCTAAGGACTACTTGATGGTCGCTTCGACCCGCTTCACCAAGACCGTGCTCACCACCACCGCCGTCGTCAGCTATACGAATGGCAAGGGACAGGCTTCACCTGAGATCCCCAAAGCACCAGTCGGATGGGCATGGTCACTCAACCAGTTCAGATCCTTCCGATGGAACCTGACTGCCAGCGCCGCCAGGCCCAACCCTCAGGGATCCTACCACTACGGCCGCATCAACATCACTCGCACCATCAAGCTCGTCAACTCGGCCTCTAAGGTCAACGACAAGCTCCGCTACGCCATCAACGGCGTCTCCCACGAGGAGCCCAAGACCCCGTTCAAGCTCGCGGAGTACTACAATGTGGTCGACAAGGTCTTCAAGTACAATGCGATCCAGGATGACCCACCCGCCGCCGTCGGCGACAAGGTCACAGTGGAGCCTAACGTGGCCAACATCACGTTCCGCACATTTGTTGAGATCATCCTGGAGAATCACGAGAACTCCATCCAGTCGTGGCACCTCGATGGCTACTCCTTCTTCGCGGTCGCGTAAGTTGACCACAGATCTTCCTATTTTTCCTAACGTGTCTCGATTGAACGTTGTTTTCCCGCTGACATCTAACCGTGCGAAATCCAATGTGTTCTCGTCAGGATCGAGCCCGGGAGGTGGACGCCGGACAAGAGGAAGAACTACAACCTCCTTGACGCGGTGAGCAGGCACACGGTCCCGGTGTTCCCCAAGTCGTGGGCGGCGATCATGCTGACATTCGACAATGCCGGGATCTGGAACCTGAGGTCGGAGCTGCTCGAACGACGGTACTTGGGACAGCAAATGTACCTCAGCGTCCTGTCGCCGGAGCGTTCCCTGAGGGACGAGTACAACATTCCCGACAACGCATTGCTCTGCGGGATCGTCAAGGACATGCCCAAGCCTCCACCTTACTCCATATAGAGAGAGAGCTCTGTGATTTTTTGTTTTGCTTTTTGGTTTTTTCTTTTCTAATTATAATGGCGATGGGAAAGAGACGAGGAGTGACTGGGAGGATTGAGAGAAGGGAGGGAATTCTTTATTGGGAAAGAGATGGTGGGAGAAATCAATTTTGTTCTAATACAATTATCTAAGCAAAAAAGATCATAAGTTCGGTGCAAGAGGTTTTCCAGATGCGTACGTTCGATCTTTCTGGTAATCTCATTCCGGAAATCGTTTGGTTATTCTTGCCATCGACTTCATTATAAATTATTGCCACTCTATTAGTGTTTTTTTTTTTTTCCCACCCCTAATGTTTCGCGAATTATGTTCAAGAGATGGGCATGATTTCGCGTTACTGAACTTTAGCGTTCAATGATGTCCCTCTGCTTTTAATATAGGGAAAACTATTTCCGGCCAAAAAAGAATATAGGAAAAAATATAAAAAAATCATCCTCGATTTTAATCCAAAATCACTTTGCATCATCTGCTTGCAAAAATACATATTGTATCCGATAATAGAATTTTATTATTAATTCGTGTTAATTGCAAGAGATCACAAAAAGTATTATACTTATCTTCTGTAAATATGAAACCAAGTAATCATAGTTTAGGTATATGAGTGATTCTTGACATGTTACATTGTTAATTACCTATAAAAAAAGATGTAAATTAGTTCAAAATTGAAGTACTTTTACGTGAGTGTAACGCAAAAAGGGCCTTATATGTGTATACTTTGGCTCATTCTAGAAGAATGAGTATTTATTTTGTAAGTTCATTGTGTGCAAATGATGAAATTTTTATTGAAGTCACATGCATACATGTATTCTCATATAAAAGTACGAGCATTTTACTAACAGAGTTTTTTTTTGATCCGTTACGAATAGAGTCATATACAATGATTTAATTCAGTATTATCTTATTCTACAATGATTAAATAATTTGATGAATAGACCTTTGCCTAGAATGCTATCAATTTGAATACATTTTTTTTTCCTAATGAAACATAGGCTTGAATCAAGCTAGACAAATCAAATGTTAAGACATCCATCAGAGGGGTGAGGACACAACCTCGCTACAAGCTCGCATTCGTCCCGGGAGAGGCAGTGGAAACAAGCAAACCTCCCCCTCTCCCCCTCTCCCCTCTCCAGCAACAACATATATATATATATATATATATGAATACTAATATCATCTTACCATCGATCAGGTGGGACCCAAGCAATAATTTCTCTCCATATTTTTCTAACTTGTGATATACTAATGTATTGTCGCATCATTGCATTAACTTTTGGCGCATGGCAATGTAACTTGGATTCCATCTGATTCATAAAAGTGAATCATTTAAAAAACATTCTCAAAAGTGACCCATTCTATCGCTTTAAAAAATTACTAAATGATTTTTTTTTTAATTATTGACAATAATTCATATCTAAATATTTTTGTGAATGATGAAATTATTTTTCGTTCCATTCATGTTTTCAAATGATCATTTTTCAAAAAATATTATTCAAATCTTAATTTCTTCCCGAAAAGAAATTGATTGCACGTAATAAATAAATGAAGATTTAATTGCAAAAAGAAAATAAAGGACCACATAAGCAGCAGGGAGCAAAAGTACACTTAAACCGGTCGGTAAAATCCTTTACAGAAACAGAGAGACAGAACGTCGCCGTTTCGACTGGGCCTCCGAGAACTTATTTCCATCCGATTCGCTCAAGGATATCCCACCTTTCTTGATCTCTCTTGAAACCCGTTTGCTTGCCCTCGCTCTCCTAAAGTTTCCAGCGTCCAAAAGGCGAAAGCTTGCGAAGGAATCGGGCACAAACCACTCGTTCCCAGGTTCTTAACTGCGATTCCGCCTACGTCGGTTCATGGGTCGATCGAATTACGCATGAACGATGGATGTGGAATGGACTGCGGACGTGTTGTATGAAAATCCGGGCGGAGCTGCTGTATAATATGAACGCCGTGGCCAGTGCTCGAGTGCCTTGTGTGATGTAGTTCAAGTGGGTTTAGTTCTCTGCACTGCTCGATTGCGAAACGCGGCAGCTCGTGGAGCTTCTGAATTTTGCCGAGCAATGTCGGAGAAATTAGGAGCATGATCGCTTTTAGTGGATGTCGGACTGATTTTATTTGAATATGGGCGGTACTAGTCTGGATTGACAATCTGGAGAAGCTTACAGTTCTAAGTAGAGTTTAGTGCCATTGTCATTTTGTGCATTGGATATCGGGTTGTCTCGGTTTGTTCTTGCTTTTCAGTTCGCAACTAGTTATTTTTTATGCTAAACTTCTAGTTCTGATTGCTTTTCAAGTGAGAAGTCATCCTACCCTCTTCACAATGCTTTTTTTTTTTTTTAAACCTCATAGATGGCCATATTTGTCCAAATTCATCACTTTGGCACTCGGATCATGCTTTTCATAGCTAACAAATGTCTTGTGGTGCAAGTTCTTAGATATTAGACCAAAATGCCTCCCTGGCTTAGCCTCATTCTCAAAGTTGTTCCTCTTGAAGTTGCAAAGTCTGCCCTATACCTCACCCTCACCCTGTTTCACTCTCCTGCAGCTGCAGATAAAAGAATTGCACAATAAGCATGCCCTTAAAGCCAAAATGGTGGACTTTTGCGAACATGTGTGTGAGACTGAAATTGAGTCACATGAGGAGGGCTCCATTGGCTAAAAAGCAACTAAAGTCTTGGAATGTTTAATCATCAAACCAATAAGGTTTAATTTTCAAGGGCAGAAATGAAACTTAAGAGGGCAGTGGGTGTTCACATTTTTCTGGAAATTGGTTTGGGCTTATTTTTAGAGTGGGTCTTATGTTTCAAAATTATCATCAAGGGCAGAGTTTCCTCCTTGGAAGTCGAAACAAGTTGTCCATCCTCATGAAGATACTCATTATGGCCATGTCAGAAACTTTCTTATCTTCTATATGTGTTGATTTTATCTTTTGAAGCCTAAACCGTGTGAGAAGTTGGCACTTTTGATCATTTCAAATAATTTCTAGGGGCAATTTTTTTTAAAGATTATCATCCTCAGGTAGAAGTCATTTTTTCAAACTTTATTTGCTTTCCACTGATGTTTCCCCTATCAATTCCTTTGAAAGGTGAGCAGAATGAAATCAAAGAGGAATCTTGATAATTTTGTAGTTGGAACTGTGCCAACTGTCATTTATGTTCCAGACTTTGTCACTGATAGTGAAGAAACGCAGCTGCTAGATAAAGTATGATTCAATACATGGTTGTTCTATCCTACCGTTCTCATGTCTAATTGTGATTTCATCTGTAATGCTGAGTATCGCGTACCTGTGCAGGTATACAACTCTCCAGTATCAAAGTGGAAATCTTTGAAGAACAGGAGGCTGCAGAATTGGGGTTCGTATATCTACCATATCTGTGCATGTGCATATCTGCGCATGTGGTTTTTTCATACAAATAAAGATGTTCAGTGAATCCTTACGGTGATCATAACTTCATTTATGATGGTTCTTGACAGGCGGCATCGTCCATGAAAAAGGTCTTCTTCCCCAAGAATGTAAGTTGAGATCAATTGAATGATGTCTTTGATACCCAGCCCATTCAGAATTCAACTATTGTAATGCAAGGTTTTGAATTTCTTTTTTTTTTTTTTTTTTTTTGGGTGACAAGCATAGATCTTGGGTTTGTTTGCTCATAGCTCACCTTAAAAACTGCCACCATTTTCATTAGAAGAAGAATATTCTGACACTTATTTTTATGGCCATATCATGCTTTCTCCTCATAAGTGTTCTAATGATGGAATTTTTGTTCTTGCTGCATTTGAGTATGTTTTGAGCTTCAGAGAGTAGATCCATACTTGCTAAAACTGTTTACAAATGTCTGCAAGTATGGATTTAAATTTTGTAAGGAAATTACATTGGTCCTTCTCATAGTTGGCATAAAAAAAAAAAAAAACAACTAGCAAATAATACTAGAGGTAAATTAAAGAGATATAGTTGATTTTGAAATTTCTAAAGTGTTTTGGTGAGAGCAGCAGCTTCAGCATTGTGGTTGGTGGACTGGTGGTCATCATGCAATTATTTTGGGACATCAATAGGAAAAGAGAAAAAAAACTGAATAGTTGAAAATCTCAAATCAAATGCAGGGAAACTGCTGGTAAAGGAGGGTTGTTGCTTTGCTCGGCCCTAGTTGATTGTTAGTTGCTGCTCTACACAGGCTGTATCGTTGCTTTGTTCACCATTGTGACTAAGAAGTTTCCCTCTTCCTTCTCTCTCTCTCTGTCTCTCTCTCGCAGTGCCTCCGTGGTTGAAGAAGGTTACTGAAAAAGTATCTGAAGAATCAGGGTTGTTTCCTTCAACAATAAATCATGTCCTCATTAATGAATACCTTCCCGACCAAGGCATAATGGTATGTACTGAATTTTATGTTTTTTTCTTTCAATGATTTAGAATCAATGTGTTGCTTAGAAGATACTGAAATGTTCTATTGAAAGAGCTTCGATACTTTCTACTTTCTGTACTGGGATCCATGACACTGCATAATGTTAGAGTGGGCTATTTGTCTGTTTTATGTGTTAGTGACTTTCAGCTGCAAATTGCATTTTACTTATTATTGCCATTTGTTTGTATTACGCAGCCACACCAAGATGGGCCTGCTTATTATCCAGTTGTAGCAATCTTGTCTCTTGGATCAGCTGCGGTAATGGACTTTGTTCCTCATCCCAGTTTGAGGACGTCCCCTGATACATCTGATGGTAGTTGTGAGGATAACGAGCTTAATGGGGCTTCTGACTTGGGGACTGACAAATGGTTGAATAACCATCGTCCCTTTTCTGTTGTGTTGATGCCTCGCAGTTTGTTGATATTTAAAGATGATGCATACTCCAGTGAGTGCCTGATTGATACAATTCTTATTGTGTGTTTAATTTTCTCATCTTGCTTCCTTGCTGAAAAATCTGACAATATATACCCGCACTGCAGGTTATCTACACGGCATAAGAGATAGTTCGATACATCAGTATGACGGGGTAAGATTATTAGCTAGGGTGTGTCACTTGACCACAGATATGGGATTTAGTAGTGGATATTACTTTCTATCTGTTAAGAAAATGTCCAAAGTACCATCTTACAGCTGTCTTGATTCGGCAGTAAAATGGTATATGCCAGTTTAGTCTTATGATTTCCTTTTTCCATGTCCAGGCCGTGAATGAATGTGAAGCTGTCGGGCCTCAGCCGCCATCAGTTTCGGAAGAAGGAGATGAAGCTGTGAGCAGTGGCAATGGCAATGGCAAATGTATTCATAGGACCGGCACTAGAATATCATTGACATGTCGACTAGTGTTGAAAGTTCACCATAAGCTGTTCAAGTTTTAGATCCTCGCTCCACATGAACTCTCTCTCTCCCTCTCTCCAAACTTAAAAGTACGTTTTTTCATAGCTCAGAAGCCTCTGTTTAAATGAAAAATTTTGACATTGTAGCGACGGTCATTGACAAACAGAGAGAAAAAATTCTTGAATCACGGATGTGTTTCCGGTGCAGTGGCCTTCTGGTCGGATGAGCTTCTGCATCTATGGAAGGAATTCTAACTATGCATAGATTGGGCCTTTCAAAGTCAAACTACTGGTGACTATCAACAGAAGAAAAACCTCAGTTATGTTTTTTTCTGGTTTTCTAGTTCATCTTCCTTAAACTGCCCAAGAGTCATTACTGTGAAACGGCTTCCACCTCGTCCCTGATTGAGATGCTTAAAATTAGTAAATTGCTCACACAAAATCCTACACGTTTTTCTCGACGGACATTAATACCTAATTGTTTGTTGTCTCATCAATAATCTTAAGCTTGTACCATTTACCCAATAACATCTTTCGTTAGACTTTATGGTAATCGTTAAAAGTCTAACATGATAATATTTCTAGATAATATCAAACTAACGAATTTGAGACGGTAACGAACACACATATAGTCACGTCGGATTTTTAATGGTCATGGTCATGCGAGCTGCCACGCCGGATTTCAAACGGCCAGATGGATAGAAGAAAGCATTTTTCGATCATCGATGCAAATTCGGAATATCCATGAGTTGAAAAAAAAAGTTTAGAATAATGGTGTTCATGAAAAAAGGTTTTGAGATTTTTTGTGGGATTTTTTTGGGGAAAGGATGGAGCTAAAAATTGCCGACTTCCTTCGGTATCTGGAGGTCCTGTCATCAAGGTTGGAACTTTACAAATTGCGAAGAAGAACCTGCGACGCGCATCCCAAGATTCCCAACTTATCCGAAGCATTCAGTGGTTGAGCGAGCCGGCCCGCGACGCCTATCCTAGAGCGCGCACAATGCGAGGCCTGTGGGCGGCGAGCTGGCGGTCGCTGGGAAGGAAGACCCTCCACTCGTCGACGTCTTCATCATCGCCTTCTTCGTCTTCGCTGTCTTCGCATTTGAAGCTGCTCGGCCCGAACCTCCCCGACGTTTGGATGGTGCCCGGCCCCAGCTCCAGCGCCTTCCGTTCCCAGTCTTCAGGTATCGTCCTTTCCGCGACCGGCCCGCCACCCTTTTTGCCACCTGTGGCGATGAGCCTGGACTTGCTCTCGGGCGTGTGAAACGCGTGTTACTCGAGTCTGTTGGGATCGCTTCGAGGGTTGACGTGAGTGTCCTCTGCACGTTGCCTCTGCTTTTCCGTTGTCGGTGACTTGTTCTCCATGTTTCGTTCGGCAGCATGCTGATTGCCTTGAAGCGGTTTTTGGGTTCGGGTGTTTTGGCTTTCGACGTCGTAGTTTTGATCGTGAGGTGTAGCTGTCGTCGTCGTCGTCGTGTTTCGGATTCATTAGCGATCCTATGAAGTAGAATGGTGAATCCAGTGTCGACTGTAAGTTGTTGAATCCTGCGAAAAAAATGACGGGTTTTTCTTTTTGGTACTAGAAAAAGGTTGGGTTCTTCTTGAGTGAAGCTGAGACACAACTTTCCTCGGTAACTTTTGTGACTTCTGCATATAAAACTTGTTGGGGATAAAATTAATCTGTGCATATGTAGGAAAAGCAGAAGCGAAAGCAGTCGTAGGACTACTTTCGAAAATCATCTTTTTACTTTGCTTTCGTGTGCATCAGACATACGAAGGACCACAAAAATGCTTCGTTGGATCTGATGGACTTTTTCGTAACTGGAGTCACTCTCCAAAAGCACTGAAGATTTCAGCGAGATGGTTGGGGATGGTTTCTATAGAACTCTTTTGAGAATTAGGAATTCCATGCAATCCAAGTTGTTAGGTTGATTATTCTACCCGTGGACTTTTGGTAGCTTGTTTTCTTGTAGCTCTATATACGGTGTTTGAGCAGGACTACTTGCTTCTTTGCTTGCTTCATTTACCTTGTGCATAGCACACTAACCTGTTTTGTGATTTTTACTTGAAGCAGCCAATGGGCAAACTGCTAATGTAATAAATGGGAAGTCTATTGCAAGAGCTATTAGAGCAGGAATAGCCAATGAAATTTGCAGAATGAAGGAAACCATTGTAAAATCCCCAGGATTGGCTATTGTGTTGGTTGGCGGAAGAAGGGATTCACGAACTTTTATTCGTGTCAAGTTAAAAGCTTGTGAAGAAGTTGGGATAACAACCTATGTAGAGGAGTTACCTGAAGAATGTACAGAAGAAGAAGTTCTGCGTGTTGTTTCCAGATTAAATAACAACCCATCAGTTAATGGTATTATTGTGCAACTTCCTTTGCCACAAGTAATTTCTACAGCTAGACTTATGCTTCATTCCCATTTCTCTTTTGAATCTCTTGGGTAATCTGTATCAAACAAGTCTGCTTAATTCATTGTTGCCAATGGAACATTCGCTATGTTCCGACACATTCCATAGAGTAATTCAATAGTGTAACCTGTACATAATTTGTTTCCAATACTATACTTATTAATTTTCTGGTGCAGACGATGATGCAATTACTAGAGCTCCTCATCTACTAGAAAAATTTCAATCGGATATTACCATTCTTTTAACACATCTTGTGAGGAAATATTTACTATTATGCCACCTAATGTGATGTTTGCTCAGCATGTGGATGAGGAGAGAATCATCAATTTTGTGAGCCCAGAGAAAGATGTGGATGGCTTCCATCCCCTCAATATGGGAAACCTTGCCATGAAAGGAAGGGAGCCACTTTTTATTCCTTGTGCTCCTAAGAGTTGTATTGAGTTGTTGTTGAGATCTGGTGTGGAGATCATGGGAAAGAGAGCTGTGGTAGTCGGGAGAAGCAAGATCGTTGGGTTACCCACTTCTTTGCTATTGCAGGTAAGCATGCCTTTTTCGGCGTTTCTCTGGTTGTTTGAGGTGCTCTCCATATCGTGCTCTTCTAATATATTCCTCTGGTAGAGGCACCATGCGACAGTCAGCACAGTACATTCTTTCACCAAAAATCCAGAACAGATTACAAGAGAAGCCGACATTGTGATTGCTGATGTGGGGATACCCAATTTAATCCATGGCAGTTGGCTAAAACCGGGAGCTGTTGTAGTGGATATGGGGACCAATCAAGTTCAGGTAGGAAAACTGAAAGTTCAGCACCAATGGCATTCTCAAACTGTGTGGCCTCACTTGAATGCAAATTTGGATTGTAATGTGTACTGACCTTTATAAGTAAGATATAGGTTATAGGATGCTGTGGCTTCTATCTTTCATGTTGAAAAGATTGGAAAAGCAGTGCAGGACTCTTTTTATTAGGGAAAATTAAAAAAATTACACTAAGCTTTCTCTTGGTTGGCACTTACAACCTCTACACTACACTTTGTGTCATAAGGTGTCATCAGCCAGCTTAGACTTTTTACCTTGAAGTTTAACACCATTCCAGAAAGTACGGTAACTGGAGGGTGCAAAGATTAGCTCTTTTGAAACCTTAAGATATGTCGTGTGAGGTCTTGAAATTAGAGGGTGCAAGGTGTAGGATTTGAAGTTAAGAGGCTGCCAAGGTATAACTACGGAAAATTTGAAAGTGGTTTTTGTCTTTTTGCCTTTTTATTGTTTCAGGGGGTCTTGTACCTGCGATCTACTCAATGCATGTATGCAGATATGCTGCACTACGCTCAGGGAAGAGGTGTTTGAGGGGGAAGGCTTAAAAGTAAAGTGGGTCTTTCAGAAAAGAAATGATGAGTGAACAGTCAAGGATTGACAAAGGGCAAAGCCTTAGAAGGTGTTAAGTCTGCTTGCTGGATTTCCATATGAAAGCTTTGATTCAAGGTCACTAAAATTAGCAAATAGATTTAGAACTGTAAGGTCCTCACTCTGACGGAGGGGAGCTTCAAATCACAGTTAGGGTTGATGTATAAATGCACATTAATGTCGATAATCTTGTGTAGGTAGCTGCTGTGGTATAAATGGTCACTTAGCAGGGAGTTTCCTCAGAACTAATGATTGTTCCTCAGTCCCACTCGAAAGAACTAGCTTGCTCTGCTCTGTTTCCATTTTGAGCAATTTACTGTCGTAGAATTAAGAGTTTGTAATGTCCAGGATCCTGGCATTGATCAAGGTTTCCACATCACGGGAGACGTTTGCTATGAAGAAGCAATCAAAGTTGTGTCAGCCATTACTCCTGTGCCAGGAGGCGTGGGACCAGTGACAATTGCTATGCTTCTGTCTAATACTCTCGACTCTGCTAAGCGTGCATTCGGATTCATATGAAAGCTGAGGTTGGTCCCCCAGTATAGCTTTTGTAAAGGCAAAGGTGTTTCGTTTTTCCTTGCCAATCTCTATTTGTCAATGACAATCTTTGCAAAATCTCTCCTGTAGATCAGAGTCTGGTTTTTCGAATCACTTAATCCCACACTTTCTTATAATGGTAATATAAAGGAAAGAGATGAGTATGCCATATGTAAAATGAGTTTGCTTCATCCGTAAGTTGACTCTTTGAACCGCTCAAAGTGAATAATGCTACTTATACTAATAACGGTTCACAAATTGGTGTACCGAGTGATGTAGCATACTTCTAGCGGATCTTGAAGGTGACATGCACATGTTTAGAGGCCCATCTGTCATGTTGCTCTCTTTAGGCTGGAATTCGTAATCTGTTATATTGATCAGTATGACAATTTTGGTAAGCTATGCTTTGTATACTTTGCAATATCGGTTTTTTTCTTTTTAACTTTTCTTTACTTTCTAAGAACTTCCTTTCCATCGGGGAAAATGACCTGCAATGAAAGTAGCATTATATAATTATTTCCGTTGGTGTGGGAAGTTTGGGGACTTTGATTGGTAAGAAAAAGGTACACCAAGAGACTTTGTAGATGACTATACCAAACACGGTCTCCAGATTTGTGCTCTTTGCTATTGAATGCCTCCTCTCGATTTCTCTTGTGGGGATGAATATTATGGCTGCGCATGATAAAATTTCTGTTTCTTAATTTCTTAATTTCTTTGTTCTCTGAACAGGTTTGGAACAGAAATCTGTTCGGTAAAGTAATTTGATTTCTCTATTTCTGAAATAGATTTCTATTTCAGAAATTGATTTGGAAGAGAAATCATAAGCTAGAAATTGTAGCTTTTCAATTTCTGAAATAGAAATAGAAATTATTTCATTTTCTTCATCATTCTTTGTTCACAGATGTCGACTCCTTCTCCTCACTTCTTACCCTTGCTTTTCTTCCTTCTCCTCACTTCAACCAAAAACCCTAGCGTCGTCGACTTCGAAGCTGTCCATCCTTGCTGTCGACTCCGAATTCATCCTTCTTGCCACTGTGGACTCCGACACTGTTGCTGTCCTCTTGCCGGTTAGATCGTCGCTTATCTCACCGTCGCCATCCTCAGACTGTCCAATTTGCTTCGGTCGTCCCGTCAAACCCGTCTCCTCCGTCCGCATCCCCTTTCCGCTCTCGATTCCGAAACTCTAGTTGCTGTCGCCCATCTCCTTCGTTATTTAGTCCACTCGCATCTGCGTTCGTTCTCGTTCTTCTCTAGAACTTCCCACCGCGATTCCTCACGAAGTTCGATCGATCCTTCCCTTCTCGCCTCTCTTATCATGTTTCGACTTTTGTTTCGCAGATTTCGTTTTCCCTGTTGCTTGTTGAAGAGGGATGGGGGATTTTATGTTCTTGGTGTTTTGTCTTACATTTGTCCCTCTTCAAGAATAGTTGCCGGTGGATTTCGCCTCTTTCTTGGTTGTTCTACGCTTGTGCTCTGCAAACGAACGGTTGATGTTTGTGCGGCCAGTTCATACATGGATTTCGTTTGGGCTGCTCTGTTTCTCGGTGGGGTAGTATGGTTTTGGATGTGAATCCAAGGCTCGTGTTGGGGTCAATTGAGATTTGTGCTGATGGAAGATGTGTATGTGAATGTGAGAGCGAATGCGAATGGTTGGTGTTTGAGGGCGAGTTCTTACATAGATTTTGTCTGAGCTGCTATGTTTCTTAGTGGGGGTGGGGAATAGAGAGAATTTTTACAACGGGAAAAGAGAAAGGAACGATGGGGGTGGGATAGGTTGGTTTGGATGTGAATCTAAGGCTCGTGTCAGGGTTGATCGAGATTTTCGGCGATGGGTAACGGCTATGCGAACGGTTGTTGTTTGTGCAGCGAGTTCGTACATGGATTTCGACTGTGCTGGTCTGTTTATGAGATTGCCATATGCTGGTATTCTCTTTATAATGTTGATACAAACCTTCTAGCTTATTATGCATGTGAGAGTAGTGGTGAATGTGAAATCAAGATATGGAGCGATTTTTGCAAAGATGATTGTCCTTCAAGCAGGTTCTAATTGCAGGGGAGACTTTATCTTCATAGACCTAGTTTTTGCATCTATGTTGAAAAGAATAAATGAAAGAATCACTGAGGTTTTCTCCACTCAAGTTCATTCCTCATGTTCCTTAAGTCCTTTTATATCTCCTGACTTTCCTTTCCCATCGTATAGTTGCATTTTGGAGTAAGTTTTTAAGATATCTAGAAGGCTAAGAAATCTTTCTCATCTCATCCTTAATGCTATCGGACCAAGGCTACTGGAATGCAGTTATTGTGATCCTCTTATATTTGAGTACGAATCGATTTGCTGAAGCAGTCTCATCATGTAACACTCATTTTTTCAACATATTGGTACTTGCCACCATGCATTTTGTGCAATAAAGCATTCACTGTTGTATCATAAATTTCACCCTTTAGCTTTATAAGAAAGAACTCATTTTGGCTTCTAATAATCTTATGATGCTTTTTATGAAGATAACTTGTTTTTGCTTTAGTATTACACACGAAATAATGGATTGCTGATTTTATATGCCTCTTGAAGATACGATTTCCACATTTGTAACTGTTTTTCTTGTTATTTGTTATTCTTTAACTTCTAATTTCAGCTTACCCTTCATGTCTTCAAAAACAGATTCTGCATCTGGACCACAAGCACCAAGAAGAGTGAGGTAAAAGGATGGGGACAACAGGATTCCTAGAAATAGAAATTTTATTCTATTATCAAACGGATTTCTGTTTCAGAAATAAAAATTTTGAGTTGTTATCAAACGGGTTTTTTGCTCAGAAACTTGTTCGGAAAATAGAAATTGAGAAATCAATTTCTATTTGAGAAATTTTGTCATGCACACCCTATATATCTGCTTCTCAACATCTCAGTAATGGTAAAGATCATGAAGATGGAGCTCAAACTGAGGCTGCATTTGGTTGGGCTTTGATATGGGCTTTAAAGCTCTAAATATCTTTAGGCAAATGCTGAAGGGTTGAGTGACTATTTGTAATAAATTTATCATCCATTAATTATTCATTAAATTGTATTAATACCACAAAAAAGAAACCACAAATTAGTAAGTGACAAACGAAAGATTCACCTATCAACTGCATGTGTCATGCAATTTAGCAATGTGAGTCTCTTGATATGAGCCACAATTATATTTATCGAGAATGCTAAGAGAGAGGAAGGAGAGCTTCAGAACTTACAATGCTCTTGAGAGTGTCTAATGAGTTTGGTCTTGGTTACAACCGGGAAGTATTTGTAAGTGCGATTGTGATGGACCAATTTTCTCTCCCTTGAGCATTGATATGTTCCTCTCTATATAAACAATGAATCCTCGCCATATTTCCCAAAGATTGACAATCGAAAATTGCCTAAATTCTTGAGTAAATTTCGATTGTGCATTTGCAAGTTGGAAAGCAATATTTATTTCCTTTTCCTTTTTGAGTGCTGATAGAATATGTTCCTACCTTTTGCCAATTTCCTTCTAACGACCTCATTTCCCAAAAGTTACAGAAAAAGTGTTGAAAAAGTTCCATATTTTTTGCATTTGTGCCAATTTAGTCATATTTCCTCGAGATTGACGATTGAAAAATTGCCTAAAGATGCGCTATTCCACACACGCTTTCCATCTTTATATATATTATCTTTGTTTATTTTATTTCTTCTTTCTCCCATCTATTCAAATCTCCAACAAATTCTCGAGTAAATTTCGATTGTGCGTCTACAAGTTGGAAAGCAAAATTTATTTATTTTTCCTTCTGGGTGTTGATAGAATATGTTCCTACCTGTTTGCCAATTTCCTTCCAAATGACCTCACTTCCCAAAAGTTACAGAAAAAGTGTCGAAGAAATTCTAAATATTTTGCATTTGTGGGAATTTAGTCATATTTCCCCGAGATTGACGATCGAAAATTGCCTAAAGATGTGCTATTCCACACACACTTTCCATCTTTATATATATATTCTCTTTGTTTATTTTATTTCCTTCTTTCTCCCATCTATTCAAATCTCCAGCAAATTCTTGAGTAAATTTGGATTGTGCGTCTGCAAGTTGGAAAGCAAAATTTATTTCCTTTTCCTTTTTGGGTGCTGATAGAATATGTTCCTAGCTTTTTGCCAATTTCCTTCCTAATGACCTCACTTCCCAAAAGTTACAGAAAAAGTGTCGAAAAAATTCTAAATCTTTTGCATTTGTGCCAATTTAGTCATATTTCCCTGAGATTGACGACCGAAAATTGCCTAAAGATGCGCTATTCCACACACACTTTCCATATATATATATATATATATATATATATATATATATTCTCTTTGTTTATTTTATTTCCTTCTTTCTCCCATCTATTCAAATCTCTAGCAAATTCTTGAGTAAATTTCGATTGTGCGTCTGCAAGTTGAAAAGCAAAATTTATTTCCTTTTCCTTTTTGGGTGCTGATAAAATATGTTCCTAGCTTTTTCCAATTTCCTTCCTAACGACCTCACTTCCCAAAAGTTACAGAAAAAGTGTCGAAAAAGTTTTAAATCTTTTGCATTTGTGCCAATTTAGTCATATTTCCCCGAGATTGACAACCAAAAATTTCCAAAAGATGTGCTATTCCATCTTTATATATATATATATATATATATATATATATTCTCTTTGTTTGTTTTATTTCCTTCTTTCTCCCATCTATTCAGATCTCCAGCAAATTCTTGAGTAAATTTCGATTCTGCGTCTACAAGTTGGAAAGCAAAATTTATTTCCTTTTCCTTTTTGGGTGCTGATAGCATATGTTCCTAGCTTTTTGCCAATTTCCTTCCTAACAACCTCACTTCCCAAAAGCTACTGAAAAAGTGTTGAAAAAGTTCTAAATCTTTTGTATTTGTGCCAATTTAGTCATATTTCCCCGAGATTGACGATCGAAAATTGCGTAAAGATGCGCTATTCCACACACTTTCCATCTTTATATATATATATTCTCTTTGTTTATTTTATTTCCTTCTTTCTCCCATCTATTCAAATCTCTAGCAAATTCTTGAGTAAATTTCGATTGTGCGTTTGCAAGTTGAAAAGCAAAATTTATTTCTTTTTCCTTTTTGGGTGTTGATAGAATATGTTGCTACCTTTTTGCCAATTTCCTTCGTAATGAACTCACTTCCCAAAAGTTACGGAAAAAGTGTCAAAAAAGTTCTAAATTTTTTGTATTTGTGCCAATTTAGTTATAAACCTCTTCATAGTACTAATTTAGTCTTGAACCTTTTCACTAGTACTAATTCAATCATTTCCAACTAATTTTAGTTGGATTTTGTTGACGAGGCGCCGGTGGGCTGACGTGGCACGATTAGCGATGACATGAATCGTTTAATAATATTTTAATATCTTTTAGATTTATATTATATTTTTTCTTTTTCTTTTTCTTTTTCTTTTTTCTTCTCCTCCTCCTTCTTCAAGTCGTTTGTCGGACCTTGATGACTGGCCAAAGATGACACTTGGCGAGGCTCGAGCACTTGCTAGAGGTCACGAGGGTTGCTTGCGTTGGGCGGCGAGGCTAGCTCGAGGCTGCCTAGGCTGCGAGGGTGGCCTTGCGTTGGGTTGGTGAGGCCCGACCTCATTAGATCCAGCGAGGTCAAGCCTTGCTTGGCCACTAGCGAGGGCTTGAGCCTTGCCAGTGGCCGGTAAGGCTCGCCAAAGGCCATCGAGGTTGATCTCAACCTCGTTGGTTGTCGCCAAGGTCTGGCAACCGGTTGGAAGAAGGAGAAGGAGAAGGAAAAAAGAAAAAAGAAAAAGAAAAGGAAAAGGAAAAAGAAGAAGATGATAAAATAAAAAAACAAAAAAGGAAAAAGAAAAAAATTGAAAAAAATATTAAAAATTTTATTAAACAGTTGTCCACGTTACTACCGATTGTCTTATGTTAGCCGATGATGCCTAGTTAGCAAAATCTAGCCAAGATTAGCTAGAAAGATTGAATTGGCACCAAATCAAAAGGTTTATGACTATATTGACACTAGTGAAAGGTTTAGAACTAAATTGATACTAATATAAAAAATTTTAGGACTTTTTTTGACACTTTTCCTAAAAAATGGCCGGTCATTTCTTCATTATATGTAATCTTCGGCTTGTCAAGTGAGGTGAGGTCAAGTCCATTAAAAGGGATCAGGCTTGTGAGGTCCTAATGAGTTTTGAGGTCTCAGCTCAAGTTCATTTATCATGTCGGACCAACACGAATCTATTTTACAACTAGATCAATTCAAAATAAATTTATCCACGGACGTGTTTTTGTAATGCCTGAATGCAATGTAGAATGCAGATACATTATGCAATATTAATATGTTTATTTAAGGATCGAGTTCAATATCTAATTTTCTTATTCGACAAATGATTAAATGGGATCGTTTGTATTTAGTTGTTGATCATAGCAAATAGCGAGTATTATTTGCATTTTATCAAAACTATTTTAAGTGCTTTGTTTTTGTGTAAAGGCCGAACCAAACGCAATCCTAATGAGAGAAGAGAAAGACGAGAATGTTGAAGAGGAATGCTACGCTAGAAATATCAAAGGAAGACGGCCCAAAATATGTTCCCATTTTCCCGCTTTATTTTCATTTTTTTTTTATTTCTTTTGAAGCAAATACCACTTCAAACTATGCTTATTGTGATACAAAATATCCTAAAGTTATTTTTGTATCGCCGTAAATCCTAAACTTGCCCACTACCACATAATATTCCAATTTTTTTTTTTTGTTGTCATGAAAAACCTTACACATCATTTATTTTAATTTCATTTAGGGTTAATAAATAAAAGAGTAAATTTAGAATTTTTAGGGTGCGCATGACAAAATTTGTCTCCGGACGAGTTTTTGAGCAAATAAACGAATTTAATAAGGATGAAAATTTTTTTTGTTTATGGAATAGAAATTCATTTAATAACAAAATAAAATTTCTATTTCTAGGGGGTGGTAGGTGGCAAGTAGCTGGCGTTCAACGACCGATGGTTGGCGCCCGGCGTCCGCAATTGGCGGCGGCCATCCGGTGGTCTACGGTGGACATCCAACGTTCCACGGGCGGTGAGTGAGCAGCGGACGGTAACGGGAGTGAACGATAAGAAGAGTTCTCATTTTTTATTTTTTTTTTGTTCCAAAAATATAAAAATAAAAAATTTTAGCTTATGATTTCTTTTTCAAATTTATTTTTGGAATAGAAATATATTCCAGAAATAGAAAAATGAAATTGTATTACCAAACGGATTTATGTTTCAGACATTTTTTTTAGAAACAAAAAAATAAAAAAAAATGAAGAAATAAAATTTTTGTTATACGGGCCTTTAGTCATATTGGCACAAGCCACAAAGCCTTTGGTGCCAACTGTAACCATAGTAAAGTCACAGCATCAATAACGCTCACGTGGGCCCTACAAAAAGGTCAATCAACTCCCGATCCGTTTATAATCCATGTTCATTATTCAATTAGACTCTACAACTCAATTTCATAAAAAAAAAACTATTAAAATTTAATCAACACATATATGATCCAACTCATTTTATATGAGCTACAAAATTGGTGAAGACCGATTTCCACACCTCTATTTATGCACGAGTGACCAGCGTTGGGCTTGGTCGACCCCAAACCGCACGCACACTCTTCCCATTCTCTCTCTCTCTCTCTCACCCAGGACAGAAACTTGTGGGACCTCTGAAACCCCCGAAACATGTCACCCTCGCCGCCCCAACTGGACCCGAACGAGACCAACTGGATCGTTCATGTCAACGAGAACCTCAACTGCATGCCCATAGACGAGCAACAGTGCTGGAAGTCTCCGTCCATCTACAAGGTCCCTCGCTCCATCACCGTCCTCAACCCCAAGGCCTACCAGCCGCAGGTTGTCTCTTTCGGCCCCTATCACTACGACGAGGTCGACCTCCGTCCAATGGAGGAGCACAAGCACCGCGCGCTTCTCCACTTCCTGAAGCGGTCCGGGAAGTCCCTCGAGTGCGTCTTCGAGTCTCTGAGGAAGGTGGCGCATGAGCTCGAGGACAGCTACGACAATCTGGACCAGAAGTGGAAGGAGGGAACGGGGGGCAAGTTCCTGGAGCTGATGATCACGGACGGCTGCTTCATGCTCGAGATCATGAGGACCGAGACTAGTGAGGAGAAGAATAATGGCTATGCGCCCAATGACCCCATCTTCAGCATCCACAGGCTGGAATACATAGCCCCATATATAAGACGGGACATGCTGCTGCTGGAGAATCAGCTGCCGATGCTAGTGCTGTATCAGCTGGTTGCCATCGCGAACGATGGCAAGGAGGTTAGTTTCTTTGATTTCCCTGTCATTAGAGAGATTATTGCACTGATTATCTTAGATAGACCTCACACGAAATCCATTAAATTTAATGTTTTAAATGTTTAGCATGTTCGAGATCAATTAACAATTTAATTATTAAATCTATCATCTCAAGAAGAGACTCCTTTTTTTTTTTCTTTCCTTTTATGTGGGTGGTATCGACAGAACAACACTCTCGTATTCAATGCACTGACTTTACTCCAACAACGCAGGATGACGTCAACAAGCTCATCGGAAAATTCTACTTCCTCCATGAAAATAAAAATTTCACGGGGTTGGGCAGACGCCTGCATGTCATGGACGTATTCAGGAAAGGCCTGCTGATGAAATCCGAGGGGGTCCAGCACGAACGGGAATTATATATGGGGCCTGAGGACATGAAGAAGACCGAGCCGATAATCCGGTCGGCCATTGAGCTCAACGAGGCCGGGATCAAGTTCAAGAAGCGCAAGACCAACAGCCTCAAGGACATCTCCTTTGCTAGAGGGTTCCTGAAGGTCCCGGTTATCAAGGTGGATGACACCACCGAGTCCATGTTCCGCAACGTCATGACGTTCGAGCGCTTGCACATCGGGGCTGGGAACGAGGTCACATCCTACGTCACCTTCATGGACAAAATCATCAACGATAGGCAGGATGTCGCCCTGCTTCACACGGAAGGCATCATCCAGAATGATTTCGGAAGTGACGAGGCAGTCGCCAAGCTATTCAACTCTCTGTGCACGGACGTGACGCTCCCATCCAACAAAAACCTCGATCGCGTGCAACAGAAGATCAGCGAGCACTGCAAGAAGGACCGGAACAAGTGGAGGGCTCATCTCAACCACACCTACTTCAAGAGTCCTTGGACTATAATGTCTCTCACCGCCGCTATCTTCATCTTCGCTCTCACTATAATGCAGGCCGTGTACACCGTGCTCAGATACCATACAAAATGATTTTTTTTTTTCTTTTTTCGTTGTTTCTCCTCATGCCTGATGCTCGATAATTATCTGTTGATTGGCCGTTAATTGTTGTCATCAATGATTTTCCTCGTGGTTTCAGTCGTGCTTATTTCCCTCTCTAAATGTTATGAGTGATGGACATTTGGCTGTTTATATATATCATTATCAGATGATGATTCTCTTGTTTCAGTCTTTTTCATTTTTGTCCAATTTGGATAGGTATTTGGAAGGACGATCACGTTCTAGGCGGGAAAAGTGCCAAAAAAGTCATAAACCTTTTGGCTTTGTGCCGATTTAGTCCTAAACCTTTTTTTGGTACCGATTTAGTCCTAAACCTTTTTTTGGTACCGATTTAGTCCTAAACCTTTTTACGTTGTGCCAATTCAATCCTTTCCGGCCAATTTTGGCCGGATTTTGCTGACTGGACGCTGACCGGCTGACGTGGCCTGATCGGTGCTGATGTATACAATTTTTAATAATATTTAAATATATTTAAATATATTTTTTATTTTATTTTATTTTATCTCTTATTTTATTCTTTTTCTTTTTTTTCTCATCTTCTTCCTCTAGCCGGTCGCCGGAGCTGGGCGATCGGCCAGAGGCGACGGCCGGCGAGGTCAACCTCGCCGGCCACCTCGCCAGTAGCCGCGAGGATCGAGCCTCGCCCATGGTCGGCGAGGCTCGACCTCGCCAGATCTGGCTCGCCACCCAGGCCGTGAGGGGCCTCGCGCCGGGTGAGCGAGGCTCGGCCTCGCCGAATCTGGCGAGGGTCGAGCCTCGCCCATGGCCGGTGAGGGCGAGCCCTGCCAGCTCGACGCGAGGCCAGCTGCCTTGGAGAACCCAGGAATCACCAAAACCCCCACATCCGACGAATCGCCGCTGCCGGAGACGCGCGACCGAAGACACCCCGAGCTCCCGTAAACCCTAGAGATGACAACGACGACGAGCGGAGGAGGGAGGAAATTTCTAGGGCGAGATTGGTATCGGAGAATGGAGCCGGGGAGGAGTCCAGCTGGCCTCGCGCCGAGTTGGTGGGGCTCGCCCTCGCCGGCCATGGGCGAGGCTCGACCCTCGCCAGATCCGGCGAGGGCGAGCCTCGCCACCCAGGCCGCGAGGGTGGCCTCGCGCCGGGCGGGCGAGCGAGGCTCGACCTCGCTAGATCCAGCGAGGACGAGCTTGGCCCGCCTGGCGCGAGGCCACCCTCGCGGGCACTGGCGAGGTGGCCGGCGAGGTTGACCTCGCCGGCCGTCGCCTCTGGCCGGTCGCCGAGCTCCAGCGACCGGCTGGAGGAAGAAGATGAGAAGGAAAAAAAAAAGAAAAAGAATAAAGAATAAAAGAATAAAAATAAAAATAAAAAGAGGAAAAATAAAATAAAATATATTAAAATATTATTAAAAATTGTACATGTCAGCGCCGATCAGGCCACGTCAGCCGGCCGGTGTCCAGTCAGCAAAATCCGGCCAAAATTGTCCGGAAAGGACTGAATTGGCACAAGGTAAAAAGGTTTATGACTAAATCGGCACCAAAAAAAGGTTTAGGACTAAATCGGCACAAAGCTAAAAGGTTTATGACTTTTTTGGCACTTTTTCCCGTTCTAGGCAAATGAAATCTTCCATTCCAACATTTTCTTTTTGATTAAATTTTGTTGAAGTTGTGGTCAATTTATCCAGAAAAGCCAAGACTCCACAAGTTTGTTGAACTATAGTACGTGGTTAAAGTTTGTGGTTTTCTAGCTTAGATGGTGGTAATTAGAAGTAATGGCAAAAAACCTGTCCAACACGTAAAATGAAGCAAATTTCTTTGTTTGTGACAGAGATTCTTAGCAGAAGAGTCGATTAGGAAGAACTATAAAAATGCTTCATGCTCGTTCATTCATGTTCAGCCCAACTACAGCTTCATATATCCCTTGCACAAAAAATTTTGATAATAAAACAAGCTTCAAAAGCTCCTTCCTTTTTCCTTTGCAGAGTAAATCCCCACAAACATACACACTTCCACATTAACACTAAAAACCGACAGTGGTGTCGGGGCCTCATTCGGTTGGCATTGAGCGTGAGTCCTATCCACCCCCTGCTAAAATCCCCACCATGTATCCAACACCAAAACGATGGCCAACTCTATCTCACTATTGTTCCTACTTTCGATGAAAATAACGATATTTATTTACTAAAGCATTAAAATGATTACTTTTTTGATGGCACAAGATTTAAGCGACATCATGGAGAAAGGATATACGGCTCCGTAGGAAGGTACAAGCTTCTGGCAGAGCAACCACAAAAAGTTGCAAGGGCTTTGTATGTCATCCAACAAGCACTCTTGGAAACAATATTTCCACAAACCATTGGAACAAAAACCGCAAAGATGTGTTCTAAGATAACGTGGAAGCCAAAGAATGTATGAAATTAAATTATGTGAGAAAACAAAATCACCAGAGAAACAAGACAATCAACAATAAGGAAAAATTTGCACGATTCAGACCAACCGCCAAACGGGAAAGGTCAACTGCAAATAATTAGCTAATTATCAGTTGGAGAATTATCGAACTACAATTGCTTATAACGCTCAAGTGTTTTCCTGTTTAAGATTATACCCAAACCCATTGTATTTCACCTCACGTAATTGCTCGATAAACAAATCATTGAAAACTTGAAACACTCGTGTCTTCACGAAGAAAATGCCTCAATTGGATGAAGGATTCTCTTAGCAAGCTTCACCCGATGCTGACATCTCCTTTGTACCCCCAACGAAAGTAGAACTCCACTTTAAGGCTTGAAGAAGTCAACGGCCCACACAGCCCACGAAAACCCATGTTTCTCTCCTCTTCTGACGAGCACCAACATACGAGCTCCGTTTTTTTTTTTTTGGCTGTAAGGAATTCCAGTTGATGGACGGCTTGGATAAGATTACAACAACCAACTCTCCGCGTTCCAATCCAAATAGGATAAGTTTGCTGGGTTTTAATCCAACAAGCATCTGTCAATCAAATTGGATTTCGTATATGGCTCAAACTCATAATATAATTTAAGAACATACTAAAAGAAGAGTTTCAAGACGCAACAAAGACACAAACCATTAGATTTCAGTCTCTTCAAAATATTAAAATAAAGAATTATGAGACCCTCTGTTGGGAGTAACGGATCCCCAAAAATCGAATTCGACACCGAATCGAACCCCTAAATCAATGCAGAAGACGAAGTCCGGGAAATCACGTATCACCGATTGTAAAGCACACCACGGATTCGAGCATACCTTGTTAGCCACAGATTAAGCACTAACGCCGATAGAGGAAGAGAAACTGGCCCTGTTTGATCCGACGATGACAATTCGCTTGGAAGAAAGGAGAAAATTCGCCTTGTGCGTTACTGTTTCCTTTTCTTTTTGGAGAGAGAGAGAGCGCATAGGAGAAAGCGTACGTACATTATTTCCAACTAGTGTCATTTCTCTCTCTCTCCTCCCTTTTATACCTCTCCCTTTCCACGGGCCCTATTCCCGTGGGCCGAGCCTTTTGGGCCCAGCATGGGCGGACGGGCCTTAAGCCCATCACCAATTAAAACCATAATCTCCCACTCGCACATGGTGGGCTGAACAGGATCCTCTTTACCTCTCTTCAACATTCATACTGGTGAATAATCCGTGCGATCAGCATACTTTGAGAGCTCGTTGCTATACATCTATTAGGAATATATAACAGCTCATAATGGGTGTCACACTCCGAGTAGATTTAGTATGCAGTATCCTAGATCGATCGATCACATTTTATATATCTCTTGATCTCTTTTAAACATGATATATATCCTAGATCGATCGATCACATTTTATATATCTCTTGATCTCTTTTAAACATGATATATATATATATTGTATTCACAATTATAATTATCACAAAGACAGTCATAATTGGTCGACCAGTGAATACAAAACCACAATGTGATTCTCCAAAAATGATCTTCCTTTTTCCTTCAAACTCTCAATTTCAGTCCAGCTTGCTTTTCTAGAAATGCCCCATTAGATCGAATCATCTCATGACCATTGGCAACACCCTAAGATAGCAAACACTAAATAGAAATCTTGAGAATAAGTAAGAGTCCTGAGGGGACTAAAAATTGAGGAACTCTTTTTTTCAAGAGTCTTACACGTCATAAAAGTTGAGATCAAAATTTTTGCCACTCTTATTGATCGTCTCATGCATACGTAGTATGAAATACGTATTACGGTATTAACTCCTTTACACCTTTCAATACCGTACAGATGATAGTTCAGACATACTAATGTCTAACTTGAGTTCACGTATCTACTCAAACACAAAATTCATCAGAACTCACATCTGGCATCTTAGACAAATAAAGTAAAATATGTGGGGTATTTTACTTTCGGACATAGTAAGTATTATGTCATCATCTTAACACTCAGTTAAGGCGACATACGTATTTTAAGCTTGAACTCTTGATTATCATTTAGATAATAAGCTTAAAAACAGTCTCATCTCTATTTATCACACAGTAAATAGAGGCGATTACCCGTATGAGTGGGCTAATCTTATATCTGTCCGAGGGGCTAATCTTATATCTGTCCGACCTACTTCTCAACTTAAAATAATACACTGAGCATTAAGATGCATAAAGATCATACAAAGATTCATAGGCATTAATCAATGAAAAACAAAATTTCATAAATGTGAACAACTCAGGGAAATTACATCCAGCACATCAGACTCTACGCAATCCTAGAGATTTTACATGACCACAAAACACATCTCTAGGTATTGGCTTTATCATAGGATTTGCTATCATTCTATGCATAGATATGTACTGTAAGTTCACATCCTTTCGTGCAACCATATCTTTCACAAAGTTATACTTGGTATCTATATGTTTGGTCTTGCCATGATATTTTGGATCTTTGGTGTACGCTATAGCTGCTTGGCATCACAATTAACCAATTATGGATTTGCAGCTTTCTCAATAACACCTAAATGATCCAAAAATCTCTTAAGCCAAACTCATTCTTGTACCGCTGCTGATAATGCCACGAACTCAGCTTCCATCGTGGACAAAGCTATACACGTTTGCTTCTTACTGCTCCATGATATGGTGCCATTGTTTAGTAAGAAAGCAAATCCAGAATTAGATTTCCTTTCATCTAAATCTCCTCCCAAATCAGCATCTGAATAGCCTTCAAGTCGCAGATCCTTTCCTTGGTAATTCAACTTGAAATCAGCAGTCCCCTTCAGATACCTCAGTATTCTCTTGACGGCTTTCCAATGTGCTGGACCTGGATTGAATTAGTATCTACTCACCATTCCAATTGCAAAACATATGTCGGGTCTTGTACACATCATAGCGTACATCAAGCTCCCAACAGCACTAGCATAAGGAACATGTTTCATTTGTTCCTTCTCTTATGGAGTCCTTGGATACAGTCTGTGGCTCAATCCTTCACCTTTTGCAATAGGAGTGTCTATGGGTTTACAGTCTTGCATACGAAATCGTTCAAGAACCTTATTTATATATGTTTCTTGCGAAAGAGACAACGATCTCTTCGAACGATCTCTTGAAATCTTAACTCCAAGAATGTATGCAGCCTCACCCATATCCTTCATCTCAAAGTTAGAAGACAACCATCTCTTGATAGTATTAACCAACTCCATATTGCTTCCGGCAATCAGTATATCATCAACATATAATGATATGATCACAAATTGATCCTTGGATCTTTTGATATATACACAATGATCCTTATCAATCATTGTAAACTCATATGCCATTATGGCATTATGAAAACGTATATACCATTGTCTTGATGACTGCTTAAGACCATATATCGACCTTAAAAGTCGACATACTTTTTCTTCTTGGCCTTTCACTATGAAACCAGCAGGTTGTTTCATATATATTTCTTCCTTTAATTCTCCATTGAGGAAAGCAGTCTTTACATTCATTTGATGTAACTCAAGATCCAGACTAGCCACTATTGCCAAAATAATGCGAATCAAAATAAATCTTACTACAGGGGAAGACGTATCTTCATAATTAATTCATTCCTGTTGATTATACCCCTTCGTCACAAGGCGGGCCTTATGCCTTTCTATTGAGCCATCAGCCTTTCGCTTTATTTTGAGAACCCACTTGTTCCCAATAGCTCTGCGTCCTTTTGGAAGATCAACCATTTCCCAGACTTGGTTTGATTTCATTGACTCCATTTCCTCTTCCATTGCATGAATCCATTTTTCCTTACTAGGGCAATTCAGAGCCTCATTAATATTTCTTGGCTCATCCTCATCTTGTGGAGCAACCATAAAAGTTTCCCCTTTAATGTCAAAACGTCGACGGGGAATACTTTGGCGACTTGTTCGCCGTATGGGAGATTGTACACTTTGCACATCATTCCCCATCATGCTCCCACTTGGATTATATAATGATGACGTCATCTCATCATGTGGTTGCAATTGATCACTTCTCATATTACTCCCACTTGGACGAACTCTACTAATATCATTATCTTGATCCAAGGTCTCAAATAGGGAATGATCTTCCCCTATTTCGCCCTTCTTAGGAAACTCATCCTCTAAGAATGTGACATCCCGTGATTCAAATTCAGTTATACTCCCATTTCCCTGCTCACCAATGAACACATACCTTTCGAGTGTTCCGAGTATCTTATGAAAATACTCTTCTTTCCTTTGGGACCCAATTTCCTAAACTTGTGAGAGGACTCATGTGTATAGGTAGCACAACCCCATGGCTTAAGAAAATTTAAGTCCGGTTTTCTACCTGTCCATAACTCATATGGAGTGGAAGTAACTGATTTGGAAGGCACCCGGTTAAGTATATAGGCAGCAATTAACAATGCATCACTCCAAAATGTGATCGGTAAGTTAGCATGCGCCATCATGGACCTAACCATTTCCAGTAGGGTTCTGTTTCTTCTTTCTGCAACATCATTTTATTGAGGAGTATACGGAATAGACAACTGTCTTTCTATTCCTTTTTCATCACATAATTTTCTGAACTCATCAGATAAATATTCTCGACCTCGATCGGATCTCAATGCTTTTATTTTCTTGTCTAATTGATTCTCTACTAGGTTCATAAACCTTTTGAAACAACTTATTGCTTCATATTTAAAATCAAATAAACATATCCGAATCGAGTATAATCATCAATAAAGGTGATGAAATAAACAGCCCCATGCCTTCCTCTCACATTCATTGGACCACAGACATCAGAAGAGATTAAATGCAGAGGAAATTCCGCTCTTTTTCCTTTTCCAAATGGTTTCCTTGTCGTTTTCCCTTCTAGGCAATGCTTACATATGGGCAAATCAACTTTTTCAATGTTGCCCAACAAGCCCTCTTTGGCTAGTCTATTCATACGCTGTTGGCCAATGTGACTAAGTCTAGCATCCCACACATTCACATCATTATCATATTTATTAGGAGACGTGAGAATGGAATAACAAACATTAGCATTAACATAATCAATATCTAATACAATAAAACCATCCAGAAAATAACCAAAACCATAGTAATTTGTATCCAAAAACAAATTCACACATCTACTATAGAAGTTCATATTAAAACCTAATTTAACCAACACTAATACAGACACTAAATTCCGACGAATCTCCGGAGCATACAACACATCATGAAGGAACAAAGTGCGTCCACCACGCATATTCAGTTGGCATGTGCCAATTCCTTTCACTTCAGCTCTAGAGTTGTTTCCCACATAGATCCATTTAGTTCCAGTTGGTACTCGTCGGAATTCCACAAAGGATCCTCTATCCTTTGCTACATGGTCCGTCGCTCCTGAATCCACAGTCCACAAAGGATTAAACTCAGTTAAGAACATAGAACTCGACACATAAGCAAAGTTCTGAAAATTACAATGGGTGCATACCTTCTTTGGCTCACGACAGTCGCGAGCATATTGACCCTCCTTGTCATAGTTGTAGCATTTCACCCTTGCAAGCTTTTTCATGCGAGGACGCTTCCCTCTTCCATGTTGATTAAATTTGGGTTTCTTCCCTGAAGGACCTACTTCTTCCTTGCCTTTCCCCTTATCAAACCAGTTAGGGCGCTTGCGCTTAGAGCTCGAAGCTCCATTTGAGCTAGAACTAGCATGATAGAGTTCAGCATCCGGCTTAGCCACCAACAGGCGGTCCTCTTCCAGCTCAAGATGACGCATTGCATCCTCAAAGGTTTTGATATTTTCATTATGAGTCAGGTGCACCTTCATATGCTCCCAACTCTGAGGCAAGGAACGAATCACTGCTTGCACTTGCTGCTCATCTGTGAGGACATGGCCAGCATCTTTCAGCTCAGTTATCATGTTTGACATCTTTCTAAGATGTTGTTTCATGGTCTGACCATGAGGCTTCTTATAAGAGTCAAACCTGATAGTGAGCTGCCTCAGTCTAGTCACCGAAGTATGACCAAATCTAGCTGCCAATGCCTCCCACATTTCCTTGGCATTGTCAAAACGCCGAAACTCTCGCATGATGTCATTTTTCATGATGCTCAGCAACATGATGCGAGCTAGAGAGTTCATTTTTTTCCACGCAGAAAAAGCTTTTTTGTCTCTTTTGTGCTGTGCAGTGGTTCTCTCTTCAGGTTCTACCATGGTTAGGATAAGAGCCTTAGGTGCTTCTTGCTCTTCCAGCACATACTGGATTTTCATTTGCCAAATTTCATAGTTGTCTCCATTAAGCTTTTCACATTTGTTCAGCTCGGCAACTATGCTCTTTGTGGCTGAAGCCATTGATCTGAACAAATCAAACAAATATGCACGAATTATTAATACCTATCATTTATGCATCCCTATTTACATAGACCCATCATATTAATGAATAATTTCAAGTAAGGCTTCAGAATCAAAAGGTCACTACGTTTCCAATCATCCTCCAAAAATCCTAACTTAAAACTATTATTAATATGATTATCATATGCAAAATCAATTCTATGAAGTTACAAAAACTTCTAAAACTACCCACAGCTAATTACCCACAGCAACCGGCATTAACAGAAAGCAACAGATAATTGACATACAATAAAACAATAATGCTTTCAACTATTACCAATAACATATAAGTTGCTACATCAACAACAATCAGGTAGTAAACATTACATTAAGTTGTATACAAAGCACACTTAATATATATCGGCCAATACAACTAACACCAAGTCAGCACACGAACTGGGAAAGATCCTTTTTTGTTCAATTTCTTGATCTTTTCCCTTGAAACAATACAGTAATATTCATTTACAAAATCCATCACAATTTTCTTATAGGAAGCAGCTCCGTTGACATCTCATATGCGATTCAACACATCTTGCCATTCAGATGGAAGAGTGTTTATGAAAAATCGCACCATCTCTGACTGTGACATAGGACGACCATTCCATATGACCTGTTGAATTTTCCCGTTGACTTCAAGGACATGATCAATTAAGTCACCTCTCTCCCATCGATGATCAGTCAGCTCAACTATCGACTTAGACAGCCTATCCTTTTGTTCATCGGTAACTGCGCGAATAGGTGTGCACAACCTTATGGGAGGCATAGTTCCTGCAACAAATAAGGGATCACATTATAATCCACATTGGACTTAATTGAAAAAGAAACACATTCTTTTCATCCTCCTTTTTTTTTTAAGGTCAACAGTCAACGGTCAATGGTCGTCGGACCGGTCGGGCCGGTTCGGGCGAATCGACGGCACGTGCCGCACGCGTGCGCGGGCTGACGTCACGTAGACGTAAGCTGACACGTGCGGCGCGCGTGTCGACGTCCTCGGGTCGGGTCGGGTCGGATCTCCAGTCGGGTCGCCGGTCGGTGATCGCCCGGTGAAACGTCGTCGGAGATGACGTCATCAGTGACGTCATCCGAGCGGTTACCGACCGTTGGATGACGTCATCGAGTGACATCAGCACGCGTAAGTCCGCGGACCGGCGCGTGCCGGTTCGCTCGCCGGCGTCCTGCATGCACCAGTTCGCCGACCGGCGCGTGTGCCGCACGCACTGGGCGATCCAGCGCTTTCGGGCGTGTCGCGCCCATGCGCAGCGCCTTCTGGACGCGCGTGTGGGCGCGTGCGGCGTCACCCGGCGGCGCTCAACGTATCGCCAGACTCGTCTCGATGTTGCCTTTCTTCCTATGCCATCACAATTGGATTTCAACTTACGAAACTCAGAAAAATGGCCGAACAACGCTCGGGCGTCGGGATTTCTCGCCCCGATTCGTACGGCCAAATTGCTTTTGCGAAAAATCAATCAAAAATTGTCAAACAAGTCGGGAAAACGTGAACTAGGGCTCTGATACCAATGTTGAGAGTAACGGATCCTCGAAAATCGAATTCGACACCGAATCGAACCCCTAAATCAATGCGGAAGACGAAACCCGGGAAATCACGTATCACCGATCGTAAAGCACACCACGGATTTGAGCGTACTTTGTTAGCCACAGATTAAGCACTGACGCCGATAGAGGAAGAGAAACTGGCCCTGTTCGATCCGACGATGACAATTTGCTTGGAAGAAAGGAGAAAATTCGCCTTGTGCGTTACTGTTTCCTTTTCTTTTTGGAGAGAGAGAGAGAGAGCGCATAGGAGAAAGCGTACGTACGTTATTTCCAACTAGTGTCATTTCTCTCTCTCTCCTCCCTTTTATACCTCTCCCTTTCCACGGGCCCTATTCCCGTGGGCCGAGCCTTTTGGGCCCAGCATGGGCGGACGGGCCTTAAGCCCATCACCAATTAAAACCATCACCCTCAAACAATAATGTGGAAGATTAGAATGACGAGTAGATCAAATGGGGGCTTATGGAGATGATATCAGGGGAGTAGAAATTTTAGGTGTGATGTTTATTAAGGAACACAATGCTATTATCAGCCCTCTAGAAGAATTTAAGGATTTAAAAATCATGTTAGTGAGTGAATTCATTAGCTCAGGCGTATGAGAAAAGACTAATGCTTTGTGATGAAGATTCCATTGAGAGTGACTTTCATGTAAGAGTTTTCCTAATGTGAACTAAATTAATTGATATTGTAATTTATTGTTTTTACGGTTACCGTAAAACAGGGTTGGTCTAAAGAGAGATAGAAGGTTTCTTAATCAGTCTAATATGGGCTGGCTAGTGTGGGCCGAGTTGAGCCTGGCTCGTAATGAGGGGGACTGGCTAGAAACTCTATAAATAGTGCTCAAGTCTCTCCTTTAACCCTAATTCTTACATGTATCCTCACCTAAGGGGCGTTTACCTAACGCTAAACGTGAGGGGGCCGCCTCATTGAGTCAGTGATACGGAGGGCAATAGAGGAGAAGGACTTGATGCGTGGATCCCCTTGATATATGTGAGTAATCCTTTTCTGCTTCCGCTTTATGTTCGATGGATCCCAATACATGTGTGTTAATATTTCTACTCAATTATGCATGTTCTTGTTCTGGTTATGGAGATTTTGGGATTGCGCAATTTGCGTCTAACATGTGGTATCAGAGCAACCATAACCCTAGAACTCGAACGCAATTGGTTTTGCCATAATTTGTACGGATTTACCATAATTTGTACGGATCTACCATAATTTGTATGGATTAGCCATAATTAGTACGGATCTTGCCATAATTTGTTATTTTCGAGACTTTTTATTCAATAAAAATTAAATTAAATCACAAATTCGGACTGGGCTCGACGAGACGAGCAAGAGGGTAGGCGGCGCATCGCCGGAGGAGGCCGCACGCGCCTCCACGTGCGGCCACGCGCCGCCTGGGCGTCGAACGCGCGCCGCGCACTCAGGTGGCGCGTGTGGGCGTGTGGAGGATCCAATCGGTGCGTGGCTGGCGGCGTTGGACTCGTATGGTGATTTCCTATCTCGTGGTATATTTATTTTATATATTTGATGGTTTTATTGATGTGAAATTGCATATGAAACCCTAAATATGTGTATTTTAAATGAATTTTTGCGTATTTTTCTTGTATTTCCTGTGATTTTGGAAATACAGGTGATGGGTTACTAGTATGTTATCACATAATAAAAATGTGTGATTTATTAATAAAAATCAAAGTTTATTGTGAACTGAAGCTGGCTTAATGCGATACAATTCATATGAGATTGTATTTGAGTTATGTATTGAGCTGATGAGAAACAATAAAGATTATGAAACTTTTGTTACTCAAGTATATTCCTTTACACACTGGTAATTTTTGAATGATAGACGACTTAAGGACTCGTGACCAAACTGATGTACTGATTAACATATCTGCTGAATGTGGGTAATGCATGTCAATTAAGTTATTGCATATTATACATGAACTCATCTGGTCACTTGTTAATGTCATCAAGTTGAATACTTTTTATGGTTAAGGAGTATGACAACATTTATGCAGAGCAATAGTATCTACTGTTAAATTTTAGATATTTGGTTCTCTAGTTTGACTCAATTAATAGGCCACTGGTTGAAGTAATGATATTTGTTACCTACAATTGATTAATAAATCAGTTGTTGGCCTTGGAGTCATTTTTGCCTTATGAATTCATGAGTGATAATTGTCACGCCCCGAACCCCGAGGTCGCGCACATCCCACTGCGGTCGATCAAATATGCGACATCCCAGGATACGTCGCCGACCCATTCATTATATTACGCATGCGGAAACGAAACAAATCCCCTGACAACATTTAACTTGGGATAGAAAAGCAGGCAATCAATCATCATACCAAACACTCATTCACAACACATAGGTTTAAATACAACTCTGGGCTGTCTACAAAATAGACCAGCTCAACGAATGGGGAACTATCCTAAAGCCAACTAGCAGGACACGTTCACCGATACTTCAGTCTCCACCTTTCCAGACTAAGGGCTTCGGGTCCTCCACGACCGCCATCTAGGGACCTGAAATTTTTAATCCCACAACCGGGATGAGACGATGTCTCAGCAAGTTCAACCCCCTAAACCCCTATTAGAAAGAAAATACACCCCGGGTGGCCTAGCCACATCACACAGAAGACTTACCTCGCCTCAGTTCCTTCCTGCAGGTTAGCACAATTTCAAATCACTCAATCATAGATAGTAATATGAACTTAACAACCGGAACACATTCTCTTTCATATAACCAACAACCGCGGGGGTCCTGATTATAAGACTAAATCATTATGACACGTCCCATTCCATGCCACACAATTCCGTCCCATAATCCGACACATCAATAACACCCAACATACATTCCAATTGTTATTCACTGCCGCACAAGGGCATAGCCTACTCGCAGTTCGGCTATCTACTGGCATATAGCCAGGCATCGCCTCCCCACCTTGGAGCGCGGCTTCGTCAATACGTCGACGGCATTCCCGAAGGAGCATGGGCCCAGAATCTACTGCGACCCGCATCCACCGCGTGGGCATCCCATATAGGGGCAAGTCCGGCTCAACAGCCCAGGACGATTCCTCTTAATCATCACACAGCCAAATCATACTCGGCCCCAGGACACTTTATAATTCAATCAACGCTTGCACTTAAAATAGTGATCCTGGCCATTTTTCTTCATATTAAAAATATTCCGAAAATTATTCACGTGTGTGGGGACACGCTAATTTCGAATCAAAGAGCGAATATCTCACTTTTTCAAACCCCACTATTTAATATAATCATTAAAATCCAATTTTTGCATCAAAACCCGACATTTGGGTTTTTATGAATAAAATCCTTATTTATCACAATCAACACTCAATTTGCCACAATCAATCATCAAATTCAAATTCTAAATACACAGCAGCGATCGGCACGAAATTCTGAGGGTATAAGGTCCCGACGAAATTTCCGAATTTTAATAAATAATTAAATTTATTCCGAAAATTAATTAAATAATAATATCCATATTTTTCGCAATCCACATTCAATTTATAATATCCGACCATCAATTTCAAAATCCGAATACACAGCAGCGATCGATCTAAAATTCTGAAAGAACCGGAGTCAAAAATAATTTTTCCGTTTTTTAATAATATTTTAATAATTTCGGAATAAATATAATATTATAAATTTCCAGAATTCGAAATCTTTAAATAATTCAAAAATAAAACCCTATTATGTCACATCAAGGCTTTATTTTAAAAATAAACATACTTAACTTTAAACTAAACACACTTTAACTTAATTAAACATCCTAATCTAATCATCAACCAAATAAACTAATCTAACCACCTAAACTTGCTTAACTTAGACTAAGCACACTTAGGGCATCATTAACCCTCTAATCAAGATTTAGTGAGTTAAACTCACCGGATTAGCGAGCCGAGCAGACCAAAACGACGGGGACGACGCGAGGATCGATTCACTCCAAGGCGGGCCTACCTTCCGGGGTCGGGAAGCCGGCCAAAACGGGCCACGAAGCCGCTACCATACCCATTTTCTGCAACTTCCGGTTGAGGCCGACGGAGGCTGCTCGGCGGCGGTTCGGGCGCGAGGAACGGCGGAGAGGGGCGGCACTAGCTCGGGCGGCGTAGGCGGTGGCTCCGGCGAGACTCACGGTGGCGGGGACGAGCTCCGGCAGCTCTTGCGCGAGCTGAACAGCAGCTCGGGACGACGAGCTGGGCAAAGCGGGCGGAGCGGCAAGCCGGCGAGCTGACCGGCGGAGCGGCGTGCGGGCGAGCGGACGAACGGCGGCGAGCTGCGACGGCAAGGAGCTCCGGCTGGTGGCGTGGACTGGCTGCTGCTTAAGCGATCTCAGATCTGCGCGCGGGTTCAAGCAACAACTAGGGGAGAAGAAGACAGCAAGAGAGAGAGGGAGGCGGAGGTGCTCGCAGGGCTGGGCGACGGCGAGCGGGCGGCGGACGGCGGAGGCGTGAGGTCCGGCAACTTGCTGGTCGATCTTCCTTGTGGCTGGCGTCCGAAGAAGAAGATGAAGAAAACGCCCATGGAGGAATCGCACGGGAGGAGGAAGAAGAGAGGGAGGAGAGAGAAGAAGGAGAGAGAGAGAGATGGGGGCTTTTTCTTTTCTTTTTCTCTTTCTTTAATCCACAAAATGGCCCACCACCATGACATCATGGGTGACATCACACTCCACTCACCCAATCCTCCACAACCTTTTCCAATGGCTCCATTTTTTTTTTCCGCCGGGGTCCAATTCTTGTACGTCAATTCCTTCAATTCCAATCAATTCTCTCCCAATCGAATTAAATTGAAGTCCATAAAATTAACCCAATGTCACCACACTTCAATTCACATCTTCACTTGTTCATAGAACCAACTTAAGTCTCAAAAGCGCGACCAAAGCGACCTACTAATTTCTCGAGCCAAATTAGCCATTTTCTGATTTAATTGCTGAAAAAAAAAAACTCGATTGCATGACAAATCTTCCAAAGATAAGTCAATAATCCTAAAATGATTTGTGACACCCCCAGACTTCCAATTTCTGAATTCGATCTCAATTCCACGGTTAATTTCACTTTGGCGCGATACTAGCGCGACCCAACCTATTGGGTAGCCTTTAGAAATTTTCACGCATTTGACCTGTGGTTGATCATCTCAAGCCACAATGTACATCTTTGAAACATTGGCGACTTTCGGTTGTCGGGGTAATCTCAAGATTTCAAATACGAACACAGGGTACCCAATCGACAGAGAAGTCGGTCCAGTGTCGATCGACAAGGATTATGCAATCTGGTGGAATCACCCACACTCGATCACATGCCTCTGTCGAGTCGACCTATCTCCGGTCTCTAATCGACTTTTATTTGTGCCGTAATGACCCTTGCAGATTAGCTCGGTCGAAAGGTCGCTTCCTGATCAAATTCTCGAGTCTGATGCATTAGAAATTCTTAACAGCTTCACCCGATAAACTAGTTTTCACATGAGTGGCCGACTCAAGGAAAATAACTATATGCGTGCCAACGAAATGCCCGTCTTAATTTATTGAAAATAGAATTGGAAAATCGGGATGTCACAATAATGGATCAGCTGTCAAGCTTGTCGATTTGGTGCACCCTGTATTACTATTGATGTTAATTTGTGAGAGATATTATAGATTAGCATTTTTTTTTATGTTGTTCAGGTAATATGTAATTGGGGTATATAAGAGATGTTTTATTATATGTTATGAGAAATTTCTTGTGTTACTGTGTACTATGATCAATATATATATACATATATATGATTAATTTTTTATTAATGAATAAAACAATGTAATTAGCATGATATGTGATTTTGGTGATATGATGCCCCTATCACTAAAGTTAAAATCACATATATATGGTGTATGTGAGGAGTAAAGCTTATATCCCTGGTATGAGAGAATTTCAATGATTCAATTGAATAGTGACCACCAAAGTGGCACGCTTGATTGGGTTTGAGAAATTTCGGTTTCGTATGATGATTGGGATGTCTTCTGGTCTAATGCGTAATCATACTCCCAAAGGAGGTGATTGTGTATTAGTTCATGGAGGGATACATGATAGTGTGTTGGAGGAGTGACTGATCCTAATGGTTCATATGCCAAAAGGTGATGAATTCACAAAGATTGGAATATATTCTCATAACCCTTATCATGTGGGGAGTGTACAATTGATGTCATGTATTCTGCCCAAAGGTGATTATGTGACTTTGCATGTAACTCTCTGGATGTGTACTTGTACTTCAAGTTACACAATGCTCACATAATGCTAATTATGTATTGCTTGTTTTTCAGTCACCTTTTCTGTAAATGGTAATTCCGTCATCATTGAGGTTTTTACTGCTTCAAATTTTAAGTTGTGGACATATGATTTGTTGCTTGAGAAAATAACAATTGAATTTGCTTATTGTCCATGAAGCGTTCCATTCTGGAACACTTGAAAAGAGGTTTGCCTGCGGACTGCACTGCTATAAGATGATGGAAGCCTTAGTTGCTTGAAATTATGTCTTGTCGATATTGAAATTAGGACACATCTGCAAAGATTGTGTTTAAGTCTTAATGACATATACATCTCGTATATGATTAAAATGTTATTTCCAAAAGTTTTTTTTTTTATTTAAGGAAAATGACCGAGATAAATATCTTAAAAGGTTGTCAAGTTTAACAGTGGTCGTTAGTATTTTGGCAAGTATGACAATGCGAAATAGCTTAAAGGGTCATTTGTCAAATACTTGGTAGATTCTGGGGTGGTAATTTAATTACTATTCTTGAACATTCTAACAAAAAGATTTGGTCGAAATGCATAAATGCACCATATTGAACATGGTGATGAGTATGATTAGTAAGACTAATTTATCTAGTCTTTTGTGGGCTGATATTATGAAAGCAATATTTTCATATACAAAAGAGGTATTGATTTTATGACCCTAAAGAAGGTACAAGAATTATGGAATCACATACTCTAAAATTTTTAAAAATTGACGTAATTGTAGAGGATAACTGCTTTCAGACTATTAAAGATAATAGTACGATTGAGGTTATTATGTTTTTGTCTTTACCTATACAGATAATTATAGAATCTCATGTATCATAGACTAAACTTGTTGAGGTTCAAGGTACTATTTTTGATATAGTTTATAATGAAATTTCTTAAACCTCTCAAGTGCAGAATGAAATGGTTGCAGCTTTATTAAGGAGATTTATTAAGGAAAGACGATCAGTTATACCATCAGACTATATAGTCTATTTGTGAGAGCATGATTAAAATATCTACTATATGATTGATGTAATGACATATTTATAAATGCCGTTTCTTATTCTCAATCAAGTATGTAATTAAATGCCATAAAATGCGATATACAATCTATGAAACATCATAGTGTTTGGAAACTAACTTACTTGCCTAAAGATTACAAGTTCATTAGTTGCAAATTGGCGTACAAAATTAAAAGAATTTCAAACAAAGATTGTGGAATTTAAAGCCAAATTTGTAATTAACGTTTTAACTCTGAAAGAGGGGTGGATTGTTTAGTGAAGAAATAATTATTTCTTTAAATGTTCTTTCAGAGTGAACGTGGCATTAATAATTTATATTGATATAAAGTTACGCCAAATAGATACAAAATCTATATTGTGCAACTGGATGATTTTGCAGCAAATTCAAGTAAACTTGTGTATAGACTGAAAAGTTTTAATTCATGGTCTTAAGCAAGTTTCCAGACAATATTATTAAAGTTTCATAGTGTTGTTATTTTGTTCAATTGGGAACAAAGTAATTCAATATACTACAAGGTCAGTGGGAGGAAATTTATTTTTTCTCATACTTTATGTACATAATGTTTTGCTTACAAGTTGTGACATTGAGACATCTTATATCCTTTGTTAAGGATTGTGTTTGCCATATTATATTAGATTTTCTCGAAGAACATTTGCTGATTATATATTGAAAATATTCAATATACATTATTGCAAGCCAGGAATTGCTCCTGTTGTTAAGGGTGATAGACTAAATCTATCACATTGTCCTTATTTAGATATTGAGAAAATCTAATTAAATGGTGTACTTTATGTCAGTGTACTTAAAAGTATAATGTATGCTCGAATTTGCACTAGACTAAATGTTGTCTTTGTGAAGGGACTTCTAGGTAGATATCGGTCAAATCCATGATATGATCACTGGGTTGCTGTTAAGAAGGTTTTAAGGTACTTAAAGAAGACAAGAGATTATATGTTAATTTATAGATATGTTCAATTTTTGCAGTTAGTAGAGTATTTAAATGTAAACTTTGCTGTCTGTTCCGATGACATGCAATCAATAATGGAATACATATTTATGTTAGTAGAAAGTGCAGTAAATAAAGGTCTTTGTTATCTTCTACTATATATGTAGTGTTGGTAACATTCTTTTAGGATGTTACTTGGGCTATTAGGTTCCAAAACCTCATGACGAAATTGATCGTTTTAACTTAATGGATAGACCCATACAGTTGTATTGAGATAACAAATTTGTAGTATTATTTATTTACTACAGAGGTCTCAAGGAGTCTAAATATATGGTGGTCAGATATTTTTGACCATAAAGAAACGGTACAGAAATGTGACTTATAATATAACATATTTTCACAGATGATGTGGTTGCAGATCCACAAACTAAAGGCCTACGCCCATGTATATTTTAGTAACATATTGTTAACATGGGCCTAGGAGTATCTTCGGATACTGTTGTTTAGTGTGACTTATTTTGGCTTTACTCTGATAAAGTTCACATATGTGGTTCGTTACAATTAGTAACGGTTTGATATGTATCAACTTTTGCATTCAATAAAATATTTTGAATGTGTTGTTATTATGTTGAACACATATTGATAAAGTCTCAACGGATTGTATAGACCTTGAGTGAAGGCTAGGGGCATCCGGGCATCCGGTTATTAGCCTTGTGCATATGCTTTGTGATACATAAAGAAAGGTTAACCATAAGGACAAGACATATGTTGGTTCATTGGAACCATAAAGCATTCTCTAGTGACACAAGTTTTTGTGACACCTAAAGTTAAGAGAATGATGACTGACAAATGGGATCTCTCTATGAGAGATGTTATCCATTTGACACACTACCATATTGAATCCATATCAATAAAGTTGAGAACATTCGTGACCATGGAAGGCTCTGTGTGTATACACGCAGTTACCGCCATGATTCGGTGTTTAAGACTTTATGGGATATGATTGACTATTAAGAATTATCTCTTGACCAAATGTGCGCACATACGGTATGATTTCAATTAATATAGTCCAAGTGGGAGAATGTAAGAGTTTTCCTAATGTGGACTAAATTAATTGATATTGTAATTTTTTGTTTTTACGGTTACCGTAAAACAGAGTTGGTCTAAAGAGAGATAGAAGGTTTCTTAATCAGTCTAATATGGGCTGGCTAGTGTGGGCCGAGTTGAGCCTGGCCCGTAATAAGGGGGACTGGCTAGAAACTCTATAAATAGTGCTCAAGTCTCTCCTCTAACCCTAATTCTCACATGTATCCTCACCTAAGGGGCGTTTACCTAACGCTAAACGTGAGGGGGCCGCCTCATTGAGTCAGTGATACGGAGGGCAATAGAGGAGAAGGACTTGATGCGTGGATCCCTTTGATATATGTGGGTACTCCTTTTCTGCTTCCGCTTTATGTTCGATGGATCCCAAAACAGGCGTGTTAATCTTTCTACTCAATTATGCATGTTCTTGTTCTGGTTATGGAGATTTTGGGGTTGCGCAATTTGCGTCTAACATTTCAGTCTAAAATAAATGCGGGATCTCATAAATCTAAAAAGGGTTCAAGGAGCTTGTGGAAAAATAAAAGAGGAGAAGAAACCTCTTAAAAGGACAAAAAAAAAATTCTAACCTGTAGTATTTGCAATAAAATAAATCAAAATGAAAAAAGATTGTTGGTTTCCTAAATAAATCTCAATATCCCTCGTGTAAAAGATAAGCCACATAGAAAAAAAAAAGAATTGTTGATTGAAAATAGATTATTGAGATAATTATGTTGAAGAAAAAGAAAATACAGACAATATGTTCATTGGAAGCCAAGTGGCAAATGTCGAAAAAAAAAATTATACATGTTATATTGATAGTGGTGTAGTAATCATAGATGTGCGATAAACTACGTCCTACAATCTCGATCGACCAGTTCCGGTGGGGCAATAGCGGCGCCCGGTGGAAAATCCCGACAAATCTCGACTTTCAGTTAGTGAAAGTACTTAGGTTTACCAAACGGTATATTTTGTATCATTAGGTCTTAATGCAACAATGTTGGGCGCATAAACGTTAAAGGGTAAATGATATTTTAGAGTTTGTAGCCATGGCAGCAACTTGAAAGGGAGAGAATTGCAATGCCCTGGTAAGCTCTATTGCTTTTGAGGGACGATTTTCTTTACTGAGCAGAAATTAAGTAGATGAAGAATCCATAGCTATATAAAAATACCATAAGAGAATTTATTTAAGTTGTTCTCTAAGTATGCCTATTACGATCCTATATTGCTAGAATAGCCTTCTCCTCATAATATATTTGTGGGTATAAACTGATGGTGCTTTCTCCATAATAGTGGTCGTCACTTCAGTAAAAATTAAGTTTTTACAAGTTAACTAAGTCGAATATCGACTTTAATTTACTTTCTCCTAATAAATTTGTAATTTGAGTTCTTAGTTGAAATATTTAAGAGCAAATATAGACAAACTTGTTGAGTGCTTTCAAAATGACATGAATCCTTTATCTAGTATGAGAAAATATTAGATGGTGTTGAATCCTCATGTGAATCATGCTCTACCTTGTTTATTGATTGCCATGTGCCTAGATGGTGGCTCACTTTTAGTCTCTTGTCTCTCTCTTACGTGCGGTGCATTTCTCCTCCTCCTCCTCTTCTTCTTCTTCTTCTTCTTCTTCTTCTTCTTCTTCTTCTTCATTTCTTCCTTTTAGCGTCAATAGCGATGCCCATGGAGCCTCCACCACGAACGACCGCAGCCTCATGTTGGCTTTGGGTGATTGTGAATTGGATTTGTTTTCTATTTCCCCTTGTGGAGTTATGGGAGGTAGGGGTGTGCATGGTTCGGGTGGGCAATTCTTGACCTAGAACCGAGAACTACTCTTTAAGAATCGGTTCCGAAAAATTGGAACTGGGAACCGTTTGCTAGTTGCATGGATTCATTCGGGAATCGAACCACTGGTCCGGTCCGGTTCTTAGGTGGATCCATAGAACCGGTCGAACCTCCACACCTTTCCTTTTTCTCCGTCAACCGGTCGTGACCCTCGCTTCGCTTCGGTCCTGGCCACCACCACCATCTTGGCCACCGCCTTCGTCGTCTCCCACTCCTCCCTCGAGACCGACAATGAGGAGGACAACGGGGACAATGAGCTGTTCTTAGACCTAAAGTTTGCCCATCCCCGAAGGTGAGGATGATGGGGAGAAGCTTGAGGAGGGGGAGGAGGAATAGGAGAGGTAGAAGTGGGACGAGCCCAACAACGAAGAGGACTATAGTGACAGTGCATGCGGAGGTGGTGATGACGTGGAGAGAGAGTTCAAGTTCAAGGGAGGAAAAGAGAATTAACTCACTGTTTCGCCGAGTTTGGACTAGGACTCAAAGGGAGATGAGTAGATCCGGAGATGAATTGGAGATGAAGAGGGAACTCGGGGAGATTTTGAACTGAGAGAGAAGAGATGGAGTAGGAAAGTAGTGAACTGAGACAAGATGGTGATTAGAGCCCTAACTTTTTTCTTTTTTTGGTAAAGGTTAGAGCCCTAACTTTTAGATTTGCTAATTTCGAATTTTTTAATATTAAAAATTAATATATTATTATAATATAACTGATCTGGTCGGGTAGGTAGGTTGGCGGTTCTGCCCATGGAACCGGGAACCGGATCGGTTCCCTTAAGAACCACCGGTTCTGGGCTGTTCCAGTCCAGTTTTGAGCAGTCTGGATGGGTCTCGGTTCTTTTATACACCCCTAAGGGGAGGGGTCATATAGAGTTTCTTCCTATTGGAGTTTTGCTTGCTCTAATTTTGAATTGATGAGAAAAATTTGACTTTCTTAAGCATTTTAAATGGTTGTGGAATTAAAAAGGGAGGTTTTGATGCGAATTTTGATTTCTTCATTGGATAGCAATTCCCTTCACAGCAGCACCAATATTTAGTTTGAATTATAAAATTGACTTTGCCATGCTAGTTTGACTTTCATTTAAGTTTTAATTTATCTTTTTGTTAGAATAATCTTTTTCTCCATATGAAACCAATAAAAGTTCTTGAATTTGACATAAGATGATCATAATTTTGTCTTGTTCATCATCTAAAAATTGATTTATGAGAAATTATACAATTGCCATATCTTATCGGAAAATCACTCTTTGTGAAATATATATTTTTTCGTTACATCATATGTATTTTTGAAAGAAGGGCCTTGAGTACTAAAAAGGAGACCTTGAGGAAGAAATTTAGATTATTTAAAAGGTAAAAGTTATATATCTAACATCATGTCAAATATGGGATGTCCTTGCCAGAACCACATTACATGTACTCAAATATGTGGATGGCAAGCAATGCAATTCGATTCTCACGTTATTCACAAGACATTTCCTCAACAATTTTTATCTTCACTGGGGCATAAGGAAGTGACACATCCTCACTTGGGCACCACCACACACTCTTCCCATGTCTCTCTCATTACATGTACTCAAATATGTGGATGGCAAGCAATGCAATTCGATTCCCACATTATTCACAGGACATTTCCTAAACACTTTTTATCTTCACTGGGGCATAAGGAAGTGACACATCCTCACTTGGGCACCACCACACTTCTCTCTCATTACATGTACTCAAATATGTGGATGGCAAGCAATGCAATTCGATTCCCACATTATTCACAGGACATTTCCTAAACACTTTTTATCTTCACTAGGGCATAAGGAAGTGACACATCCTCACTTGGGCACCACCACACACTCTTCCCATTTCTCTCTCTCTCTCTCTCTCACCACTTGTCACATCTTTCAGCTTGATTGGTTTATGGAAAATTAATCCACAAAATAATATATTAATTCAATTGTTCATGGAATTAGCCATTTTCGGGTTAAGTCAACATCTTGAATAAGATTTTTGTGTTTCCTTTTTATTAATTATAGTAATCACAACAAGTTCAAGAATTCTATGATTAGAGCTTCTTATAAAATAAATGTAGAAACTCACCTTATCTTCCAATTAAATCAATATGAAATCGTAAGAGAATTATACGATGAGCGATAGAGAATACAAAATATTTATGTGGTTCAATTTGAGTATCAATACCTACATCACAAAAAAGCCAACTAGAAAAAATTCCACCAAAACTAATCCAATAATTACAAAGTGACAATCGCTAACAAGTTTTGAGCATTTTCAATACTTAAAAGGAAGACTTTTATTGTTTTCGTCCTTTTATATCAACACTAGCATCGCTTGTACGGCCTTAGTGACAGCCTTCTAGAGGAGTCAATCTCTCGATTGATCAATCTTGGATCTTTACATAAGTGCCACCGCCCCAAAGAAATTAGATAAAGTAACGTAACAACCTTTCTCTCGGCTGAACTCCTGCAGCATGACTCCTGTAGGTATTCAGTCAAGAATTCCAGGCCGCCTCATCCAATTTGGGTCGGATCTCGTGCATGGGCTGAAACTCGAGATATCTTTCAAGAGAACTCTTGATCGGAGCTCATAAATGGGCGCAATCAATTATGTTTAAATGGTCTGAAGCTAAAAAAAAATGAAAAATAAAATCCACATTAATATTTAGTTTAACTCAAAACTTGACTCTACCTCTATGATTTGACTTTGGTTTGAATTCAAATATATCTTTTGCTTAAACTAGTTTTTCTCCAATTGAAATCCGTGGACATTTTTTGAATTTCACACAACATGGTTACAACTCCTCTTGTGTGCCATCTAAATTTAATTTATGAAAAGTTATTTGATTTTCATTAGCTAACCATGCATAAATATTACTAGAACGTAACTCATTATGAAGTTTTTTCCCTACAAGTAATGTATATATGGGAGAAGGGCGTCAAGTACCTAAAACAAGACATCAAACAAGAAATCCAACATATCCCAAACATATGAGGTAAAAATTATTATCAAATAAAACAAAAAGTATTATTATAAAAGGAAAAAGCCACGAAAAACCCTGAATTTTGCCCAAAGTGACACATTTATCCCAACTTTTTTTTTTTGTAACGTGAAAAACTCAAAACTTTTCAAACAATGACATATTTACCTCATCAAGGGCATTTTTGTCTTTTTAATATGTTTTTTTTTCCTTTTTCATTTTTTCTTCTTCTTCCCTCTGCCAACTCTAGCGGAGTTGGCGAAGGGAAGCCAGCATCTGGCAAGGGTTGCCCTCACCAATGTCGGGCAAGGCCGGCCCTCGCTGGCGTCAAGGTAAATGTGTCTCATTACAAAAGTTCAGGATTTTTTGTGTTACAAAAATTTTTTTGGGGTAAATGTGTCACAGAGGGTTTTTCACGTCACAAAAAAAAGTTTGGAGTAAATGTGTCACTTTGGGAAAAAGTTCAGAGTTTTTCGTGACTTTTTCCCTATTATAAATCTAATGTCACGTCAAATATCAGGTATGCAAGGTTCATACCTCAACTAGCATTATATGTACTCTCAAACGATCCTCCTAATTTAGGCCGACACTTGTGAAATCCATCAAATTCAAAGGCTTATCACGAGATGTCATGCTTTGTGTACACACAATTCATTTCCTCTGGCTTACATGGGACATGCTTAAACATGTTTCTCTTTACCTTGTGCAAAAAAAGTGATTTATACATAGGACTGTCAAACAGGTAAATTCGGTCGAAAATTATTTGTTGACACCTAATTTAAACTCATCTCTTAGAAATATAAGATAATCTTTGATTAGAGGGAAATTTTTTTTTTAAAAAAAATTGAATTCAAAAACTCAACCGTGTGATTTTGGAGCTACTTTGTTATTGAGAAGTTGAGCGAAAATCTCTACCTGCATAAACAAATTCGAGTTTTCACTTTATAAATAGAGGGTTCGAGACGTGAAAAGGGGGGACTTCTCTTGGTCGAGGGAAAAAGAAAACAAAAAAAAAAAGAAAAGTCAAGAGAAGCTTTTGCTTTTGCAAAGAGAGAGTGCAGGGAATGTAGAGAGAAGAGGGAAGAAGAAGAAAAGTCAAAAGAAAAAGTGTACAAAAAGAGAGCAGAGAGAGAAGAGAGAGAAGTGACGTGAGGGAGAGAGAAAAACAAAAAATAAAGAAAAAAAGGTTGTGCACTGTTGATCTTCTTCGTGGGTTTCTTCTCCGCGAGTCCCCACGCCGCTCCGCTGCAGCCCACGCCGCCCGCTGTCAGCCTCCATTTGCGAGCACCCGTGCCATCCCTGCTGCCGACGCTCGTATCCGGACCTCCGTCGTGCCAACAGCCCGGCTCCGTCGCTGCCTCTGTGTTCACCGAACGACGATTCTGACACCATCTCTGTCTCTGTTACTGATTTGAGCTACCGGACGTCGAGCCGATGCTCCCTGAAACCCGCTGATCCGGCCACCGTCCACCTCCGCCCGAAACCAGAAGCCCCGAAGCCCCTGTTCCGCCTCTGTCGTCGCTGATCTGCAACACCAGAAGCTCCGACGCCCCTGCTCTGACTCACCCTACGACGCTGCTACTACCGCCGGCCCACGACTCGCCCGCTGCTCGAGACCTCGCTTCCGACGCCTGCTGCAACGATCATCGCTGCGGCAACTACTCAGCAACGCTCCTGAACTCCGACGGCCGCGCCTCTATCACCCCGAGTCCTTCGCCTGAGCGAGCTGCTGCACGCCCGAGTGACCCCCCTGCTCGCTGCTGCACGCCCGAACAAGGCCACCTGCTGCCTCCCCTGTTTTGCTGCAGGTCTGGTTACTGCCGAACCTCGCTGGAGCCCCGACGGACAGCCCTTGTTCCGAACCAGGACCCATCACCCTTGGTGAACCATCATCGCAGTTCAGCCATTACTACTTCTTCGCCATTTCTTCAAGTCCACCGCGAGTGTTAGACTAGGTAATTTTTTTAGATATTTGGTTTCATAGTTTTTATTTATTTATTATTTTCATTCTAACCTGATTTGTTTTGATTTATTATCCAATTAGAAAATTTTTCATATTAAGTCATGATAATAAAAAATATTGAGCCGTGAGACGTTGGGTTAGATTTTTGATTATTTCGACTTTTTTATGACAAATTCATGAATTGCTTTGCATCATTGAAAGAATATGTCATTGATTTATGTTGATGAATTTTCAATAGGACATATTTTGGTGTGTTATTTGTTCATCACATGTCATGCATTATATGTCATACCTAGGATTTAGGTATTTAGGTCCATATGCATTTCATATTTAAAGCTTTGCATTTGATTTTTTAGATTCATAAGGATTAGGTTAATTTTCCTTTAATAAAACAAAAAAGAACAAAAAAAATGTTGTTTAGGTTATATAGACTTCATTATGTGCATACCACATGTTGCACTTTAGTTAGAGGGTCATAGGTTAATGTTTTAATATTCTTGTTGTGCAATTTTTTAATAAAAAAAGCCGAAGATTAGTATTGCATCTTTATTTTCTTTCTTTAATAAGATTTATTAAGTCATTTAAAAAAAGAAGAAAACACAAAAGTCATTTATTTGGTTAGTTAATAGGTTAGTTCATAATTAATCCCATTTCATGTCATCATTGTTTAGCGTAGGTTGCATACATTAAAAAAAAAAAAATCATAAAAAGAACATGCATATAGAATTATTATGTCATTCATCCCACATCATATAGCACATGCAAATTAGATCGCACACATATTGTAATGATTTAAATTATGTCACATGAATTGCATCTCATATGTCATTAAAGTAAAACTCATGCATATCAAATTTAAATTAAGATTGCATATAATTAACATTTTCAAAAAAAAAAGAAAAATTAGGTGTCATGTCATTTAGAAATCATGTTTATGGCATGCATTTTTATTAGCATTTTTTTATTGAATGTTATTTTATTGATTGTGCACCCGTATGGCCACCATTTGCATGTTAGTAGCTTAAGTTAAACTTAATCAATAATGCCTGCAAAATATTTTTGAAATAAAAGGTACCGAAATGGCGTTAGATTAATCTAGCGTAACCATGTCCCTGGACCTATTGAATCTCTAATTCGCAAAAGTAAAGTATTCTCCCATATTTTACTTGGGTTTCTAATCAACCCTAATTGGTTAGTGGCGGCTCCAAATTGAAATATAATTGCATGTTTCAATGAATTAATTCATTAGTCGCGATTGGTAGGACTTAGGAGGGTTCGCGCCAAGCTTACGTACTTAGTAATCCATTAGCCTTTTCTTTGAACAATTCACCCTCGGGAAGGTCGCGACATTATTCGATCCAAATTGATCAATTTAATCTGTTTTGATCCATTTCTTTGTAATACTAATAGAATGACTCACATGAGACCCATACCCAACTTGACCCAAGATCTATTTTAGCAACTTTTTTCACCTTAAATTGTTGTTCATGTGTATTTTGTGAGCTTGAACTTTTGTACGGATTATTCAGGAAATCCAACCTATATTGAGGTTGTTCCTAATAGGAAATCTATCTACAGGGTCCCCGCCTCCATCACAGACCTCAACCCCAAGGCCCACCAGCCGCAGGTCGTCTCTTTCGGCCCCACCACCATGACGGCCCCCACCTACACCAAATGGAGAAACACAAGCAGCACTAATGGGAGGTTTGCAGCCATAATGCAGATACCCCGAGCCTGCACCACCAACAGAGAAAATTAAATGGAATGTGTTGTGTAAGCTCAACTCGTGGAAATGTGAACAAAGGTTTTTATCAATCTACTTTATGTACCTTGAGCTGCATCATTTGCGATTTGTAGCCTTTGGCTCCAGCTGAGAACATTAGGCTTGTGTGCTGCTGGAGAGTAGAGAAATAAGGAGCTTCAAAAACGTTATATCCACGGTGCTATTAATGAATATGAAACTTGACCAATTAATGCAAAAGCCTAAACTATCAAAGAACGTTGAGAAAAAAATATATTTGGGCGCATGATGTGCTGTCACATATTGAGAGTCTAAGAGATACTTGACCTGGCAAGAATATGTAAAAAGGAACATCAAACTGGACTAATGTGGGCGAACATTTTAATTGAGCATGAATTCGTGAATCAACGCCATGTTTTCAAGTTCTTTGCAATGTCTGATAAGTGAAGCTAGATTTCTACGATGAACGGCAATAAGGAGTTGCGCTTACACATCAAGGTATTGGAGCAAATATTGCCCTATATTTCTCTTTCATTCTATATTGAAACAAGATCAATGTAGATTCTTATGAATTCATTAAGTGGCTTGATTTAATACTTAAAGTGTTCTTTTTTTTTTGGGAACACGCAAGACGTGCACACATTTACTAGCTCACATGACATGTGGTAAAAGATTTGTTAGATTACTCGGCCGATAGATATAAAGTAATTTTGGTCCTTTCATTGCAAAGCAGCAGTTTCTTTCTTCAATATTGTCTCTCACTGAGTTCATAGGCAGATATGGTACATGCAAAACCTTGAAGTGCTATCATATCATCAAAGAAAATCACATCGTCCACAATTACAAAACCCAAAGGAAGGTTTTGGAGCACATCGAGCACTGTCTCGTGGGACCTTTTCACAGGCATATATCCAAATCATAAGCAGCGATCGTGAAGGGTGAAGCAGAACGTAATCCCTTGATCCATCAGGTACCTTTGCCTAAAAAGAGTCGAGCATTCCTTCAGCTCCAACAGCACGTGGGTTCATCTTCAGCCTCTCGTTCGCAGTCATGGCCAAGCACGGCATTGCTGCCTCGACTAGTTTCCAAGCGGATGCGGCGCTGAAACGCCCTTGTAGCCTCTGATCCATGATGCTCTCTATATCCTCTTGCTCGATGAGAGGCGACACTGATTGGATGAGGTGAGTGCTGCTCTTCGGGCTTCTCATTACGGCCAGGTGGCTAGTAGTTAGGTGGTTATGGTTGGCAAAGATTGTCAAAAGATGACTGGGTTTATAAAACAGATAGTATCACAATGAAAGAAATTCATTTTTCCTCTGCTTCATTATACAGGGGTTCACATGGATAACTGACCAAGGCTAGCTATCAACGTCTTGATGGCTGGACAGTTTGGAGCCTTGTAAAGAGGGGCCAAAGTGTCAATTGAACTCACCATTCACTCATTTATTGACAAAGCTATAAAAGCAACAACCACGATACACAACACTCTCAATTTAAAGTCACAACGGCATACTTTGTTCGTAAGTTTTCAAATCTGTTCGATCCAATAATCAACTTTACAAGGAAGGTAGACATGATAACCTTTATAGACAAAGTATGGTTAACGAGCACTAGGAGCGCTATCAACGTCAATTAAGGTCATCTCAAAAGACTCACTTCATCTCTTACTATCTCCCATTCCTTGTCTTCTTCCTGAACTGATCTCTGCCGTCAAGCATTCTTTTAGTTCCAACAGAACACGGTCTATGTCTGGCCATTGGACTGCTATCGTCGGCACGCACAACATGGCTAATTCCACCGCTTTCCATGCATAATTGATGCTGAATTGTCCATTTAACCTTGGATCGACAATGCTCTGGATGTTCCCTTTTTCTATGAGTGGAGTCTCTCAGTGAAGTATGTGCATGCTGCTGCCCTCTGGACTTCTTCTAATGGCTGGGTGGCCTGTGATTAACTCGAATAAAACTACACCAAAGCTGTACACATCGCTCTTCTTGCCCAAGTTTCCAGATGAATGAAACTTCAGATTCAAAAGGAATCATTGCTTTGATCGGTAAAATGATAGCTGGAATTGCCTTTCAAAAACGCACCTACATACGTGCATCCAACATAAACATGTACGAATAAAATGTATAGGCCTCTCGCGATGGTCTACATTAGTACAGTTATTCTGCTTCCCAAGTGCAATAGTATATGTATTCAGAGTTGTTGGTTCAAGTTGCTTACTCCAGATCAAGGTAACTAGGCGTTCCTGTTGGGCGAGTCGAAATATGATACTGAAGCTCTGTTACAAATGCCTTCGATAATCCAAAATCAGCAATCTTCGCTTGCATGTTTTTGTTTAGTAAAATATTGGGCGTCTTTAAATCTCTATGGACAATGGGGGGTTTGCAACCATTGTGCAGGTACGCCAACCCGCACCACCAGCAAAAAAGGAAACTTCATGAAATGTATGTGTTGCTCAACTCGTGGAAATGTGAACAAAGATTTCATCAATCTACTTTATGTACCTTGAGCTGCATGGATTGCGATTTGTAGTCTCTGGCTCCAACTCAAAACATTCGAGTTTTGTGCTACTTGAAAGTAGTGGATTAAGGTAGTATTCCAATCATGAAAGATATAAAATCCCGTTCACCATCTTATTCATTCATTGAGAAAGTTTAATTTTTATTTCCAGTGTGCTCTTAATGACTACGTAACTTGACCGATTAATCCAAAGGCCCGAACTGTCAAAGAACAGAGTTGAGATAAAATATAACTCAACACACATCGTTCTGTCATATAACGAGTGTCTAAGCAATGCTTTATCTGGTTAGAATTTGGAGAAGGAAATATCAGACAAACCTGACAAATGTTGCTGAACATTTCCATTGAACATAAATTCATAAATCAGTGCCATGTTTTCATATTCTTCGCAATAGCTGATGAGTGAAACCGGATTTCTATGGTGAATGACCATCAGGAGCTGCACCTGCACATCAAGGTTTCAGAGCTTGCCATGAGTAGAACACCCAAAAAATCGAAAACATACGTTGATTCTAGTTGCATTAAATTTTCGAACCTCTGCATGAAACTCCTTGTAGCCTAGCTTTGATGATTGAGATAATATTTTTACCGCGACTTCAATGCCATCATCAAGTTTGCGAGAGTAAATTTTCACAAATCCTCCCTCTCCAGTTACTGTTCTAAAGTTATCGGTAATTCTTGTAACCTCAGTAGATGTAAAAAGTCAATTTTTTGACAACCTTAATGTCCCAATAGATCCTCCAGTAGAGTTGGTAGTCGTAGTAGTAGTACTAGTAGTAACATCTAGAGAAATGTAAAGGTAATTAAGTAACTTGAACAGAGTTATCGGGTCATGATCTTCAGTTTGATATTATATGCCTTCGCTGCAAACAGAACTATTTTGAAGAAGTACGTAATGACTTATTCTATGAGAAGACTGTGTCGTGGAAAACAAACCAGAAAGAGTGAAGCAAGTTGCCTCAACCAAATGAAGTATACCCAGAAATGACTTTATTTACACTTGCGGGTAAGCCATGTTGCAATTATGATATCATTAACCAATAATGTGTGCAAAGTTTTTGAACATGAAACGGTGATGACATAGAAACGTGATTACTCGAGTGAGATCAAGTTGGTGTGTCATGTTCACTTTTCCCATGCCCAATTGCGGCAAGCCACGAGCAATTGGATCAGTTAAACCAGTTTGGGGTTCAAATCTGGACTGACAAAATCACATGTAAAACTTTTCGTTCCTTGCACATGCAATATGCAAAAGAGTCACTTTGGATTTGTCTTCTTCTGATTATCCACAATACTGCAAGAGCTCCCGATAAAATCAAGACCAGAACAGCTGCAACTGATGCGATGATTGGAGCAATAGAGATGCCCCTTTTCTTTGGCTGCATATTACTGGTCGGACAATTGTCGGATTGGCAATGATTTGGTTTTCCATCTAAGCTGTCATAAAAAATAAAAAAAAAAGTCGATGGTACATGACACAACCGAAAGATTAGCCCATGAATTCATGGATATCCCACCCTCTGTATGTATTACGTGCATAAGTCGATCAAACAGAAAACTAAAAAAGCAACTACCACTTCCATCTTTTTCATTATTCGGTGAGCAGATTGTATAGACAATAATAAGCGATTAAATGCAATATTGCAACAGTGTGGAAATGAGCGAACCTTAGTAGCAACGTTCCATCTGCCTTCTTCTTCACAAGAGTTCGAGGAACAGAGCCGTTTGTTTCGGCTTAAATTCCTTCTAGCCCTCATGATTAGAAGTTTGATAATATTTTTTTAGGGTAGGAATTGAATTAAGGATCTGTCGGTCTGAAAAAAGAAGAATAATCTCACAAAATATCCTGTACATTTTTCTCGATGGACATTAATACCTAATTTTTTTTTTGTCTCACCAATAATCTTAAACTTGTACCATTTACCCAATAAGATCTTTCGTTAGACTTTGTTTATGGTTATTGTTAAAACATGATAATATTTTTAGATAATATTAAACTAATGAATTCGAGAAGGTAATGAACACACGTATAATCACGTCAGATTTTTAGTGGCCACGCAAGCTGTCACGTCAAATTTCAAACAGCCAGATGGATCGAAAGCATTTTTTGATAATCGATGCAAGTTCTTAATATCCGTGAGTCGAAAAAAAAATTAGAATAATGGTGCTCATGAAAAAAACTTTTCAGATTTTTTTGTGGGATTTTTCTGGGAAAAGGATGGAGCTAAAAATTAGAATAAAGGTTCGAACTTTAGGAAGAGCGAAGAAGAACCTGCGACGCCCATCCCAATTTATACGAAGCATTCAGTGGTTGAGCGAGCCGGCCGGCGACGCCTATCCTAGAGCACGCACAATGCGAGGCCTGTGGGCGGCGAGCTGGCGGTCGCTGGGAAGGAAGACCCTCCACTCCTCGTCTCCATCATCACCTTCTTCGTCTTCGCTGTCTTCGAATTTGAAGCTGCTCGGCCCGAACCTCCCCGACGTTTGGACGGTGCCCGGCCCCAGCTCCAGCGCCTTCCGTTCCCAGTCTTCAGGTATCGTCCTTCCCGCGACGGGCCCGCCGCCCTTTTTGCCACCTGTGGCGATGAGCCTGGACTTGCTCTCGGGCGTGTGAAACGCGTGTTACTCGAGTCTGTTGGGGTCGCTTCGAGGGTTGACGTGAGTGTCCTCTGCACGTTGCCTCTGCTTTTCCGTTGTCGGAGACTTGTTCTCCATATTTCGTTCGGCAGCATGCTGATTGCCTTGAAGCGGTTTTTGGGTTCGGGTGTTTTGGCTTTCGACGTCGTAGTTTTGATCGTGAGGTGTAGCTGTCGTCGTCGTCGTCGTCGTGTTTCGGATTCATTAGCGATCCTATGAAGTAGAATGGTGAATCCAGTGTCGACTGTAAGTTGTTGAATCCTGCGAAAAAAATGACGGGTTTTTCTTTTTGGTACTAGAAAAAGGTTGGGTTCTTCTTAAGTGAAGCTGAGACACAACTTTCCTCGGTAACTTTTGTGACTTCTGCATATAAAACTTGTTGGGGATAAAATTAATCTGTGCATATGTAGGAAAAGCAGAAGCGAAAGCAGGCGTAGGACTACTTTCGAAAATCATCTTTTTACTATGCTTTCGTGTGCATCAGACATACGAAGGACCACAAAAATGCTTCCTTGGATCTGATGGACTTTTTTGTAACTGGAGTCACTCTCCAAAAGCACCAAAAATTTCAGTGAGATGGTTGGGGACGGTTTCTATAGAACTCTTTTGAGAATTAGGAATTCCATGCAATCCAAGTTGTAAGGTTGATTATTCTACCTGTGGACTTTTGGTAGCTTGTTTTCTTGTAGCTCTATATACGGTGTTCGAGCAGGACTACTTGCTTCTTTGTTTGCTTCATTTACCTTGTGCACAGCACACTAACCTGTTTTGTGATTTTTACTTGAAGCGGCCAATGGGCAAACTGCTAATGTAATAAACGGGAAGTCTATTGCAAGAGCTATTAGAGCAGGAATAGCCAATGAAATTTGCAGAATGAAGGAAACCATTGTAAAATCCCCAGGATTGGCTATTGTGTTGGTTGGCAGAAGAAGGGATTCACGAACTTTTATTCGTGTCAAGTTAAAAGCTTGTGAAGAAGTTGGGATAACAACCTATGTAGAGGAGTTACCTGAAGAATGTACAGAAGAAGAAGTTCTGCGTGTTGTTTCCAGATTAAATAATAACCCATCAGTTAATGGTATTATTGTGCAACTCCCTTTGCCACAAGTAATTTCTACAGCTAGACTTATGCTTCATTCCCATTTCTCTTTTGAATCTCTTGGGTAATCTGTATCAAACAAGTCTGCTTAATTCATTGTTGCCAATGGAACATTCGCTATGTTCCGACACATTCCATAGAGTAATTCAATAGTGTAACCTGTACTTATTAATTTTCTGGTTCGGACGATGATGCAATTACTAGAGCTCCTCATCTACTAGAAAAATTTCAATGAGATATTACCATTCTTTTAACACATCTTGTGAGGAAATATTTACAATTATGCCACCTAATGTGATGTTTGCCCAGCATGTGGATGAGGAGAGAATCATCACTTTTGTGAGCCCAGAGAAAGACGTGGATGGCTTCCATCCCCTCAATATGGGAAACCTTGCCATGAAAGGAAGGGAGCCACTTTTTATTCCTTGTGCTCCTAAGAGTTGTATTGAGTTGTTGTTGAGATCTGGTGTGGAGATCATGGGAAAGAGAGCTGTGGTAGTCGGGAGAAGCAAGATCGTCGGGTTACCCACTTCTTTGCTATTGCAGGTAAGCATGCCTTTTTCGGCATTTCTCTGGTTGTTTGAGGTGCTCTCCATATCGTGCTCTTCTAATATATTCCTCTGGTAGAGGCACCATGCGACAGTCAGCACAGTACATTCTTTCACCAAAAATCCAGAACAGATTACAAGAGAAGCCGACATTGTGATTGCTGATGTGGGGATACCCAATTTAATCCGTGGCAGTTGGCTAAAACCGGGAGCTGTTGTAGTGGATATGGGGACCAATCAAGTTCAGGTAGGAATACTGAAAGTTCAGCACCAACGGCATTCTCAATCTGTGTGGCCTCACTTGAATGCAAATTTGGATCGTAATGTGCGCTGACCTTTATAAGTAAGATATAGGTTATAGGATGCTGTGGCTTCTATCTTTCATGTTGAAAAGATTGGAAAAGCAGTGCAGGACTCTTTTTATTAGGGAAAATTAAAAAAATTACACTAAGGCCCTGCATGGTAACACTTCTCATTTCTGTTCCTGGAACAGAATTTTTTTTTTTTTTCTGTTCCCGGGAACAAAAAAGGAACATAAACGCGTTTGGTTGCGTTTCTATTCTTTTTTTGTTTTTTTGTTCCCGGAATAAAATTGGAGCAAAAAAAAGAAACACAAAAAAGTTACTTCTTGTTCCAAAAACAATTTTAAAGAAACACTTCCATCTTCTCTCTCCTCTTTTCTTCTTCTTTTCTTCTTTTTTTTTTTCTTCTTTTTCCTTTGGCCGGTCGCCGGCCTCGGCCATGGCTGGTGACCAGCCGTTGAGGGTCGGCGACCTCGCCGGAGCGTCGCCGGCCCCCGGCGAGGCCGAGCCTCGCCTTGGCTGGGCGAGGCTGCCGGCCCCATCGGCCGGTCGCCGGAGGCCAGGGACTGGCCAAAAGAAGAAAAAATAAAAAAGGAAGGAAAAAATGAAAAATAAAATAAAAATATTAAAAAAATTAAAAGAAACAAAAAAAGAATAAAATTTACCAAACGTGTTTCTATTAATTTTTTATTCTCGGAACAAACGTTACCAAACACGTTCTTTTGTTAGAAAACCGATCTCGGAACATAAACACTTTTTTTTTATTTTATTTCTGTTGCCGGGAACAGAAAAGGAACATAAATGTTTCCAGGTGGGGCCTAAGCTTTCTCTTGGTTGGCACTTACAACCTCTACACTACACTTTGTGTCATAAGGTGTCATCAGCCAGCTTAGACTTTTTACCTTGAAGTTTAACACCATTCCAGAAAGTATGGTAACTGGAGGGTGCAAAGATTAGCTCTTTTGAAACCTTAAGATATGTTGTGTGAGGTCTTGAAATTAGAGGGTGCAAGGTGTAGGATTTGGAGTTAGAGGTTGCCAAGGTATAACTATGGAAAATTTGAGAGTGGTTTTTTTCTTTTTGCCTTTTTATTGTTTCAGGGGGTCTTGTACCTGTGATCTACTCAATGCATGTATGCAGATATGCTGCACTACGCTCAGGGAAGAGGTGTTTGACTTAAAAGTAAAGTGGGTCTTTCAGAAAAGAAATGATGAGTGAACAGTCAAGGATTGACAAAGGGCAAAGCCTTAGAAGATGTAAAAGTCTGCTTGCTGGATTTCCATATGAAAGCTTTGATTCAAGGTCACTAAAATTAGCAAATAGATTTAGAACTGTAAGGTCCTCACTCTGACGGAGGGGAGCTTCAAATCACAGGTAGGGTTGATGTATAAATGCTCATTAATGTCGATAATCTTGTGTAAGTAGCTGCTGTGGTATAAGTGGTCACTTAGCAGGTAGTTTCCTGAGAACTAATGATTGTTCCTCAGTCCCACTCGAAAGAACTAGCTTGCTCTGCTCTGTTTCCATTTTGAGCAATTTACTGTCGTTGAATTAAGAGTTTGTAATGTCCAGGATCCTGGCATTGATCAAGGTTTCCACATCACGGGAGACGTTTGCTATGAAGAAGCAATCAAAGTTGTGTCAGCCATTACTCCTGTGCCAGGAGGCGTGGGACCAGTGACAATTGCTATGCTTCTGTCTAATACTCTCGACTCTGCTAAGCGTGCATTCGGATTCATATGAAAGCTGAGGTTGGTCCCCCAGTATAGCTTTTGTAAAGGCAAAGGTGTTTCGTTTTTCCTTGCCAATCTCTATTTGTCAATGACAATCTTTGCAAAATCTCTCCTGTAGATCAGAGTCTGGTTTTTCGAATCACTTAATCCCACACTTTCTTATAATGGTAATATAAAGGAAAGAGATGAGTATGCCATATGTAAAATGAGTTTGCTTCATCCGTAAATTGACTCTTTGAACCGCTCAAAGTGAATAATGCTACTTATACTGATAATGGTTCACAAATTGGTGTACTGAGTGATGTAGCATACTTCTAGCGGATCTTGAAGGTGACGTGCACATGTTTAGAGGCCCATCTGTCATGTTGCTCTCTTTAGCTGGAATTCGTAATCTGTTATATTGATCAGTATGACAATTTTGGTAAGCTATGCTTAGTATACTTTGCAATATCGGTTTTTTTCTTTTTAACTTTTCTTTACTTTCTAAGAACTTCCTTTCCATGGGGGAAAATGAACCTGCAATGAAAGTAGCATTATATAATTATTTCCGTTGGTGTGGCAAGTTTGGGGACTTTGATTGGTAAGAAAAAGGTGCACCAAGAGACTTTGTAGATGACTATACCAAACACGGTCTCCAGATTTCATGCTCTTTGCTATTGAATGTGTCCTCTCGATTTCTCTTGTGGGGATGAATATGGCTGCACATGATAAAATTTATGTTTCTTGATTTCTCTATTTCTCTGTTTCTCGGAACAGGTTTGGAACAGAAATCTGTTCGGTAACGTAATTTGATTTTTCTATTTCTGAAACATATTTCTATTTCAGAAATTGATTTGGAGGAGAAATCAAAAGCTAGAAATTGTAGCTTCTCAGTTTCTAAAATAGAAATATAAATTATTTCATTTTCTCCATCCTTCTTCGTTCACAGATGTCGACTCCTTCTCCTCACTTCTTACCCTTGCTTTTCTTCCTTCTCCTCACTTCAACCAAAAACCCTAGCGTTGTCAACTCCAAAGTTGTCCATCCTCGCCGTCGACTCCGAATCCATCCTTCTTGCCACTGTGGACTCTAATGCCGTTGCTGTCCTCTTGCCGGTCAGATTGTCGCTCATCTCACTGTCGCCATCCTCAGACCGTCCAATTTGCTCCGATCGTCTCGTCGAACCCGTCTCCTCCGTCCATATCCCCTTTCCGCTCTCGATTCCGAAACTCCAGTCGCCATCGCCCATCTCCGTCATTATTCAGTTCGCTCGCATCCATGTTCGTTTGTGTTCTTCTCTGGAACTTCCCACCGTGATTCCTCACGAGGTTCGATTGTTCCTTCCCTTCTTGCCTCTCTTATCAAGTTTCGACTTTCGTTTTGCAGATTCGATTTCAATTTCCCTGTTGCTTGTTGAATAGGGATGAGGGATTTTATGTTCTCGGTGTTTTGTCTTACATTTGTCCCTCTTCCGGAATAGTTTCTGGTGGATTTCGCCTCTTTCTTGGTTGTTCTGCGCTTGTGCTCTGCAAACAAATAGTTGATGTTTGTGCAGCGAGTTTGTACATGGATTTCGTTTGGGCTACTTTGTTTCTCGGTGGGGTGGGGTGGTTTTGGATGTGAATCCAAGGCTCGTGTTGGGGTTGATCGAGATTTTCGGTGATGGAAAATGGGTACGTGAATGTGAGAGCAAATGTGAATGGTTGGTGTTTGTGCGGCGAGTTCTTATATAGATTTCGTTCGGGCTGCTCTGTTTCTTAGTGGGGGTGGGGAATAGAGAGAATTTTTACAACAGGAAAAGAGAAAGGAACGATGGGGGTGGGGTAGGTTGGTTTGGATGTGAATCTAAGGCTCGTGTCGGGGTTGATTGAGATTTCCGGCGATGGATAACGGGTATGCAAATGGTTGTTGTTTGTGCAGCGAGTTCGTACATGGATTTCGACTGTGCTGGTTTGTTTATGAGATTGCCATATGCTGGTATTCTCTTTATAATGTTGATACAAACCTTCTAGCTTATTATGCATGTGAGAGTAGTGGTGAATGTGAAATCAAGATATGGAGCGATTTTTGCAATGATGATTGTCATTCAAGCAGGTTCTAATTGCAGGAGAGACTTTATCTTCGTCTAGACCTAGTTTTTGCATCTATGTTGAAAAGAATAAATGAAGGAATCACTAAGGTTTTCTCCACTCAAGCTCATTCCTTATGTTCCTTAAGTCCTTTTATATCTCTTGACTTTCCTTTCCCATCATATAGTTGCATTTTGGAGTAAGTTTTTGAGATATCCAAAACACTAAGAAATGTTTCTCATCTCATCCTTAATGCTACCGGACCAAGGCTACTGGAATGCAGTTATTGTAATCCTCTTTATATTTGAGTGCGAATCGATTTGCTAAAGCAATCTCATCATGCAACACTCATTTTTTTCAACATATCGGTACTTGCTACCATGCATTTTGTGCAATAAAGCACTCACTGTTGTATCATAAATTTCACCCTTTAGCTTTATAAGAGAACATAACTCATTTTGGCTTCTAAGAATCTTATGATGCTTTTTTATGAAGATAACTTGTTTTTGCTTTAGTAATACACACAAAATAATGGATTGCTGATTTTATATACCTCTTGAAGATACGATTTCCACATATGTAACTGTTTTTCTTGTTATTTGTTGTTCTTTAACTTTTAATTTCAGCTTACCCTTCATGTCTTCGAAAACTGATTTTACATCTGAACCACAAGCACCAATAAGAGCGAGGTAAAAGGATGGGGATAACATGATTCCTAGAAATATAAATTTTATTCTGTTATTAAACGGATTTCTATTTCAGAAATAGAAATTTTGAATTGTTATCAAACGGGTTTCTTTGCTCAGAAACTTGTCCGGGGAATAGAAATCGAGAAATCAATTTCTAGCTAGAAATCAATTTCAGTTTCAGAAATTTTGTCATGCGCACCCTATATATCCACTTCTCAACATCACAACAATGGTAAAGATCCTACAGATGGAGCTCAAACTAAGGTTGCATTTGGTTGGGCTTTGATATGGGCTTTAAAGCTCTAAATATCTTTAGGCAAATGCTGAAGGGCTAAGTGACTATTTGTAATAAATTTATCCTCCATTAATTATTCATTAAATTGTATTAATACCACATGAAAAAAAAACCGCAAATTAGTAAGTGACAAATGAAAGGTTCACCTATCAATTGCATGTGTCATGCAATTTAGCAATGCAAGTCTCTTGATATGAGCCACAATTATTCTTATTGAGAATGCTAAGAGAGAGGAAGGAGAGCTTCAAAACTTACCATGCTCTTGAGAGTGTGTTATGCGTTTGGTCTTGGTTACAACCAGGAAGTATTCGTAAGTGCGATTGTGATGGACCAATTTTCTCTCCCTTGAGCATCGATATGTTCCTCTTTGTATAAACAATGAATCCTCGCCATATTTCCCAAAGATTGACGATCAAAAATTGCCTAAAGATGCACTATATATATTTTATTTCCTTCTTTCTCCCATTTATTCAAATCTCCAGCAAATTCTTGAGTAAATTTCAAATGTGTGTCTGCAAGTTGGAAAGCAAAATTTATGTCCTTTTCCTTTTTGAGTGCTGATAGAATATGTTCCTACCTTTTTGCCAATTTCCTTCCTAACGACATCACTTCCTTTTGAGTGCTGATAGAATATGTTCCTACGTTTTTGCCAATTTCCTTCCTAATGACATCACTTCCTTTTTGAGTGCCGATAGAATATGTTCCTACCTTTTTGCCAATTTCCTTACTAATGACATCACTTTCTTTTTGAGTGCTGATAGAATATGTTCCTACCTTTTTGCCAATTTCCTTCCTAATGACCTCACTTCCCAAAAATTACAGAAAAAGTGTCAAAAAAGTTCTTAATCTTTTGCATTTGTGCCAATTTAATCATATTTCCCTGAGATTGACGACCAAAAATTGCCTAAAGATGCGCTATTCCACACACACTTTCTTCCATCTATTCAAATCTCCAGCAAATTCTTGAGTAAATTTCGATTGTGCGTTTGCAAGTTGGAAAGCAAAATTTATTTCCTTTTCCTTTTTGGGTGTTGATAGAATATGTTCTTACCTTTTTGCCAATTTCCTTCCTAACAACCTCCCTTCCCAAAAGCTACCAAAAGATGATTGACGACTGAAAATTGCCTAAAGATGCGCTATTTCACACACACTTTCCATCTTTATATATATATTTCCTTCTTTCTCCCATCTATTCAAATCTCTAGCAAATTCTTGATTAAATTTTGATTGTGCGTCTATAAGTTGAAATGCAAAAATTATTTCCTTTTACTTTTTGGGTGCTGATAGAATATGTTGCTACCTTTTTGCCAATTTCCTTCCTAATGACCCCACTTCCCAAAAGTTACATAGAAAGTGTCAAAAAAAGTTCTAAATTTTTTACATTTATGCCAATTTAGTCATAAATCTCTTTATAGTGCTAATTTAGTTTTGAACCTTTTCACTAGTACTAATTCAATCATTTCCAACTAATTTTAGTTGGATTTTGCTGACGAGGCGCTGGTGGACTGACGTGGCACAATCGGTGATGACGTGAATAATTTAATAATATTTTAATATCTTTTAGATTTATATTTTATTTTTTCTTCTCCTCCTCCTTCTTCAAGTCGGTTGTCGAACCTTGACGACCGACCAAAGACGGCACTTGGTGAGGCTCGAGCACTTGCTAGAGGTCGTGAGGGTTGCTTGCGCTGGGCGGTGAGGCTAGCTCAAGGCCGCCTAGGTTGCGAGGGTGGCCTCACGGCTGGGCTGGTGAGGCCCAATCTCATTGGATCTAGCGAGGTCAAGCCTTGCCCGGCCACTAGCGAGGGCTCAAGCCTTGCCAGTGGCCGGTAAGGCTTGCCAAAGGCCATTGAGGTCGATCTCAACCTTGTTGGTTGTCAACATTGGCCAATCGCCAAGGTCTGGCAATCGGTTGGAAGAAGGAGAATGAGAAGGAAAAAAGAAAAAAGAAAAAGAAAAGGAAAAGGTAAAAGAAGAAGAAGATAAAATAAAAAACAACAAACAAAAAAACAAAAAAATATTAAAATTATATTAAAATTATATTAAATAGTTGTCCACGTTAGTACCGATTGTGCTATGTCAGCCGACAATGCCTAGTTAGCAAAATCAGGCCGAAATTAGCTAGAAAAACTGAATTGGCACCAAATCAAAAGATTTATGACTATATTTACACTAGTGAAATGTTTAGAACTAAATTGATACTAATATAAAAAGTTTAGGACTTTTTTGATACTTTTCCTCAAAAATGGCCGGTCATTTCTTCATGACATGTAATCTTCAGCTTGTCAAGCAAGGTGAGGCCGAGTCCACTAAAAGGATCAGGCTTGTGAGGTCCTAATGAGTTTTGAGGTCTCAGCTCAAGTTCATTTATCATGTCAAGCCAACACGAATCTATTTTACAACTGGATCAATTCAAAATAAATTTATCCGTGGATGTGTTTTTGTAATGCCTGAATGCAATGTAGAATTAAGATACATTATGCATATTAATATGTTTATTTAAGGATCGAGTTTGCTATCTAATTTTCTTATTCGATAAATAATTAAATGGGATCGTTTGTATTTAGATGTTGATAAAAGCAAATAGCAAGTATTATTTGCATTTTATCAAAACTATTTTAAGTGCTTTGTTTTTGTGTAAAGGCCGAACCAAACGCAATCCTAATGAGGGAAGAGAAAGACGAGAATGTTGAAGAGGAATGCTACGCTAGAATATCAAAGGAGGATGGACCAAAATATGTTCCCATTTTCCCGCTTTATTTTTCATTTTTTTAAATTTCTTTTGAAGCAAATACCACTTCAAACTATGCTTATTGTGATACAAAATATCCTAAAGTTATTTTTGTATCACTGTAAATCCTAAACTTGCCCACTACCACATAATATTCCATTTTTTTTTTTTTGGTCATGAAAAAACTTACACATCATTTATTTCAATTTCATTAAGGGTTAATAAATAAAAGAGTAAATTCCGAATTTTTAGAGTGTGCATGACAAAATTTGTGTCTCCGGACGAGTTTTTGAGCAAATAAACGAATTTGATAACAACTCAAAATTTTTGTTTCTGGAATAGAAAATCATTTAATAACAAAATAAAATTTCTATTTCTAGGGGGTGGTAGGTGGCGGGCAGCTGGCGTTCAACGGCTGATGGTTGGCGCTTGGTGTTGGCGATTGGCGGCGGGCATTCGGTGGTTTACGGCAGACGTCCAACGTCACACGAGTGGTGAGTGAGCAGTGGGCGGTAATGGGAGTAAACGATAAGAAGAGTTCTCATTTTTTCATTTTTGTTCCAAAATAAAATAATAAAAAAATTTAGCTTATGATTTCTTTTTCAAATTTATTTTTGGAATAGAAATATGTTTCAGAATTAGAAAAATGAAATTGCATTTGCCAAATTGATTTCTGTTTTAGACATTTTTCGAGGAATAAAAAAATGAACAAAATAGAGAAACATAAATTTTGTTATACTTGCCTTTAGTCATATTGGCACAAGTCACACGGCTTTGGTGCCAACCGTAACCATAGTAAAGTCACATCATCAATAATGCTCACGTGGGCCCTACAAAAAGGTCAATCAACTCTTCATCCATTTAGAATCCATATCCATTATTCAATTAGACTCTACAACTCAATTTCATAAAAAAAAATATATATATTAAAATTTAATCAACACATATATGATCCAACTCATTTTATATGAGCTACAGAATTGGTGAAGACCCATTTCCACACCACTATGTATGCACAAGTGACCAGCGTTGGGCTTGGTCGACCCCGAACCGCACGCACACTCTTCCCATTCTCTCTCTCACTCTCTCTCTCTCCCCCAGAACAGAAACTTGTGGAACCTCTGAAACCCCCCGAAACATGTTACCTCCGCCGCCCCAACTGGACCCGAACGAGACCAACTGGATCGTTCATGTCAATGCGAACCTCAAGTGCATGCCTGGCGACGAGCAACAGTACTGGAAGTATCCGTCCATCTACAAGGTCCCCCCCTTCATCACCGACCTCAACCCCAAGGCCTACCGGCCGCAGGTTGTCTCTTTCGGCCCCTACCACTGCAACGATGACCACCTCCGTCCAATGGAGGAGCACAAGCACCGCGCACTCCTCCACTTCCTGAGCCGGTCCGGGAAGTCCCTCGACCGCTTCTTCGATTCCCTGAAGGAGGTGGTGCGTGAGCTCGAGGACAGCTATGACAAGCTGGACTCGAAGTGGAAGGAGGGCACGGGGGGCCGGTTCCTCGAGCTGATGATCACAGACGGCTGCTTCATGCTCGAGATCATGAGGACTGCGATAGGGGAGAAGAATGACTATGCGTCCAATGACCCCATCTTCGGCATCCACAGGCTAGAATGCATAGCCCCGTATATAAGCCGGGACATGCTGCTGCTGGAGAATCAGCTGCCGGTTCTAGTGCTATACAAGCTGGTTGCCGTCGAGAACAATGGCAAGGAGGTTAGTTTTCTTCGATTTCACTCTGTCATTGGAGAGATTATTGCACTGATTATCTTAGATAGACCTCACACGAAATTCATTAAATTTAATGTTTTAAATGTTTAGCATGCACAGTTCGAGTTCAATTAACAATTTAATTATTAAACCTATCACATCAATAAGAGACTCCTTTTTTTTTTTCCCCTTCCTTTCATGTGGGTGGTATCGACACAACGACACTCTCGTATATAATGCACTGACTTTACTCCAACAACGCAGGGTGACGTCAACGAGCTCATCGGAAAATTCTACTTCCCCCATGAAAATAAAAAGTTCACGGGGTTGGGCAGACGCCTGCATGTCATGGACGTATACAGGAAAGGTCTGCTGATGAAATCCGAGGAGGTCCAGCACGAAGGGGAATTAGATATGGGGCCTGAGGACATGAACATATCTGCCAAGAAGACCGAGCCGATAATCCGGTCGGCCATTGAGCTCACCGAGGCCGGGATCAAGTTCAAGAGCAGCAAGACCAACAGCCTCAAGGACATCTCCTTTGCTAGAGGGTTCCTGAAGCTCCCAGTTATCAAGGTGGATGACACCACCGAGTCCATGTTCCGCAACGTCATGACGTTCGAGCGCTTGCACATCCGCAAAACTGGGAACGAGGTCACATCCTACGTCACCTTCATGGACAAAATCATCAACGATAGGAAGGATGTCGGACTGCTTCACACGGAAGGCATCATCGAGAATGATTTCGGAAGTGACAAGGCAGTCGCCAAGCTATTCAACTCTCTGTGCACGGACGTGACGCTCCCATCCAACAAAAACCTTGATGGCGTGCAACAGAATATCAGCGAGCACTGCAAGAAGGACCGGAACAAGTGGAGGGCTCATCTCAACCGCACCTACTTCAGGAGTCCTTGGACTATATTGTCTCTCACCGCCGCCATCTTCATCTTCGCTCTCACTATATTGCAGGCCGTGTATGCCGTGCTCAGATACTATAAATAATGATGTTTTTTTTTTTCCTTTTTTCGTTGTTTCTTCTAATGCCTGATGCTCGATAATTATCTGTTGATTGGCTGTTGATTGTTGTCATCAATGATTTTCCTCCTGTTTTCAGTCGTGCTTATTTCCCTCTCTAAATGTTATGAACAATGGACATTTGGCTGTTTATATATCATTATCAGATGATGATTATCTTGTTTCAGTCTATTTCATTTTTGTCTAATTTGCATAGGTATTCGGAAGGACGATCGCGTTCTAGGCAAATGAAATCTTCCATTCCAACATTTTCTTTTTGATTAAATTTTGTTGAAGTTGTGGTCAATTTATCCAGAAAAGCCAAGACTCTACAAGATTGCAGAACTATATAGTACGTAGTTAAAGTCTGGTGTTTTCTGGCTTAGATGGTGGTAGTTAGAAGTAATGGCAAAAAAACTGTCCAACATGTAAAATGAAGCAAATTTCTTTGTTTGTGACAGAGATTCTTAGCAGAAGAGTCGATTAGGAAGAACTATAAAAAGGCTTCATGCTCGTTCATTCATGTTCAGCCCAACTACAGCTCCATATATCCCTTGCACAAAACATTTTGATAATAAAACAAGCTTCAAAAGCTCCTTCCTTTTTCCTTTGCTGAGTAAATCCCCACAAACATACACACTTCCACATTAACCCTAAAAGCCAACAGTGGTGTCAGGGCCTCATTCGGTTGGCATTGAGCGTGAGTCCTATCCACCCTCAACTAAAATCCCCACCATATATCCAACACCAAAAGGATGGCCAACTCTATCACACTATTGTTCCTACTTTCGATGAAAATAACTATATTTATTTATTAAAGCATTAAAATGATTGCTTTCTTGATGGCACAAGATTTAAGTGACATTGTGGAGAAAGGATATAAGGCTCCGTAGGAAGGTACAAGCTTCTGGCAGAGCAACCACAAAAAGTTGCAAGGGCTTTGTATGTCATCCAACAAGCACTCTTGGAAACAATATTTCCGCAAACCATTGGAGCAAAAACCGCAAAGACGTGTTCTAAGATAACGTGGAAGCCAAAGAATGTATGTAATTAAATTACGTGAGAGAACAAAATTACTAGAGAAACATGACAATCAACAATAAGGAAAAATTTGCACTATTCAGACTGACCACCGACAGCCACTCCATAGGAAGGGTCAGCTGCAAATAATCAGGTAATTATCAATTGGAGAATTATAGAGCTACAATTGCTCATAACGCTCAAGTGTTTTCCTGTTTAAGATTATGCCCAAACCCATAGTATTTCGCCTCACGTAATTGCTCGATAAACAAATCATTGAAAACTCGAAACACTCGTGTCTTCACGAAGAAAATGCCTCAATTGGATGAAGGATTCTCTTCACAAGCTTCACCCGATGCTCACATCTCCTTTGTTCCCCCAACGAAAAGAGAACTCCACTTGAAGGCTTGAAGAAGTCAACGGCCCACACAGCCCACACAAACCCATATTTCTCTCCTCTTCTTACGAGCACCAACATGCGAGCTCCTTTTTATTTATTATTATTATTATTATTATTATTATTATTATTATTATTATTATTTTTGGCTGTAAGGAGTTCCAGTTAATGGACAGCTTGGATAAAGATTACAACAACCAACTCTCCGCGTTCCAATCCAAATATGATATGTTTGCTGGGTTTTAATCCAACATGCATCTTTCAATCAAATCGTATACGGCTCAAACTCAAAATATAATTTAAGAACATATTAAAAGAAAAGTTTCAAGATGCGACAAAGACACAAACAATTAAATTCCAGTCTCTTCAAAATATTAAAATAAACAATTATGAGACCCTCAAACAATAATATGGAAGCTTAGAATGACGAGTAGATCAAATGGGGGCTTATGGAGATGATATCAGGGGAGTAGAAATTTTAGATGTGATGTTTATCAAGGAACAAAATCCTATTATCAGCCCTCTAGAAGAATTTAAGGATTTAAAAATCATGTTAGTGAGTGAATTAATTAGCTCAGGCGTATGAGAAAAGACTAATGCTTTATGATGAAGATTCCGTTGAGAGTGACTTTCAGTCTAAATAAATGCGGGGTCTCATAAATCTAAAAAGGGTTCAAGGAGCTTGTGGAAAAATAAAAGAGGAGAAGAAACTTTTTAAAAGGAAATAAAAATAAAAATCTAACCTTCAGTATTTGCAAGAAAATAAATCAATTAAAAAAAGATTGTTGGTTTCCTAAATAAATCTTAATATCCCTCGCGAAAAAGATAAGCCACATAGAAAAAAAGTTGTCGATTGGAAACAGATTATCGAGATAATTATGTTGAAGAAAAAGAAAATACAGACAATATGTTCACTGCAAGCCAAGTGGCAAATGTTGAAAAAAATTATACAAGTTATATTGATAGTGGTGTAGTAATCAGAGATGTGCGATAAATTACGTCCTACAATCTTGATCTACCATTTCCGGTGGGGGCAACAATGGTGCCCGGTGGAAAATCCCGACGAATCTCAACTTTCAGTTAGTGAAAGTACTCAGGTTTCCCAAAGGGTATATTTTGTATCATTAGGTCTTAATGCAACAATGTTGGGCGCATAAACACTAGAGGGTAAATGATATTTTAGAGTTTGTAGCCACGACAGCAACTTGAAAGGGAGAGAACTACAATGCCCTGGTGAGCTCTATTGCTTTTGAGGGACGATTTTCTTTACTGAGCAGAAATTAAGTAGATGAAGAATCCATAGCTATATAAAAATACCATAAGAGAATTTATTTAAGTTGTTCTCTAAGTACACCTATTAAGATCCTATATTGCTAGGATAGCCTTCTCCTCATTATATATATGTGGGTATAAACTGATGGTGCTTTCTCCATAATAGTGGTCGTCACTTAAGTAAAAATTAATTTTTTACAAGTTAACTAAGTCGAATATCGACTTTAATTTACTTTCCCCTAATAAATTTGTAATTTGAGTTCTTAGTTGAGATATTTAAGAGCAACTTTAGACAAACTTGTCGAGTGCTTTCAAAATGACATGAATCCTTTATCTAGTACAAGAAAATATTAGATGGTGTTGAATCCTCATGTGAATCATGCTCTACCCCGCTTATTGATCGCCATGTGCCTAGATGGTGGCTCACGTTTAGTCTCTTGTCTCTCTCTTATGTGCGGTGCATTTCTCTTCTTCTTCTTCCTTTCTTCCTTTTAGCGTCAATAGCAATGCCCATGGAGCCTCCACCACCAACCACCGCAGCCTCATGTTGGCTTTGTGTGATTGTGAATTTAATTTATTTTCTATTTCCCCTTGTGGAGTTAGGGGAGGGGGTCATATAGAGTTTCTTCCTATTGAAGTTTGCTTGCTGTGATTCTGAATTGATGAGAAAAATTTGACTTTCTTAAGCATTTTAAATGGTTGTGGAATTAAAAAGGGAGGTTTTAATGCGCATTTTGATTTCTTCATTGGATAGCGATTCCCTTCGTAGTAGCACCAATATTTAGTTTGACTTATAAAATTGACTTTGCAATACTAGTTTGACTTTGATTTAAGTTTTAATTTATCTTTTTGCTAGAATCATTTTTCCCCATATTAAACCAATAAAAGTTCTTGAATTTGACATAAGATGATTATAACTTTGTCTTGTTCATCATCTAAAAATTGATTGATGAGAAATTATATGATTGCCATATCTTATCGGAAAATCACTCTTTGTGAAATATATATTTTTTCATTACATCATATGTATTTTTGAAAGAAGGGCCTTGAGTACTAAAAAGGAGACCTCGAGTAAGAAATTTAGATTATTTAAAAGGTAAAAGTTATATATCTAATGTCATGTCAAATATGGGAAGTCCTTGCCAAAACCACATTACGTGTACTCAAATATGTGGATGGCAAGCAATGCAATTTGATTCCCACGTTATTCATGGGACATTTCCTAAACTTTTGTTATCTTCACTGGGGCATAAGGAAGTGACACATCCTCACTTGGGCACCACCACACACTCTTCCCATTTCTCTTTCTCTCTCTCTAAATTCACCACTTGTCACATCTTTCAGCTTGATTGGTTTATGGAAAGTTGATCCACAAAATAATATATTAATTCAATTGTTCATGGAATTAGCCATTTTCCGGTTAAGTCAACATCTTGTATAAGATTTTTGTGTTTACTATTTATTAATTATAGCAATCACAACAAATTCAAGAATTCTTTGATTAGAGCTTCTTATAAAATAAATGTAGAAACTCACCATATCTTCCAATTAAATCAATACGAAATCGTAAGAAAATTATACAAGGAGCGATAGAGAATATGAAATATTTATGTCATTCAATTCGAGTATCGATACTTACACTATAGGAAAAGCTAGCTAGAAAAAAATTCCACCAACCAATCCAATAATTACAAAGTGACAATGGCTAACAAGTTTGAGCGTTTTCAATACTTAAAAAGAAGAATTTTTATTGTTTTCGTCCTTTTATATTTTTTATTTTGTGGCATAAAATCAATAAATAAAAATTGAACCCTTCTCTGTATATGATCAACACTAGCATCGCTTGTACGGCCTTAGTGACAGCCTTCTAGAGGAGTCAAATCTCTCGATTGATCAATCTTGGATCTTTACATAAGTGCCACCGCCCCAAAGAAATTAGATAAAGTAACGTAGCAACCTTTCTCTCGGCTGAACTCCCGCAGCATGACTCCTGTAGGTATTCAGTGCAAGAATTCCAGTCCGCCTCATCCAATTTCGGTCGGATCTCGTGCATGGGCTGAAACTTGAGATATATTTCAAGAGAACTCTTGATTGGAGCTCATAAATGTGCGCAATCAATTATGTTTAAATGGTCTGAAGCTAAAAAAAAATGAAAAATAAAATTCACATTAATATTTAGTTTAACTAAAAAACTTGACTCTACCTCTATGATTTGACTTTGATTTGAATTCAAATATATCTTTTGCTTAAACTAGTTTTTCTCCATTTGAAATCTGTGGACATTTTTGAATTTCACACAACATGGTTACAACTCCTCTTGTGCGCCATCTAAATTTAATTTATGAAAAGTTATATGATTCTCATGAGCTAACCATGCATAAATATTACTAGAACGTAACTCATTATGAAGTTTTTTTCCCTACAAGTAATGTATATACGGAAGAAGGGCGTTGAGTACCTAAAACAAGACATCAAACAAGAAATTTGGCATATCCCAAACATACGAGGTAAAAATTATTACCAAATAAACCAAAAAGTACTATTATAAATTTAATGTCACGTCAAATATCAACTATACCAAGTTCACACCTCAATTAGCATTATATGTACTCTCAAACGATCCTTCTAATTTAGGCAGACACTTGTGAAATTCATCAAATTCAAAGGCTTATCACGAGATGTCATGCTTTGTGTGCATACAATTCATTTCCTATGGCTTCCATGGGACATGCTTAAACACGTTTCTCTTTACCTTGTGCAAAAAAAGTGATTTATACAGGGGACCGTCAAGTGGGTAAATCCGGTTGAAATTTATTTGACCCAAATTGATCAATTTAATATGTTTTGACCCATTTCTTTGCAATACTAATAGAACGACTCACATGAGACCCACATTCGACTTGACCTAAGATCTATTTTAGCAACTTTTTTCTCCTTAAATTGTTGTTTGTGTGTATTTTGTGAGCTCGTGTCACGCCCCGAACCTCGATCGTGTGCATATCTCTTGGTGGTCGATCAAATTACGACATTCTCAGGACGCGTTGCTGACCCAATCAATTCATGTACATGTAGAAGCGAAATAAACAATCTCTAGACAATAATCAAATATGGGATAGAAAAACAGGACAACCAATTTTCATAAAACTTATTTTATAAGCAAACTGGGTTTATATACACAAGAGTTTAAACCAAAAAGGAGCTACTGAGCTATCTAAACTCCAGGCTCTACAGCCATGGGCTCTGAGTCCACCATGACATCATCAGGAGTGTCGAAATCCATGGGATGCCCTACTTCCCACTCCCTAGTGCCAACGGGAGGCCCGTTGAAACCTTGCAGGGGACCCTTCCGACCCCCTTGAGGAAAGCCAATGAACCACGTTATGAATTAGTGAGGTATCAACTGGGGTAAGCCTTCATCGACCTAGACTGTGGACTCAACTAACTCTCGGGTCAATGTGGTGCCGGGGATAGGGAAAAAGGTGTGCTCAAAATCCATCACCTGCGGGACCCCATTTCGTACTTTTCGTACCTCTATCTAAGGACTTGAAAATTGTAAACCACAATAGGGTAAGACAATGTCTCAGCGAGTTTACTCCCTAAACCCCGATTAGGAAGATAATTTACCTAGAGGCAACCTAAGCACACATCATATAAAACTTACCTCGCCTCAGCACCTCATTGCACATTTGTACAGCTCATATACATATGCATATAGCAAACATATTTAACAACTGCAATACTGCACATCAATCATCAAATATTCACAAGGGTCCCGATTATAAGGCCAAATGATTATGACACGTCCTATTCCATGCCACACAATTATGTTTCATAATCAGGCACGACTATCTCAATCATTCACACGTGTCCCAATTCTTATGACCCATCGGCCATGTCCAACTCAATAGTTGGCAATCCTCCGGCATAACTGGGCGTCGTTTTACCCCATCAAGCATGACAACGTCTACCTCTATATGGCATTCTCGAAGGAGCATCAATCTAGCTTCTACCGCAATCCAGCATCCGTTGATATGGGGTATTCCATATGGGAGCATCGCCCACCCGACTTTCATCGGGTGACAGGTTTTCATAGTGATCACACGCACATTCAATCTTGGCCAAAGACATCGTGCTTTGCACTCAAATGCTTCAATTTCAAATAATGTACTTGGCCTATTTTTCTTCATATTAAAAACACATGGTAAAATAATTGTGCATGGACACACAGTTAGATTGTACCATATAATGTGGTGTCTTCTCCTTTAAAAATTCCACGATTTTATATAATACTTAAAACCCTTTTGGCGTCAAAAACTGACACTTAGTATTTTTCTAATTAAATACCAAAACTCCATGTTTTTGAAATAATAATTCAAAAATCATCACTCACCATCCAATTGCATAAATTAGCAATCAATTGCACAAACCAACAATACCACGACGATTAGCATAAAATTCTGACAACCGATTATCCCGGTATAATTTTTGCAAATTAATAAATAATTAAATAAATTGCATTTAAATAAATAAATTGAAAAATAATTAAATTAAACCACTAAATTAAATTATCATAAACTAACCTAACCACCTAGGTGCACTAATTAAATTAATCTCCTAAGCTAACTAATTAATCTAACCATTCTAACTAATTTAATCTAATTGGCTAGCTAAATCATCTAACTAACTAATTTGCCTAACCAAGCCAATTCTGACTAACCTAGTTACATAAACTAACACACACTAATCCCTCATTAGGCTAACTAACCCCTCACTAAGCGTAATTAGCCTAATAATTAGGGATTAGAACGTAAACTCACCAGTTTAACGAGGCGACGAGTTCACGGTGATAACGATGCAAAGGCGAGCAAGACTCGAGCCTGTGGCGACACCAAAGGAGGCTTGGAAGGGCCTAAAAAGGACCCGGCAAGCCTCAGCTCTAAGCTGGAACTTCGGTTCGGCTCAAGGGGCTGGTCACGGGCTTGGCTCGGCCAACGGCGCGGGGAATGGTGGAGACGGTCAGGCGGTGACGAGCTGGCGGCTGGAGCGAAGTTGGGACGGTTGAGGTAGTTGGCGAAGGGGCTGGTCGACGATCGAGTAAGGCTTGGCAAACGGCAATGCATGGGCGGTCAGGCTCAGGCGCGGGGATGGCACGTAATCTGGCTCATCCAGCAGCCATTTTCCCCTTATAATCTTCTCAAACAAGCCAAGTTTGATTTCCAAATGTTTCAGCCACCACAGCCCTACGAATTTCACCCATTCCCCTCAAGCTCTTCACAAAAATCAATTCAATTTCACACCAAATAACCTCCATTTAATGGCAACACATGCCATGGTAGCAGCCCACACAAATTTCTTGCATTCCCTTCACCAATTAGCTCACTTTGGAGGCCAAAAATCCACTCAATTTTGCCCCTCGGAATTTCTTGAATTTAAATTGCCCAATTTTGAATTTTCGCCGAAAGTTCAAGCTCGTTGAAAATTCTTCAAAAGATGAGTCAACGTTCCAAAAATAAATTGTGACACATTGGAACTTTTGATTTCTGAAATCATGTTCAATTTCGTGGTTAATTTCAATTGGACACGATTTTAAGGTGACCTAATCTACTTGATAGCTTTTAGGAATTTTTAGTGCGTCTGACCTATGGTCGACTATTTTCGATCCACATTATGCATCTCCGACTCATCGTCGACTTTCGGTTGTCATAAAAATTTCAAGGTTTTAATTACGGGCACCAGGTACAAAATCAACAAAAAAAATCGGTTTAGTGCCGTTCAACATGAATTTGAATTACCAATAATTTAATTACGTGCTTCTGTCGAATCGACCTATCACCGGTCTCTAATCGATTTTAACGATATTGTATTAACCCTTGCCGATTAGTACGGTCGAGCAATCGATTTCTGATTGAATTCTCAAGTCTGTCTCGTTTATATCCCTTGGCTTTACCTGATAGATTAGTTATTTCGTAAGTAATTAGTTCAAAGAAAAAGGACCATAGGCGCGTCGATGAAAATCCTATTTCATATAATTGGTATAAGGTCGAAAATCAGGATGTCGTAGCTCGAACTTTTGTACGGATTATTCAGGAAATCCAACCTATATTGAGGTTGTTTCTAATAGGAAATAAGAATAAACAACAACTTTTGTCCCGAGATTCGAAAAATTTTGTCCCGGAGATTCGAAGATTTTTTGCACTGGACCCGAACGAGACCAACTGGATCGCTCATGTCAACGAGAACCTCAAGTGCAGGTAGAACCCGTCTATCTACAGGGTCCCCGCCTCCATCACAAACCTCAACCCCAAGGCCCACCAGCCGCAGGTCGTCTCTTTCGGTCCCTGCCACCACGACGGCCCCCGCCTCCACCGAATGGAGAAACACAAGCAGTGCTAATGGGAGGTTTGCAGCCATAATGTAGATACCCCGAGCCTGCACCACCAACAGAGAAAACTTAATGGAATGTGTTGTGTAAGCTCAACTCGTGGAAATGTGAACAAAGGTTTTTATCAATCTACTTTATGTACCTTGAGCTGCATCATTTGCGATTTGTAGCCTTTGGCTCCAGCTCAGAACATTAGGCTTGTGTGCTGCTGGAGAGTAGAGAAATAAGGAGCTTCAAAAACGTTATATCCACGGTGCTATTAATGAATATGAAACTTGACCAATTAATGCAAAAGCCTGAACTATCAAAGAACGTTGAGAAAAGAAATATATTTCGACGCATGTTGTGCTGTCACATATTGAGAGTCTAAGAGATACTTGATATGGCAAGAATTTGCAAAAAGGAACATCAGACAAATTGGACTAATGTGGCGAACATTTCAATTGGGCATGAATTTGTGAATCAACGCCATGTTTTCAAGTTCTTTACAATGTCCGATAAATGAAGCTAGATTTCTACGATGAACGACCATCAGGAGTTGTGCCTACGCATCAAGGTATCAGAGCAAATATTACCCTATATTTCTTTTTCATTCTATATTGAAACAATACCAATGTAGATTCTTATGAATTCATTAAGTGGCTTGATTTAGTACATAGAGTGTTCGTTTTTTTCTTCTTTTTTTTGGGAACACGCAAGACGTGCACACATTTACTAGCTTACATGACATGTGGTAAACGATTCATTAGATTACTCGGCCGATAGGTATAAAGTAATTTTGTCCTTTCAGTGCAAAGCAACAGTTTCCTTTCTTCAATATTGTCTCTCACTGAGTTCATAGGCGGATATGGTACATGCAAAACTTTGAAATGCTATCATATCATCAAAGAAAATCACATTGTCCACAATTACAAAACCCAAAGGAAGGTTTTGGAGCACATCAAGCACTGTCTCGTGGGACCTTTTCACAGGTATTTATCCAAATCATAAGCAGCGATCATGAAGGGTGAAACAGAACATAATCCCTTGATCCATCAGGTACCTTGCCTAAAAAGAGTCGAGCAGTCCTTCAGCTCCAACAGCATGCGGGTTCATGTTCAGCCTCTCGTTTGTAGTCATGGCTAAGCACGACATTGCTGCCTTTGTAAGAGTTTTCCTAATGTGGACTACATTAATTGATGTTGTAATTTACTGTTTTTACGGTTACCGTAAAACAGGGCTGGTCTAAGGTGAGATAGAAGATTTCTTAATTAGTCTAATATGGGGCTGGCTAGTGTGGGCCGAGTTGAGCCTGGCCCGTAATGAGGGGGCCTGGCTGGAAACTCTATAAATAGTGCTCAAGTCTCTCCTCTAATTTGAATTCTCACATGTATCATCACCTAAGGGGCGTTTACCTAACGCTAAACGTGAGGGGGGTCGCCTCATTGAGCCAGTGATACGGAGGGCAATAGAGGAAGGGGGGCCGCCTCATTGAGCTAGTGATACGGAGGGCAATAGAGGAGAAGGACTTGATGCGTGGATCCCCTTAATATATGTGGGTAATCCTTTTATGCTTCCGCTTTATGTTTGATGGATCCTAAAACAGGTGCGTTAATCTTTCTACTCAATTATGCATGTTCTTGTTCTGGTTATGGAGATCTTGGGGTTACGCAATTTGCATCTAACATGTGGTATCAGAGCAACCATAACCTTAGAATTTGAACGCATAAAGGTTTTGCCCTAATTTGTACAGATTAGCCCTAATTAGTATGGATCTTGCCCTAATTTGTGATTTTCGAGATTTTTTGTTCAATAAAAATAAAATTAAATCAAAAATTCGGATTGGGCTTGACGAGACGAGCAAGACGGTCGACGGCGCGTCGCCGGAGGAGGCTGCACGCGCCCCCACGCGCGGACACGCGCCGCCTGGGTGTCGAACGCGTGCCGCGCGTGAGCTCCACGCGCCGGGCACTCAGGAGGCGCGTGTGGGCGCGTGGAGGCTTCGATCGGCGCGTGTCTGGCGGCGTTGGACTCGTATGGTGATTTCCTATCTCGTGGTATATTTATTTTATATGTTTGATGGTTTTATTGATGTGAAATTGCATATGAAACCCTAAATACGTGTATTTTAAATGAATTTTTGCGTATTTTTCCTTGTATTTTTCTGTGATTTTGGAAATACAAGTGTTGGGTTATAGGTATATTATCACATAATCATTATAAAAGTGTTATTCATCAACAAAAATCAAACTTTATTGTGAACTGAAGCTGGCTTAATGCGATACAATTCATATGAGATTGTATTTGAGTTATGTATTGAGCTGATGAGAAACAACAAAGATTATGAAACTTTTGTTACTCAAGTATACTCCTTTACACACTGGTAATCTTTGAATGATAGACGACTTAAGGACTCGTGACCAAACTGATGTACTGATTAACACATCTGCTGAATATGGGTAATGCATATCAATTAAGTTACTGCATATTGTACATGAACTCATCTCGTCACTTGTTAATGTCTATCAAGTTGAATATTTTTTATGGTTAAGGAGTATGACAATATTTATGCAGAGCAATAGTATCTATTATTAAATTTTAGATATTTGGTTCTCTGGTTTGACTCAATTAATAGGCCACTGGTTGAAGTAATGATATTTGTTACCTAAAATTGATTAATAAATCAGTTGTTGGCCTTGGAGTCATTTTTGCCTTATGAACTCATGAGTGATAATGGATCAGCCGTCAAGCTTGTCGATTTGGTGTACCATATATTACTATTGATGTTAATTTGTGAGAGATATTTTAGATCAACATTTTTTTTTTTATGTTGTTATGGTAATATGTAATTGGGGTGCATAAGAAATGTTTTATTCTCTGCTATGAGAAGTTTCTTGTGTTAATGTAATCAATGATCTCATTGGAATCTGTCTAACAGGTTCGCTGTATATATATTTATATATACGTATGATTAATTTTTTTATTAATGAATAAAGCAATGTAATTAGCATGATATGTGATTTTGGTGATATGATGCCATTATCACTAAAGTTAAAATCACATATATATGGTGTATGTGAGGAGTAAAGCTTATATCCCTGGTATGAGAGAATTTCAATGATTCAATTGAGTAGTGACCGCCAAAGTGGCACGCTTGATTGGGTTTGAGAAATTTCGGTCTCGTATGATGATTGAGATATCTCCTGGTCTAATGCGTAATCATATTCCCAGAGGAGGTGATTGTGTATTAGTTCATGGAGGGATACATGATAGTGTGGTGGAGGAGTGACTGATTCTAGTGATTCATATGCCCAAATGTGATGAATTCACGAAGAATTGGTACATATTCTCATAACCCTTATCATGTGGGGAGTGTACAATTGCATGTCATGTATTCTGCCCAAAGGTGATTATGTGATTTTGCATGTAACTCTCTAGATGTGTACTTGTACGTCAAATTACACAATGCTCACATGATGCTAATTATATACTGCTTGTTTTTCAGTCACCTTTTCTGTAAATGGTAATTCCGTCATCATTGATGTTTTTTACTGCTTCAAATTTTAAGTTGTGGACATATGATTTGTTGCTTGAGAAAAGAGCAATTGAATTTGTTTATTGTCCATGAAGCGTTCCATTCTGGAACACTTGAAAAGAGATTTGCTTGCGGACTGCACTACTATAAGATGATGGAAGCCTTAGTTGCTTGAAATTATGTCTTATTTGTTATTGAAATTAGGACACATCTGCAAAAATTGTGTTTAAGTCCTAATGACATATACATCTCGTATATGATTAAAATGTTGTCAGGTTTAACAGTAATGAGTATTTTGGTAAGTATGACAATGCGAAATAGCTTAAAGGGTCATTTGTCAAATACTTTGTAGATTCTGGGGTGGTAATTTAATTACTATACCTGAAAATTCTGACAAAAAGATTTGGGCGAAAGGCATAAATGCACCATATTGAACATGGTGATGAGTATGATTAGTAAAATTAATTTATTTGGTCTTTTGTGGGCTGATATTATGAAAGCAATTTTTTTGCATATACAAAAGGGGTATTGATTTTATGACCCTAAAGAAGGTACAAGAATTATGGAATCACATACTCTAAAGTTTCTAAATATTGACGTAATTGTAGAGGATAGCTGCTCTCAGATTATTAAAGATAATAGTATGATGGAGGTTACTATGTTTTTGTCTTTACCTATACAGATAATTATGGAATCTCCTGTACCATAGACTAAACTTGTTGAGGTTCAATGTACTATTCTTGATATAATTTATAATGAAATTTCTTAAACCTCTCAAGTGCAGAATGAAGTAGTTGCAGCTTTATTAAGGAGATTTGTTAAGGAAAGACGATCAGTTATACCATCAGACTATATAGTCTATTTGTGAGAGCATGATTACAATATCCACTATATGGTTGATGTAATGACATATTTATAAATGTCGTTTCTTATTCTCAATTAAGTATGTGATTAGATGCCATAAAAGGCGATATACAATCTATGAAACATGTTTGGAAACTTACTGAGTTGTCTAAAGATTACAAGTTTATTAGTTGCAAATTGGCGTACAAAACTAAAAGAATTTCAAACAAAGATTGTGGAATTTAAAGCCAAATTTGCAACTAACGTTTTAACTCTGAAAGATTGATGGATTGTTTATAGTAAAAAAATAATTATTTCTTTAAATTTTCTTTTAGAGTGAACGTGGCATTAATAATTTATTTTGATATAAAGTTACGACAAATAGATACAAAATCTATATTGTGCAACTGGATGATTTTGCAGCAGATTCAAGTAAACTTGTGTATAGACTGAAAAGTTCTAATTCATGGTCTTAAGCAAGTTTCCAGATAATATTATTAAAGTTTCATAGTGTTGTTATTTTGGTCAATTGGGAACAAAGTAATTCAATATACTGCAAGGTCGGTGGGAGGAAATTTATTTTTTCTCATACTTTATGTACATGATATTTTGCTTACAAGTTGTGACCTTGAGACAATGCGAGGTCTCAAAGGATTGTTTTTGCCATATTATATTAGATTTTCTCGGAGGATATTTGCTGATTGTATATTGGGAATATTCAATATACATCATTGCAAGCCAGGAATTGCTCCTGTTGTTAAGGGTGATGGACTAAATCTATCACATTGTCCTTATTTAGATATTGAGAAAATCTAATTAAATGGTGTACCTTGTGTCAGTGCACTTAAAAGTATAATATATGCTCGAATTTGTACTAGACTAAATGTTGTCTTTGTGACGGGATTTCTAGGCAGATATCGGTCAAATTCAGGACATGATCACTGGGTTGCTGTCAAGAAGGTTTTAAGGTACTTAAAGAATACAAGAGATTATATGCTAATTTATAGACATGTTCAATTCTTGCAGTTAGTAGAGTATTTAGATGTAAACTTTGCTAGCTGTTCTGATGACATGCAATCAATAACGGAATACAGATTTATGTTAGTAGGAAGTGCAGTAAATAAAGTTCTTTGTTATCTTCTACTATGTATGCAGTGTTAGCAACATTCTTTTAGGTTGTTACTTGGGCTATTAGGCTCCAAAACCTCATGACGGAATTGATCGTTTTAACTTGATGGATAGACCCATACGGTTGTATTGAGATAACAAATTTGTAGTATTATTTATTTACTACAGAGGTCTCAAGGGGTCTAAATATATGGTGGTCAGATATTTTTGACCATAAAGAAACGGTACAGAAAGGTGACTTATGATATAACATATTTTCACAGATGATGTGGTTGCAGATCCACAAACTAAAGACCTACGCCCATGTATATTTTAGTAACATATTGTTAACATGGGCCTAGGAGTATCTTCGGATACTGTTGTTTAGTGGGAGCTATTTTGGCTTTATTCTGATAAAGTTCACATTTGTGATTCGTTACACTTAGTAACGGTTTGATGTGTATCAACTTTTGCATTCAATAAAATATTTTGAGTGTGTTGTTATTATGTTGAATACATATTGATAAAGTCTCAAGGGATTGTATAGACCTTGAGTGAAGGCTAGGGGCATCCGGTTATTAGCCTTGTGCATATGTCTTGTGATACATAAAGAAATGTTAACCATAAGGACAAGACATATGTGAGTTCATTGGAACCATAAAGCATTCTCTAGTGACACAAGTTTTTTGTGACACCTAAGGTAAGAGAATGGTGACTGACAAATGGGATCTCTTTATGAGAGACGTTATCCATTTGACACACTACCATATTGAATCCATATCAATAAAGTTGAGAATATTCGTGACCATGGAAGGCTCTGTGTGTATACATGCAGTTACCGCCATGATTCGGTGTTTAAGACTTTATGGGATAGGATTGACTATTAAGAATTATCTTTGGACCAATGCGCGCGCATAAGGTACGATTTCAATTAATATAGTCCAAATGGGAGAATGTAAGAGTTTTCCTAATGTGGACTACATTAACTGATGTTGTAATTTACTGTTTTTACGGTTACTGTAAAACAGAGCTGGTCTAAGGTGAGACAAAAGGTTTCTTAATTAGTCTAATATGGGGCTGGCTAGTGTCGGCCGAGTTGAGCCTGGCCCGTAATGAGGGGGCCTGGCTGGAAACTCTATAAATAGTGCTCAAGTCTCTCCTCTAACCTGAATTCTCACATGTATCCTTAGGGCGTTTACCTAATGCTAAACGTGAGGGGGGCCGCCTCATTGAGCCAGTGATACGAAGGGCAATAGAGGAGAAAGACTTGATGCGTGGATCCCTTTAATATATGTGGGTAATCCTTTTATGCTTCCGCTTTATGTTTGATGGATCCCAAAACAGGTGCATTAATCTTTCTACTCAATTATGCATGTTCTTGTTCTGGTTATGGAGATCTTGGGGTTGCGCAATTTGCATCTAACAGCCTCGACTAGTTTCCGAGCGGATGCCACGCTGAACCGCCCTTGTAGCCTCTGATCCATGATGCTCTCTATATACTCCTGTTCAATGAGAGGCGACACTGATTGGATGAGGTGAGTGCTGCTCTTCGGGCTTCTCATTATGGCCAAGTGGCTAGTGGTTAGGTGGTTGTGGTTGGCAAAGATTGTCAAAAGATGACTGGGTTTATAAAACAGATAGTATCACAATGAAAGAAATTCATTCTTCCTCTGCTTCATTATACAAGGGTTGACAGGGATAATTGACCAAGGCTAGCTATCAACGTCTTGATGGCTGTACAGTTTGGAGCCTTGTAAAGAGGGGCCAAAGTGTCAATTGAACTCACCATTCACTCATTTATTCACAAATCTATAAAAGCAACAACCCCAATACACAAAACTCTCAATTTAAAGTCACAACGGCAGACTTTGTTCATAAGTTTTCAAATCTGTTCGATCCAATAATCAACTTTACAAGGAAGGTGGACATGATAACCTTTATAGACAAAGTATGGTTAACGAGTACTAGGAACGCTATCAACATCAATTAAGGTCATCTCAAAAGACTCACTTCATCTCTTACTATTTCCCATTCCTTCTCTTCTTCCTGAACTGATCTCTGCCGTCAAGCATTCTTTTAGTTCCAACAGAACACGGTCTATGTCTGGCCATTGGACTGCTATCGTTGGCACACACAACATGGCTAATTCCACCGCTTTCCATGCAGAATTGATGCTGAATTGGTCATTTAACCTTGGATTGACAAGGCTCTGGATGTCCCCTCTTTCTATGAGTAGAGTCTCCCAGTGAAGTATGTGCATGCTGCTGCCCTCTGGACTTCTTCTAATGGCTGGGTGGCCTGTGATTAACTCGAATAAAACTACACTAAAGCTGTACACATTGCTCTTCTTGCCCAAGTTTCCAGATGAATAAAACTTCAGATTCAAAAGGAATCATTGCTTTGATCAGTAAAATGATACCCGAAATTGCCTTTCAAAAATGCACCTACATACGTGTATCCAACATAAACATGTACGAATAAAATGTATAGGCCTCTCGCGATGGTCTATATTAGTACGGTTATTCTGCTTCCTAAGTGGAATAGTATTTGTATTCAGAGTTGTCGGTTCAAGTTGCTTACTCCAGATCAAGATAACTAGGCGTTCCTGCTGGGCAAGTCGAAATATGAGACTGAAGCTCTGTTACAAATGCCTTCGAAAATCCAAAATCAACAATCTTCGCTTGCATGTTTTTGTTTAGTAAAATGTTGGGCGTCTTTAATCTCTATGGACAATGGGGGGTTTGCAACCATTGTGCAGGTACTTCAACCCCGCACCACCAGCTAAAAAGGAAACTTCATGAAATGTATTGTGTTGCTCAACTTGTGGAAATATGAACAAAGATTTCATCAATCTACTTTATGTACCTTGAGCTGCATGGATTACGATTTGAAGTCTCTAGCTCCAACTCAAAACATTCTGGTTTTGTGCTGCTTGAAAGTAGAGGATTAAGGAAGTATTCCAATCATGAAAGATATAAAATCTTGTTCACCATCTTATTCATTCATTGAGAAAGTTTAATTTTTATTTCCAGTGTGCTCTTAATGACTACGTAACTTGACCGATTAATCCAAAGGCCTGAACTGTCAAAGAACAGAGTTGAGATAACATATAACTCAACAGACGTCGTTCTGTCATATAATGAGTCTAAGCAATGCTTAATCTGGTTAGAATTTGGAGAAGGAAATATCAGGCAAACCTGACAAATGTTGCTGAACATTTCCATTGAACATAAATTCATAAATTAGTGCCGTGTTTTCATATTCTTCGCAATATCTGATAAGTGAAACCAGATTTCTATAGTGAATGACCATCAGGAGCTGCACCTGCACATCAAGGTTTCAGAGCTTGCCATGAGTGAACACCCAAAAAATCGAAAACATGACGTTGATTCTAGTTGCACTAAATTTTCGAATCTCTGCGTGAAACTCCTTGTAGTCTAGCTTTGATGATTTAGATAACATTTTTACTGCGACTTCAGTGCCCTCGTCAAGTTTGCCACAGTAAATTTTCCCAAGTCCTCCCTCTCCAGTTACTGTTCTAAAGTTATTGGTAATTCTTGTAACCTCAGTAGATGTAAAAGGTCAATTTTTTGACAACCTTAATGTCCCAATAGATCCTCTAGTAGTAGTAGTAGTAGTAGTAGTAGTAGTAGTAGTAGTAGTAACATCTGGAGAAATGAAAAGGTAATTAAGTAACTTGAACAGAGTTATCGAGTCATGATCTTCAGTTTGATCTTATATGCCTTCACTGCAAACAGAACTATTTTGAAGAAGTACGTAATGACTTATTGTAAGAGAAGACCGTGTCGTGGAAAACAAACCAGAAAGAGTGAAGCAAGTTACCTCAACCAAATGAAGTATAAACCAGAAATGACTTTATTTACACTTGTGGGTAAGCCATGTTGCAATTATGATATCATTAACCAATAATGTGTACAAAGTTTTTGAACATGAAACGGTGATGACATAGAAACGTGATTACTCGAGTGAGATCAAGTTGGTGTGTCATGTTCACTTTTCCCGGGCCCAATTGTGGAAAGGGCCGCGAGCAATTGGACCAGTTAAACCAGTTAGGGGTTCAAATCTGGACCGACAAAATCACATGTAAAACTTTTGATTTTCCTTGCACATGCAATAGGCAAAAGAGTTACTTTGGATTTGTCTTCTTCTGATTATCCACGATACTGCAAGAGCTCCCAATAAAATCAAGACCAGAACAGCTGCAACTGATGCGATGATTGGAGCAATAGAGATGCCCTTTCTCTTTGGCTGCACATTGCTGGTTGGACAATTGTCTGATTGGCAAAGATTTGAAAGCACGTGTGAAACGCGTGTTACTCGAATCTGTTGGGGTCGCTTCGAGGGTTGACGTGAGTGTCCTCTGCACGTTGCCTCTGCTTTTCCGGTGTCGGAGACTTGTTCTCCATGTTTCGTTCGGCAGCATGCTGATTGTCTTGAAGCGGTTTTTGGGTTTGGGCGTTTTGGCTTTCGACGTCATAGTTTTGATCGTGAGGTGCAGCTGTCGTCGTCGTCCTTGTGTTCGGATTCATTTGCGATCCTATGAAGTATAATGGTGAATCCAGTGCCGACTGTAAGTTGTTGAATCCTGCAAAAAAAAAAAAAAATGATGGGTTTATCTTCTTTGGATTAGAAAAAGGTTGGGTTCTTCTTGAGTGAAGCTGAGACACGACTTTCCTCGGTAACTTTTGTGACTTCTGCATATAAAACTTGTTGGGGATAAAATTAATCTGTGCATATGTAGGAAAAGCAGAAGCGAAAGCAGGCGTAGGACTACTTTCGAAAATCATCTTTTTACTATGCTTTCGTGTGCATTGACATATGAAGGACCACGAAATGCTTCATTGGATCTGATGGACTTTTTCGTAACAGGAGTCACTCTCCAAAAGCACTAAAGATTTCAGTGAGATGGTTGGGGATGGTTTCTGTAGAACTCTTTTGAGAATTAGGAATTCTATGCAATCCAAGTTGTAAGGTTGATTATTCTACCTGTGGAGTTTTGGTAGTTTGTTGTCTCGTAGCTCTATATAAGGTGTTTGAGCAGGACTACTTGCTTCTTTGCTTGCTTCATTTACCTTGTGCATAGCACACTAACCTGTCTTATGTTTTTTACTTGAAGCAGCCAATGGGCAAACTGCTAATGTAATAAATGGGAAGTCTATCACAAGAGCTATTAGAGCAGGAATAGCCAATGAAATTTGCAGAATGAAGGAAACCATTGTAAAATCCCCGGGATTGGCTATTGTGTTGGTTGGCGGAAGAAGGGATTCACGAACTTTTATTGGGGTCAAGTTAAAAGCTTGTGAAGAAGTTGGGATAACGACCTATGTAGAGGAGTTACCTGAAGAATGTACAGAAGATGAAGTTCTGCATGTTGTTTCCAGATTAAATAACAACCCATCAGTTAATGGTATTATTGTGCAACTCCCTTTACCACACGTAATTCCTACAGCTAGACTTATGCTTCATTCCCATTTCTCTTGAATCTCTTGGGTAATCTGTATCAAATGAGTCTGCTAATGCATAGTTGCCAATGGAACCTTCGCATGTTCTGACACATTCTGTAGAGTAATTGAATGGTTTAACCTGTACATAATCGTTTTTCAATACTATATCTTTTAATCTTCCATTGTGGAGGATGATGCAATGACTAGAGCTCCTCATTGAAAATTTCAACAACATATTACCATGCATTATTTCATTTAACACATCTTGTAAGGACATATTTACCATTATGCCACCTCAATGTGATGTTTGACCAGCATGTGGATGAGGAGAGAATCGTCAATTTTGTGAGCCCAGAGAAAGACGTGGATGGCTTCCATCCCCTCAATATGGGAAACCTTGCCATGAAAGGAAGGGAGCCACTCTTTATTCCTTGTGCTCCTAAGAGTTGTATTGAGTTGTTGTTGAGGTCTGGTGTGGAAATCATGGGAAAGAGAGCTGTCATAGTTGGGAGAAGCAAGATTGTTGGGTTACCCACTTCTTTGCTATTGCAGGTAAGCCCTTTTCCGTGGTTTCTGGTTGTTTAAGATGCTCTCAATATCATCCTCTTATAATGTATTCCTCTGGTAGAGGCACCATGCAACAGTCACCACAGTACATTCTTTCACCAAAAATCCAGAACAGATTACAAGTGAAGCCGACATTGTGATTGCTGATGTGGGGATACCCAATTTAATCCGTGGCAGTTGGCTAAAACCGGGAGCTGTTGTAGTGGATATGGGGACCAATCAAGTTCAGGTAGAAACACTGAAAGTCCAGCACCAATGGCATTATCAAACTGTATGGCCTCATTTGAATGCAAGTTTGCATTGTAATGTGCGTTGACCTTTATAAGTAAGATATAGGTTATAGGATGCTGTGGTCTCGATCTTTTCTGTTGAAAAAATTGGAAAAGCTGGGGCAGGACTCTCTTTATGAGGGACAATGAAAAAATTACACTAGGCTTTCTCTTGGTTGGCACTCATAACCTCTACCCTACACTTTGTGTCATAAGGTGTCGCGAGCTTAGACTTTCTACCTTAAAGCTTAACTCCATTCAAAAAAAGTATGGAAACTGGAGGGTGCAAAGATTAGCTCTTTTTGAAATCTCAAGATATATCACGGGAAGTCTTGAAATTTGGGGGTGTAGAGTGTAGGATCTATAGTTGGAGGCTGCCAAGGTGTAACTATGGAAAATTAGGGTGGTCTTTGCCATTTTGCTTTTTATTGTTTCAGGGTGTCTTGCATCTGTGATCTACTCAATGCATATGTGTAGATACACTGCACTATGCTCAGGAAAGAGATGTTTGAGGGGGAAGGCTTCAAAAAAGGTGGGTCTTTCAGAAGAGAAATGATGAGTGAACAATCAAGGATTGACAGAGGGCAAAGCCATAGAAGATGGAAGTCTATTGCAGGATTTCTCTATGAAAGCTTTGATTCATGGTCGCTAAAATTAGCAAATAAATTCAGAACTGTAAGGTCCTCACTCTGACAGAGGTGAACTTCAACTCCCCCTTAGGTTTGATGTATAAATGCTCATCAATGCTGATGATCCCATTTAAATAGCTGCTATGGTAGAAGTGGTCATTTAACAGGTGGTTTTCTGAGAACGAATGATAGTTCCTCAGTCCCACTTGAAAGAACTAGCTTGCTCTGCTCCATTTCCATTTTGAGCGATTTACTGTCAGAGAAGCTTTACGTGTTTCTTCTGGGTTTGACTTTGAATTAAGAGTTTGGAATGTCCAGGATCCTTGTGTTGATCAAGGTTTCCGCATCACGGAAGACGTTTGCTATGAAGAAGCAATCAAAGTTGTCTCGGCCATTACTCCCATGCCAGGAGGTGTGGGACCTGTGACAATTGCTATGCTTCTGTCTAATACTCTCAACTCTGCTAAGCGTGCATTCGAGTTCATATGAAAACTGAGGTTGGTCCCCTGGTATAATTTTTGTGAAGGCAAAGGTGTTTTCATTTTTCCTTGCCAATCTCTCTTTGTCAATGACAATCTTTGCAAAAATCTACAGTTTTCTTCTTTTCTGCAGTTCTATATTTCACCAATTAGATCCTGGCTTCTCGAAGCACTTAATCCCACACTTTCGTATAATGGTAATATAAAGAAAAGAGATGAGTATGTCATATGTAGAATGAGTTTGCTTTATTTGTAAGTTGATTCTTTGAACCGCTCAAAATGAATAATGCTACTTATACTGATACTGTTTCACAAATTGTTGCACTGGGTGATGTGGCATACTTTTGGTGGATCTTGAAGATGGCGCAGGCATGTTTAGAGGCCCATCTGTCATGTCGCTCTCTTCGGGCTGGAATTGAAAATCTGTTAAGTCAATTAGTATGACAATTTCGGTAAGCTATTCTTACTATACTTTGCAATATCGTTTTTTTTTTTTTTTAAATACTTTTCTTTACTTTCCAAGAACTTCCTTCCATCGGGGAAAATGAACCTGCAATGAAAGTAGCATGGTATAATTATTTTCGTTGGTGTGGGAAGTTTGGTGACTTTGATTGGTAAAAAAAGGTATACCGAGTGATAGATGACTGTGCCAAATACGCCTCCAGATTTCGTGCTCTTTGCTATTGAATCCCTCCTCTCGATTTCTCTTGTGGGGATGAATGATATATCCGCTTCTCAACATCACAGCAATGGCAAAGATTCTGAAGATGGAGTTCAAGCTGAAGCTGCATTTGGTGGGCTTTGATATGGACTTTAAGGCTCTAAAGATCTTGGGCAAATGCTGAAGCGTTGGGTGACCATTTTTGGGAGCACATTTGGAAAATGGTTGATATCATGAAAAATTCAAAATCGATGCATTTGTAACAAATTTACTCCAAATTAATTTAAACCCTAAATTGATATATTTATGACAAATTTACTCTCTATTAGTTTATGTTAAATTAGATTAATATAACGAAAAAAATCATAATTTGGTAAGTAATAAATGGAAGGTCGACTTGCCAACCGTATGTGTCATATAACTCAACAATGTGAGTCTCTTGATATGAGCCACAATTATTCTTATCGAGAATGCCAAGAGAGAGGACTACCTCGAGTGTGCTCCCATTTTTCTACTTGATTTTTCAAATTTTTTTTTTTAATTTCTTTTGGGTGAGTACTTATGCTCAAAAATACCTTAAATTTATTTTTGTGTTATTAAAAATATTTTTTTGTGTAAATTTATACATGCATATATATATATATATATATATATATATATATATATATATATATATAATTTCAATTTCACTTAAGACATATTTGTCACATTGATATTTGAGATTCTCATAATGAATAAATTTAAGATTTGTAGTCTCCATGGCATAAGCTTTCGGTGCCAACTATGACCTTATACTCCAATTATCATTAGGTTGCGTTTGACGATCATGATAAAATTCAAGATAAAATAAAATTTATCATATCCTGCGATTGATGTCTACTCAAAATAGGACAAAATTAAATATAAGAAGGATATAGACAAGATAAAATTATTCCATGAAGGAGATGTGATAAATGTGAATATGATTTCTAACATCTATAAAAAAGAAAGTTATTTTCCTGAAATAATAAAATTTTTAAATTAACAAATTTAAAATTATATTTCAACATAAATAATATTTAAATTCTAATATAAGAAATTCAAAAGATCAAAAAAATAAAATTTTATTTTTTTTAAATTTAATCTTATTTTTATTTATATATTCGAATTTAATTTTATCTTATAATATAAACTCAATATATAAATATGTATTTATTACTTATTTTAGGTGTTTTGGTATTTTAGGTATATTAGTATAGTTTTCTATTTAATAAAATTTTATTAAAGAATGATGGAAGGGAAAGAAAGAAATAAAAAAAGAAATTAATTAAAAAAGAGTGGAAAAATAAAATAGAAAAGTATATGAAAATGAATTAGACAAGAGTGTTGCGAGAGATTTCAACCATCTCCCTTCACAAACTTTATGGTTTATTTATTTATTTATTTATTGATATGCCATTTATACCTAACAATATATATCATATGATATAAATATATCTAACTTTATTACTGCAATCACAAAATAGTGGATATGGTATAATAAAATATCTTGGATTTCATATCATGTCTTATTCAGTCCTATATTTGTTAGAAATCTAAGTGACCAATTGCCCGCGGTGGTGCAGTTGGCTTCGGGGCTCTCTCCCCCTCACGAAGGGGAAGGGTCTGAATCCTAGAGGCGTTGTGTTCGTGCGACTCAAATGCGGTTGGGTCTGTGGTGGTGGCTCAGTCCGCCTCGGGTTTACGTCTAGGCTGCCGATCGACGGTGGTTCTCGGGTCATCCAAAAAAAAAAAAAAAGGTAGCCTTAACGTTCACGTGGGCCCTATGAAAAGGCCAATCAACTCCCGTCCGTCTAGTCATTAACTCGCGGTTAGCTTCTTGTATCTGTCTAGTCCTATGGCGAAGTTCTATGAAGCAGGAGACCTTGCTCTTCCTCCGATTTTCGAGGCCTTCTTGTTTCTCAATGACTCGCCAACCTAGAGTCGAGAAAGGTTGTTTTGTTCCATTCCACTTTCTTATTTGTTATTTTACTTTTGGTAGAGCTAATATTAATGGTGATGATTCAACTCAAGCGAGCGACCATCACTCGATTTTGATGCGCTACGTTCAATTTTCCACTTTTTCTGTGCCAATTACTTGATCATAGCTAAACCGAAGCATAGTTTCAGGAAATCTGCTGCGATCGTGAAGGGTGAAGCAGAACATAATTCCTTGGTCCATCAGGTTCCTTGCCTAGAAAGAGTTGAGCATTCCTTCAGCTCCCACAGCATGCGGTTTCATGTCCAGCCTCTCATTCGCAGTCATGGCCAAGCACGGCATTGCTGCCTTGACTAGTTTCCAAGCGGATGAGGTGCTGAACCGCCCTTGCAGCCTCTGATCCATGATGCTCACTATATCCTCTTGCTCGACCAGAGGCGATGCCGACTGGATGACGTGAGGGCTGCTCTTCGGGCTTCTCATTATGGTAAGGTGGCTAGTACTTAGGCGGTTGTGGTTGGCAAAGATTGTCAAAAGATGACTGGGTTTGTAAAACAGATGGTATCACAATGAAAGAAATTCTTCTTTCCTCTGCTTCATATACAGGGGTTCACATGGATAACTGAGCAAGGCTAGCTATCAACGTCTTGATAGCCGTACAGTTGGTAGCCTTGTAAAGAGGGGCCAAAGTGTGAATTGAACTCACCATTCACTTATTTATTCACAAAGCTATAAAAGCAACAACCACAATATAAAGCACTCGCAGTTTAAAGTCACAAGCGCAGACTTTGTACATAAGTTTTCTAATCTGTTCGATCCAATAATCAACTTTACCAGGAAGGTGGACATGATAACCTTTATAGACGAAGTATGGTTTAACGAGCACTCGGAGTGCTATCAACGTCAATTAAGGTAATATTAAAAGCCTCACTTTGTCTGTTATTATTTCCCATTCCTTGTCTTCTTCCTGATCCGATCTCTGCCGTCAAGCATTCTTTTAGTTCCGACAAAACACAATCTATGTCTGGCCTTTGGACAGCTAGCGTTGGCACGCACGACATGGCTATTTCCACTGCTTTCCATGCAGAATTCATGCTGAATTGGCCATTCAAACTCGGATCGACAATGCTCTGGATGTCCCCTCTTTCTATGAGTGGAGTCACCCAGGAACGTATGTGCATGCTGCTGCCCTCTGGACTTCTTATAATGGCGGGGTGGCCTGTGATTAACTCGAATAAAACTACACCAAAGCTGTACACATCACTCTTCTTGCCCAGGTTTCCAGATGAATGAAACCTGAGATTCAAAAGGAATTGTTGCTTTGATCAGTACAATAATAGCTGAAACTGCCTTTCAAAAACGTATCTACATATCAACATAAACATGTATGAATAAAACGTATGGGCCTCTCGCGATGGTCTATATTACTACAATTATTCTGCTTCCTAAATTGAATAGTATTTGTATTCAGAGTCATCAGTTCGAGTTGCCTACTCTGGATCGAGATAACCAGGCGTTCCTGCTGGGTGAGTTGAAATATGAGACTCAAGCCCTGTTACAAATGCCTTCGATAATCCAAAATCAGCAATCTTCGCTTGCATGTTTTTGTCTAGTAAAATATTGGGCGTCTTTAAATCCCTATGGACAATGGGGGGTTTGCACCCATTATGCAGGTACTCCAACCCTGCACCAACGGCAAAAAAGAAAAAGAAATGTCATGTGTTGCTCAACTTGGGGAAATGTGAACAAAGATTTCATCAATCTACTTTATGTACCTTGAGCTGCATCAATTGCGATTTGTAGTCTCTGGCTCCAACTTAAAACATTCGCGTTTTGTGCTGCTTGAAAGTAGAGGATTAAGGAAGTATTCCAATCACGAAAGATATAAAATCCTGTTCACCATCTTATTCATTCGCTGAGAAAGTTAATTTTTATTTCCAATGTGCTATTAATGACTACCTAACTTGACAGATTAATCCAAACGCCTGAATTATCAAAGAACAAAGTTGAGATAAAATATAACTTGACACATGTCGTGCTGTCATATAGTGAGAGTCTAAGCAATGCTTTATCTAGTTAGAATTTGAAGAAGGAAATATCAGGCAAACCTGACAAATGTTGCCGAACATTTCCATTGAACATGAATTCATATATCAGCGCCATGCTTTCATATTCTTCGCAATATCCAATGAGTGAAACCAGATTTTTATGGTGAACGACCATCAGGAGTTGTGCCTGCACCTCAAGGATTTAGAGCTTGTCATGAGTAGAACACCCAAAAAATCGAAAATGTGACATTCATTCTAGTTGCACTAAATTTTCGAACCTCCGCGTGAAACTCCTTGTAACCTTGCTTTGATGATTGAGATAATATTTTTACTGCGACTTCAGTGCCATCATCAAGTTTGCCCAAGTAAACTTTCCCAAATCCTCCCTCTCCGATTACTGTTCTGAAGTTATCAGTAATTCTTGTAACCTCAGTAGGTGTAAAAGGTTGATTTTTTGACAACCTGAATGTCCCAATAGATCCTCTAGTAGAGTTGGTAGTCGTAATAGTGGTAGTAACGTCTGGAGAAATGAAAAAGGTAATTAAGTAATCTGAATAGAGTTATCGGGTCATGATCTTCGATCTGATATTTTATGCCTTCGCTGCAAACAGAACTATCTGGAAGATGTATGTAATGACTTATTATAAGAAAAGACTGTCTCGTGGAAAACAAACCAGAAAGAGTGAAGCAAGTCACCTCAACCAAATGAAGTATACCCAGAAATGACTTTTATTTACACGACTTGTGAGTAAGCCTTGTTGCAATTATCATATCATTAACCAACAATGTGTGCAAGTTTTTTGAACATGAAACGGTGATGACATAGAAACGTGATTACTTGAGTGAGATCAAGTCAGTGCGTCATGGTCACTTTTCCCAGGCCCAATTGTGGAAAGGGCCACGAGCAATTGGACCAGTTAAACCAGTTTGGGGTTCAAAACCCGACCTGGACTGACAAAATCACATGTAAAACTTTTGATTTTCCTTGCACATGCAATATGCAAAAGAGTTACTTTGGATTTGTCTTCTTCTGATTATCCATAATACTGCCAGAGCTCCCAATAAAATCAAGACCAGAACAGCTGCAACTGATGCGATGATTGGAGCAATAGAGATGCCCTTTTTCGTCGGCTGCACATTGCTGGTTGGGCAATTGTCTGATTGGCAAAGATTTGGATTTCCATCTAACCTGTCAAAAAACATCGACAGTACATGTCACAGCCGAAAGATTAGCCCACGAATTCATGGATAGCCCACCCTCTGTATGTATTACATGCATAAGTCGATCAAACAGAAAACTAAAAAAGAAAGTACCATTTCCATCTTTTTCATTCTTCAGTGAGCAGAAACGTACAGAAAGAAGAAGCAGACTGTATAGACAATAATAAGCGATTAAATGTAATATTACAACAGTGTGGCAATGAGCGAACCTTAGTAGCAACGTGCCATCTGCCTTCTTCTTCAAGAGAGTTTGAGGAACAGAGCCGTTCAAGTTGTTTCCGCTTAAATTCCTGCTAGTATTCATATTAGAAGTTGATAGCCATTTACTTGAGATAGATAACTACATATAATCTTTCCATTAGAAGCTCAGTGACTCACAGAACTTTCAAGCTCGGCATTTGTGATAAAAACTCAGGTACGGACCCAGTTAACGAGTTGTTGGATAAATCCCTGAAATTAAGCCAAGAAAGTACTAAGAAACTTCATAAGCATATACTTATCAAAATGCATAAAACAGGATACGGTAGATAATGAACATCATGCTAATGATAAAGAAGCGTGTCGCTTTTTTGGGCTAGTGTTTTCCATTCTCTTTCCGTGCAAATTAAGTAAACAATATGAAAGAAATTCTACTGCGCATACAGGGATTCGACTGCTGTCAAATGGGAGATCAATGTATCTATCCGTCCTTTCAGTCCACTAAAGCTCAGGTTCCTGCACATCCGCAGCTAACTTTATAAGAGTAAATTCCCACTGGTTAAAACTTTTACCATGGAAGGCTTTAATATAGAGACTTGATTTTGGAAAATATTTCCTTGATCACATGATGTATTACCGATCTGTACTAAGTTGTTGAGAAAACTTTTCTTTTGAGACTTGTGGGGTTCGTATGCAGCATGTTTACAGAGAATATGTGTAGTCGTGGACTTACAACGAGATGATTCTTGGAGTATAATCGTAGCTACAATGGAGTCCGCTCCACGAGTACTGTCTAGGAACACATGGATCCCCCTGCCAGCTAGCTCTGATCACCCCATATATTCTCTTGACATCATACATAGCATTGACTAAACCACCACGTAAAGAGCTACAATCATAAGGAAATCAAAGAGAATTGAAAAATAAATAAATAAGTGGAGCATAGACGTATACATACAGTCATCAAGAAAAGTTGGTTGATTTGAAAGTTGAGCCACGGTGAAAATCTCGACGGCATTGAGGAGAGGTGGCAGAGTAGAGCGGGCTGTCGCCTTTATAGTCAAGTTCAAAGATGGTCCACCTACGGGAGATGAGTTTACGGTCACCGGCTTTAGGTTCTCGAGCATGACAGTTGTCACGGATTTATTTTGTACATATACCGTGAGTTCTCGGATATCGTTCTCTTGCAGTTGCAATTCCACAAAGTGAAAGCATATAAACCAGTCACTAGAAGAGTTGTCTGATGACCATTTCAGAATCAAAGGATAAGTGACATCTTGTGTTTTTACGGCGGTCATCAAAACTTCAGGTGGAACTTTAAAGGCATCATCACTTGTACTTGTCTCGATGGTTGTCACGCTGTTGACTGATTGGAATTTTTCATAAGTCTGATTTGCCCAGATGCGATCATATACATCTTGTGGATGCCTAATCATGCCAATGCCAGTCAAATGATCATAACAGTAAGTGCAAGATGATGAACAAGTCGACACAAATTGGTTTGGTAAAAACATGTTTTCTAAAGTTCACGCTGTTGCACTATAGTGCGAAAATACAAGTCTATTAAAATGTGAACACACTAACATGTCATTTACTGACTGATCAATGCGGTCAACATTCGCATATCATGGGCAATAACAAAGAAAATCACCTGTATGTGTCTGTGCTCCCTAAATTTAATCTCCAGTTGGTTACAAGTGCACCAGAGTTGATTTGGTAAATCGAGTTATCCAACAACCGCAAGTCGAGAGCTGACAAGAATGGAACTCCTGAGCCGATATTCACCAAGCAGACTTGTATATAGTCTCTTAGAGGAGTGTAAATAATCTCTTCGTATGTCCAAGACGAAGAGTTCACCGTGGCCCAATAGTTAACATCAATATGGAGGTCAAATACCGGGGTTTGATTCTTGCCATCATAATTCCCATACCAAAATGAAGCCCTGACCAAAAATGTGTTGCCCTTTCCTTCATTTGGCTTTAATGTGTAACAATTCCTTTCTCCAGTGGGGAAGATCCTAAGATTCTTTGATTGTTGTTCGTAGTTGGTTTGGTTGGACACCAGCATGTTTGTTCCGGAATCTACAAACCCAGCATCGGCCTTGTAGTATATCTTGAGATGATCGTCATAGTAATCATTAGGTATCCCGCAATCGATGCTTATGAAACCTATGTCAAGGTGAAATCAGAGAAAGTCACTTACCCTTCACTATTTATTAATTTGAAATATAAACTGTGTTCATTTTTTTTTTTTTTTTTATTCTTTACGATGTCCCTTAAATTTTGTTATCTAACCTTTTTACAACCGTATCAACTAGATGGATATTTCAGCAATGAAAATTACGTCAGTAATAATTGGGCTGGGAATTGTAAGTTAAAAAGAAGTTTTGATGGACAATTTGATGGTAAAGGCACCTGTGAAAAGCTTGAAAATAGAGATGTCATCTGAGCCAGAGGATGCTACACTGGGGGTGCGTTTGTTTAGAGTACAATAAATTATTTGGATAACAATTTTCTGAAATCATCCTTTATACTACTTATAAAAAATATTTAACAAAAATATTTCTATCTTTTACGAAAATATTTAGATATGTATTATTATTGATAATAAAGATATTTTTCATTGACTAATTATTTCAAGCAATACAAGCAATTATTTTTAGAATAATTTTCAAATAATCTATTTTCAGCAAAATAAACGGAGCCTAAGATTCGTAAATGTCTCCTAGAGAATCTTGAACATCCTTTACTTTGCTAAATTGCTAAATTTTAGCTCAAGAGATTGCTCTGCGTAGCTCTGAAACCGTGAAAGCTTCTTGACCTCTACTCTGCCTAAATACGAGGCGCTCAATTTTGAAATCAAAATGGAGCACGACTACATTTAGTCTTCCGCTTGAAAGGTCGATGGCTAACGGAAAGAAAAGATAGGTAAACATTGAATCCTCATTGTGCCCTTTTCTTGAGTACCGTTTCCTTTTGTCTCAACTCTTCACAATTCAATCATCACCATGCGCGCACGCGAGAGAGACGAGGGAGAGAACCTAGATTTTGTTGCCTGCGAGTGATGACTCCTAGAGCTAGACAACCAATCAAGACAAGCAACATCTTGAGGGTCTTTCATGGCATATCAAAACCATCTCCGTTTCAGAGAGAGAGAGAGAGAGAGGAAAGGTGTTCCTGGACCCTTATTCGATTTTTTTTTTTTTTTTTTAAATTTCAACCTTGTACCCTTATTCACTAGGCACACTTGTATGTAGTCTCTTGGGGCAACATAACGATTTTGCTCCACGTGTAGCTTGGCGAGTTCACCGTGGCCCAGCCGGGGCCATTCCTTTATTATCCTAATTCCCATAGTCAAAGGTTGCCCTAATCAAGTACTTTCTATTCTTGCCTTGCCGTGGTTGAAGAGTAGCAATTCCTAGTACCATTAGGAAAGTTTCTCAAGTTCTTCAATTGTTGCATGTTGTTGTAGATGAGATTACTAGGGACTTGCATGACCTTTCCGGAGTCTACAAATTCAGTATCAGCCTTGTGGGATATGTTGAGAATATTATCATGGTAATAATTCGGCACGCCACAATTGATGCTTATGAAATCTATTGTTAGAAATAACCAATATATATATATATATATAGTTGAGTTTTTCTCGAGAACGATGTTCTTTGAAACTGATACTGATTATATTATAAGTAAACCTCTTGAGAGATTTTGTAATAAGTGTGAAACTTCATAAAGCACAAATTAATCTCTTTATGCTAAGTGGGGGACTATAGTTTAAATAAGAAGAAAGAAGGCCGCTTTACATGTGACATGCCTCACTTATCCAGTATCAAATAATTCAAAGTAAGAAGCCTGCAATATTAGCTTTTGTTTAGTTTAATGACCTTATCTTAAATGGTTAATCGACAAACACGATAAAAACATTGCAAGGAAAAAATCGATGTTATATCAAACCACGCATTGAAAGGAAAACCTGGTTAATCGACAAACACGATAAAAACATTGCAAGGAAAAAATCGATGTTATATCAAACCACGCATTGAAAGGAAAACCGACTTGATATGTTCTGTGCATATGAAATAAAATCATATTGGTTATGGGAAAAACTGATGATATATACGTAAGGTTTGAGAGAGAGAGAGAGAACCGGATTGTCTTGTCCTAGAACAAGAAGTACGAGAGATAAAAGAAATGACACGCATCAAGCCTTCATAATTCCTTCACAAGTATGAACTTGCCAGCTTTGTCTTCCCTCTGTGTGTGTGAGAGAGAGAGAGAGAGAGAGACAGACAGAGAGAGAGATACCTGGATTTTGCTGGGCTTGAACCAACAGGACAAATCCTAAAGCTACAGAAGCAAGCAAAGAAAACGAGAAAGCTGTAGTTAATCTTCCCATAGTGATCGAGCAGGGGAGATGGTTGAAGAGAGAAGTATGCAAAAGAAATGCCTGCTCGCAGTATATTAATATCACGAGCTCTGGATGCGACAAACGGACCCCATCCTAGCGGCTACGGCTCAATATATACATTACTACTAAGTATTTTGTATCCTCATTTTCCTTTTGGGCACTTTATATTCATGTAGGAAAAACAGTTTCCATAGAAACTAAAGGTGCGTTTGGTAACGTTTCTAATATGGGGAATAATTTTATTTTTTTTAGAAACAATTTTTTCTATATTCGTTCCTAGAAACAATTTCAGAGTATTTGAATGCATTTGGTAACTACATAAAATTTCTGTTCCTGGGAGAGAAGTGCATTTGGTATGACTTCCTTTATTTTTGTGACTTAGAATTTTTTTAATTTATTAATAATTTTATTACATTCTTCTTTTTTTCTTTTCTTTTTCTTCTCCTTCCTCCAGCCGGTCACCATTCGACGATTGGCCAAATAAGGGTCGGTGACCTTGAGGGAGCCTTGCCATGACTAGGCGAGGCTCCACCTCGCATTGGCTGGGTGAGGCTCGACTTCACTAGATCTGGGCAATGTCAAGCCTCACCCAACCATCAAAAGCCTCGAGGGAGCCTCCCTAGCCATGCCGAGGCTTGGGAGGGGGGCGGGGCCTCGTCGGTGGCCAATGAGCTTGGGGCGACCTCGTCTGGGGGCTAGTGAGGCTCGGCAAGGTCACCGAGCCTCGTTGGTGGCCGACGAGCTTGGGGCGACCTCACCAGGGGTTGGTGAGGCTCCAACAAGGTCACTGAGCCTCGTCTGGCTAATCGCTAATTGGCGCCGAGGTTGGCGACTGGGTAGGGGATTTCTAGGGTTGTTCTAGGGTAAAAGAAGCAACCTTTTTTTATTTTTTATTTTTTATGTCTTGTTTTTATTTCAAATATGTTCTTGGGAACAAATTTGTTCCCAAGAATAAAAAACTTACCAAACACATTTCTGTTCTATTTATGCTCCCGGGAACAAAAGAATAGAAACACTTATTCCCGAGAGCGTTATCCAATGCAGCCTAAGAGTTTGATATATCTAGACAACAAGATCATAAATTTCATAAGTTTAAATCCAACTCAGCATAAATCCTAGCGTAATTATTTCTATTTTGGAAGGCATATACGGGATTGACTCGTATTCAGACGATAATTATTGGAAATTAGCTTCTTATTCTAGAAGAAATACTAAGAGGATGCCCGTGGTTGACGGAGTCATGGCTACAATACAAGAAGACCAAGACTTGTAGATGGGTCTTCGTCCACATATGAATCCAAGTCTAAGTCCCACAATTAATTTCAATGGACCACTTTTGATTGATGACACTTGGACCTTTGGTTTGCAATCACGTCGGTATTCCCCTCAAAGTGTGGAAGAAAAATATTCACTTGTAACTTGGGGTCATGATGTGACATCCCAAAATTTCGGAAAAAGAAATTATTGGATGAAAAATCGAAGATTGGAAGAAAAAGAAAAATGATAACAATATTATTATTATTTCTCTCTATCTCTCTCCTCATTACTCTCCTTCCCCCAACGTCCGCCCCACTCCCCACGTATCTCTCTCTCTCACATTTTCTTTCCCCCTCTTTCCACGCAATTTCCACCCCCTCACTTATAGTAACTTCTTCTTCTCTCTTTCTTCTTTTTCTCCCTCTCTCTCCCACTTTTCCACCCCCTCACCTACGCCACTCTTCTGCTGCAATTTCCCTACAATTTTCCTGTAATTTCCCCTCAACTCCCCCCTTTACTTTGTTGTTTCTCTCTCCTCTTCCCCCTTTCCTCCCTCTCGACCACCCCCTCCCTTCTTCCTTTTCTCTTTCTCTCTTGAGTTTCTTTTATGCTTTTGCTTCCAAAACAGCACCGTGTGCTACTGTTTTTGCCCCAAGCTAGCCACCATCTTGCGCCATGGGCGTGGGCCATCACTGTCCGCAAGCCGCTGAAGAGCCGCACCACCTATCTGTGAGCCGTCAGCCCACCGTTCTTGCTAAATCAGAAACCACCTCCGTCCAGACTGACTTTTGCCTAGCGCCTCCATGACATTTTAGACATAACCATGCATAGCCCTCGCCACCGCCGCCGTGCTCATGTCGTCGGAATTGTCGTTGGGGTGAGTTTAGCTCTTAATCCTTTGATTAGTGCCTAAACTTGCTTAGGAGGTTGATTATGTTTAAGATTGGTTTAGGTTGGCTTAAATAGAGACTAGCGATGATCCATAATGGTTATATTAGTATTAGAATTGGTTAATATTAGTCAAATTAGAGAGATTTGCATCGTTGGGGATGATTTGGGTGAAAACAAAAGCTGTTCGTCAGAACTGGTTCCTGGAGGTCTGCTGTTTGTAATTTTTGTAGATTGAAATTGGTGGCAAATCTGAAGCCGACATCTTCTAGAGAAATGTTTTAAACATCCTAAGCTACAACATATATTTTTCTTAATATTTTTAGGAACTTAGAAGCAGGAGATATTAGCTCCGCCATTTTCGAACAGAACTGTAATTTTTGCTGGAACTGGTGACCTTTAAGGATTCTAGGGGTTTTTATCGACTCTTGGAATTCGAATTTTAAAATGGTTTCTTCACAAATTTTTTTTATCACCTCTTATAGTTTAACATACTCAAATTTAAATCAAATGGACGTGTTTAAGAGCTCGAACCAAACTGATTTTGGAAAACTGACTTTTTGAGAACGGACCAAATTTTGATGCTGGATTGAGTGAATTATTGGGCCGAATCTAGAGGGATTTGGGTCTCAATGTCTCATGAAAAATGTTTGTTTACATTTCCTTTATCACATACTCAAATTTGAGAATTTTCCAAGCTTGATTGGTTAGGTTTTTTGATTTAAATTTGGAGATGCGCGAAGGCATAGTTTCTGCCAATTATGACCAATTTTAGTTTAATGATGGTTCTCGATGCTTTGCTTCCTTTAATTAGTGTTTTTAATGACTTGTGGATTTAATTGATTAGTTAGTTAATCCGGAAATTTTACTATTCACGAAACATTGTTCACGCGTACTGTTCACGTGCACTGTTCACCTGAGAATGAAAAGTGATCTAATTTCATGTGTATTGATTTTATGAAGTGAATGGATGTATAAATGCATAGGCATCCACGTGAATTGGGTGATATTTTGTGCAATAGTATGGTGATTGGAAACTGTTGGCATTTAGTTAGAAAATACCGAGTGTCGGGTTTTGGACATCGAAAGTGTTTTTAAATACTATATCAAACTATGAGATTTTAAAGAGATGACACAAATTTTCTGGTTCGATCTGATCATGTGCCCACACACGATTATTCTACTATGCATTTCTAATATGAAGAAAATAGGCCGGGATTACCATTTTAATTGAGGTATTTGAGTGCGATGCACGGTATCCTGGGATGAAATTGAATGAATGCATGAATGATATAAGATGCCGTCATGAGCCTTTGGGACCGGACGATGCTCCTTCGGGAATACCCCATGTCAATGGATGCCAGTTGCAGTGGATGCTGGGCTGATGCTCCCTTCGGGAATGTCCCACGTCAACGGATGCCAGTCAAGTGGAGGCTGGACCGATGCTCCTATATGGAATGCCGTCTAGATGTAGAGATGTAGACGTTGCCGTGCTCGATGATGCGAGACAATGCCTGGTTATGTCGGAAGACTGTTATTTGTTGCATTGACTGGAATCTATGTGATTGATCAATGTGTGCTGTGTGGCGCACTAATGTGCAAGAACACATGAGAATCATGACATCTTTAATTCTAGTCATGCATGAGTTGAGCACACTGTTTACGGCACACACGCACGAATCAATAACGCATTTCACATATGCTTCTGTTGTGCTAAGAACAAAGCCTTGAGGGGTGGCTCGATTGGGATGGCGGTTCGTCCGCGCTAGTGTAGGGCCCAAGGAGGCAATATTGGGCTAGGATGAGGGATGGCGGTGTGTCCGCACCTCTACCCCAGACAACGCGTTCTTGTGGCAATAGCCAGGTGAGATCGCTTGTAACACGATTCGTATGTGATTGATGAACTGCATCATCTAATGGCCATGTGCACTGTGTGTATCGTGCTGAGTTATGATGTGCAAGGTATGGCATACGAGGTAAGATTGCATGTGAACCAATTATTGATTGTTGATTGTTAATCTTTGGTTTGTTTGTGGGATGGTTCTGAAGAGATACCCTGAGTTGAGTTGGTGTACTAATCGGGGGACTAGGGGAAGAACTCGCTGAGATTTACATCTCATTGGTTATTGAATAACCATTTTCAGGTCCTCGGTGTGAAGAACCCAGAACTTGAAGCGGAAGGGTCAAGAGCATAGGTGGCTTAGTAGTCCTTTGTGAGATAGACATTCTGTATAAGCTTGAGATGTTTATGAAAGTGTATTTGATTTGAAACCGGTCGTCCTACTTTTCTATCCCATGTTTGTTGTTGTTAGGGGATTAATTAATTTGCTTTCGCATGTGCAATAAAATGAAAAGGGTCGACGACGAGTCATAGGAATGTCACAAAATTCTATTGATCATTGAGGGATGTGTGCGCACTCGAGGTTCGAGGCGTGACACATGAAGCATGTATGCATCGATATGTTAGAAAAAGAAACGCAGTCCTATTGGGTGCCCCATTAGGGGAATACTGAGGATGACTCTCATTGGTGGAAACGCCTCTTACCTACTTGCCACGGGCACCTCAACCAACTTGAGTAGGATAACACCCCCGGTTGAGGAACTTGTCAATAGACAGCTTTTGATTGATGACACATGGATCTTTGGTAAATTTGGAAATGTATTATCATGTCACATGCTAATTTCTTTTAGGGTACGGCTAAGCTAACCGTTGACGGAGTGACAGTTAGCTTCTGTCAACGGTCAGTTAAGGAGCACAAACCTTTTCAACGAGTTCCTATCTTTTACCCTTTAATTTTTTTAATTTTCTTATTGCAAGTTTAAATTGAGAGATAAAATCGTAAGAGGGCCAAGACAATCAATTTTCATGAATATGATGAAAGAAAAAATAAATTAGATATCAAAATATAAATAATTTTACAATGCAACTTGATTTTTCTTTTTTGTTCTGGAGTCAATATTCCCGTATTATGTAAAGAGTCTAGTGCCTTGAGGAGTTGTAAAATGATTATAATTGAGTACAACTTTTGTTATTTCCCACTTATGAGGCCCAACTATTTATATTCTAACCATTGTTGGACAATCGAATCTTTTTCCGGGTCGTGACTTAACCAACTCCTTTTCGATCTTGTACTTTTGACAATTGCAAACAAAGTACTGCACCACATTTTTCATCGCTACTTTTTTTTTTTTTTTGTACAAGTTTAACATTCTAATGCCAAATCCCTCTTCTTTAGCATAATTGTTATAAAATGCATAAACCTCATCATAAAAATTAAACTGCATACCTATGTGAGGTTCGATTTTCACGTTGTCCGGTATCGTGATGCTTTCATAATTAGCATCTTCGGTTGCATTGATCATCTTGTCTTCATTATCGCCATTATTTTCATTGGCGAAGTTGCTTTCAATTCAAACTCTATCCGTTTGAATGAGATGTCGAGGAAAAATTAAGAATTATATGTCTAAAATATATGGATACAAACTAAAATTCAACAACAATGAATACCTCTTACTTTCTTGCAATAAGAAAAGTAGAGATTAATGAACCTTTCTCCACAGTTATGACTTATTCAATTACAAAATCATACAACAATAAAAGTTCAAAGCATACAAGATAATTACACATTCTGCAAAAAAAGAAAAAAAAGAAAAGAACATAATTACATTCCTATTTTTTGAGTTATTAATTTTTTTTTATTTGGGAACAATATTTACATAATTTTTTTCCTTGGACAGAGAATAATATTCACTATTTTAAAAGTTGCAACTGAATTCTTTATTTATTTCTCACTATTTGAATAGATATAGATTGAAGATTATCTTTATTAGATGAAATTGCACTTACCCCTGTCATGGGAGAAACTAGAGACGATGAAGTAAACTGACTAGAATCTATTGGATAGACAAGCTATGGGTGTTATTCAACTAACGTTGGCTCATAACATCGCATTGAACATCATGAAGAAGAAGGCCATTGCAGGTTTGATGAAAGCCATATCGGATATGTACGAGAAGCCTTCTGCGATCAATAAGGTTTTGTTTGATGCAACGTCTATTTAACTTGAAGATGAGTGAAGGTGTATCAATTGCAAATCATATTAATGAATTCAATGTGATCGTTAATCAATTGAGTTAAGTTGAGATTGACTTTGAAGATGAGGTATGTACTTTGATTCTATTATCCTCATTGCTTGATAATCGGAATACTATCATTATAATTGAGGGAAGTACATTATCAGTGCCAAAAGTTGTGTACGGCGCTCACTTTGGTGCCAAAAGTTTTCGTCGAATCACTTAAGTGCCAAAAATTTTGAAAAACGATCATTTCAGTGCCAATGCCGATCTGGTTAGTTGGAAATCCGACGTGATAGTTTTTTTATTAATTTTTGAAGCCGATATGGATCGTCGTAGAATAGAATCAGCATACAAACAACAAAACGACGCCGTTTAACGTCTTTTCCCCAAAATAAGAAACCCTAAATCCCCAAATTCGACCAGAACCAGAAGTTGAAAACCCTAAATCCCCAATTCAATTAATTCGAGTGCATACTTCGATTTTATCCCAAAATTATCAGCTCGCTCTTGCAAATGGAGGGCAGAAGCTTTAGCAACAGCTCACATTCTTATATAATAAAAAAAAACGTATTAGATGGTGATTGTTATAGTTATTGTGGGTTATCGAGTCTGAGAAGAACATCTTGGATTCGGTTGAATCCCGGGAGCAGATTCCATGTGTGCGGCAGATATAGAAAAGGTTCGAAGTGCAAATATTTCAAATGGGTTGATAGGAAATTCTTTGATCGAGCGACATAGGTGAACATAGAGTTACTTGAAGGCCGACATCAACCTCCACCAACATTAATGGACGAGTTGGAGGATGTTAACTCAATGCAAGCTCAAATGAAGGGTTTAATATTTCTGATCGACCATTTGAAGAGGGAGGTTTCAAGGCTGAAAATTGAAAGAAACTTTTATCAAACATTGATTGCGTTGTTATTCTCTTATGTAGTTTATTCAAATGTTAAGTGAAGTAATGATAAGAAGTTTATATGTCTACCATAGTCGAAGATGTGAAAATAGAAGTAAAATGTGTTTTTGCTTTGCTGCAATTTTTGTATTGTTCATAAGGTTTTGTTGTAATCTATGGTAAAAATGGAAGGTTGCAGTTGTAATGCATTAGTTGTAAGTACTTAAAAGTTTTTTTGGTTAAGTTTTATTTCAAATATAATGGTTTGCTGCATTTTTTATTTGGTATGGTTTGCTAGTTTGCTGCAATTGCAAACCATGGCAAAATGGAAGGTGCTTTTGGAATGCATTAGTTATGAGCACTTAAAAGTTTTATTATTTAGTTGTGTATTGTTAATGTTTTTTTTTTTTTTGGTTAGTTTTTGCTTCAAATATAATAGTTTGCTGCATTTTTTATTTGGTAATGGTTTGCTGGTTTGCCGATTTGCCGGTTTGCAGCAACTGCAAACCATGGTGAAATTAAGGGATGGTGGCAAATTCACAATTAATTATTTCAATGCCATAAGTTGTAAATAGTAATTGCTTGAGTGCCATTTTTATTTTTATTTTTTTTATAAAAGTGATTATTTAAGTGCAAATTGCGATTACAAAGTGATCACTTGTGTTGCATAAATTTTTTTAAAAAAGAACATATTAGTTTCAAATGTCATTTAACTTGCACCAGCCATGCTGCATCTTGCATCTTGCTGCACCAGCCCATAAAAGTGTTGATGCAACAAGATGCACTAGCACTCAAAATTGCATCTTGTTCTTACATCAGCACACACAGTTAGAACCCCACAAATTTATTAGCATTCATAACTTCAACCAGCAACAGTATATGCACACATCTAAAAATAATATTAACTTCATAAGAGCATTGCACCAACAGCAAAAAAGTATACAACATAACTGATAACTGTCTTGCTAATATTACTAGCTGAAGCCAACACAAGAGAAAATAACAAAAACAGAAATAGCTATTGCCATTGACATTGATTGATTGTTTACGAAAGAAAAACATGTCTAACTTCACTCCCCAATCACTGAAGGTTTAGCACCCTCTTAAAAAAAAAAAAAAAGAAGACAATGTCAATATGTAGGTAGCAACTACCATCAATGATATAATATTTAGCACCCTTCTAAAAAAAGAAAACATGAAAGGAGACCATGTCCAGCATTACATAAAAAGAGACTATGTGTAGCACCCTCCCATAAATCAATATGGATAACACCTCGATCTCCTTTTCCTATTGGAGCTTTGAATTGATTCATAATCCGAGCACTCTTTCGAATTGGATGTGCAGGTCCTTTAACTGGGCTTTTTGTCACCTCATTTTTGTTATTTTTTACAGTGGCTATTTTTGTTCTAGCATGTATCATGTGTTGGTCCATATCATCACTATTGCTCACAATCGTTAGTTGAGATAGAACTAGTGTTGGGTTCTTTTTGGATGGCTGTTTTGTAGCTATACTCTCTGTCTTCTTCTTTGGAGCACTCTTCTTTGGTTGCGTCCTTGATTCTTGAGTTGGCCCACCTTGAGAGAGAAGTACCTCTGAAGTTCTCCCAGGCTACAAGAATATAACGATATTGCCAACAAAATGAATTGAAGTACAACAAATTAAATGCATGAGGCCTACAAATCTTACATTCAAAATAGTCATTCAAGTATGTTCATTTGTGTAAATCTCATAATCATATTGTCTTAATTTTTTTTCAATAGCTCATTTTGTTCGTTGTGGTGCATCATTTTCAACAACAACAATTAGGGGAGCAACCTCTGCAACTTGTGCAGTTGCTCATCTTCTCCCTTGAGAAACACAACAAATTAAAATTTCAGCTTATAAAAGACAAACATAGCGATGTACAGCTTACAAGATATTTTTTTCTCGTTTGCTCAACAGTGGACTCAGCTGTTGTTATCACCATTTTGTGTGACATCCAGATTTTCGGGTTTTAATTTTGATTGGATAAATATGACCGTTTTCGTTCAGTTGAAGCCCAAAAGAAAATAGAAAGGGAAAGAGAAAAGAAAAGAAAAGAAAAAATAATACCATGTGGTGTTATATTAGTATTTCTTTTCTCTCCCTCTCTCTTCTTTTCTTTCTTTTTCTTTTTCTCTCTTTCTCTCTCTCCTCTCCCCTTTTCTTCCGTGCGGACAGCCCCCCTCCCCACGCCGACTCTCTCTCCTTTTCCTTTGCCGTTTCCTACTTTGCTTTCTCTTCCCCATTTGACTTTTCAACCATTATCTCTTCTTCTCTCTCCTCTCTCTTCTCCCCCACGTGACCTTCTTCTTCTTCTTCGTTCTTCTTTGTGCGAACCAGACCAAAACTAGCAAAGAAGAGCAGCAGCTCGCCGAGGACCACTGTCGCCCGTCCCGCCGCCGCATCGGAGCCGAACCGCCTGCGACGCCCGCCCACACAACGCCGTGCGTTCCGCCGGCCATCCCTCGCGCCCAGGCGTGCTTCCCCGCACGATCCAACTTCTGCCCATCCTCTGTCCAGGTCCGTTCGGCCACCTCTGGCCACCGTGGGCCACCGCTCGGCCTCGCCAAGCCACCACCCGCTCTCCTGACCTCTTGCCGCCCCCAACCCTCTCTCTTTCTTGCTGTTTTGCGGCTGAACCAGCAAACCCACGAGTGGGTTTCCAGCCGGTTCGTGGGCCGTTTTGGGCCGTTTCTGGGCCCCGAACCCGAGCTGCGCTTTGGGAAGTTTCGTTCCTCACGTCGCCCCCGTCGGAATGATCCGATTTGCGCGCGATTTGGTGAGTAATCTCACTAATCCTGAATTAGTTGGCTAATTATGCTTAAGGTTGGTTTAGTTTTAATTAATTATGTTTAGGTTGTTAGATTAGAATAAATTAGCAATTATTAGTCAATTGTGATGCGATTTAGATAAATTGATTGTGCAATTAACAAGTAGACGTGGTCTACTATTTATTGGAAGCATCTCGAATTTTCCGACCCCTAATCGGGCTTCAATTTGGCGATTCGGGCCTAAGTGAGATTTTTGGGCATTTAAATATTAATTTTCGGAATTAAATTAAATAATTATTTATTTTCCGAAAATTCAAGGGAGATGGTTCGAACCGAATATTATGCTGATGATTGTGGTGAAGTCTGTTTATTTAATCGGGCTTTATTTTGAGCTAAATCGAATTTTTAATATTAATTATTTAATTTTCGAAATTAATTAATTATTTATTTATTTCCTGAAAATTCAACTGGGATGGCCCGTGACCGGAAAATTATGCTGATGACCGTGGCAAAGTCCGTTTATTTAATTGGATCTTATTTTGAGCTAAACGGAATTTTAATATTTAAAAATAATTTTCGAAATTAATTAATTATTTATTTATTTTTCGGAAATTAAGATTTTGATGGCCGACGACCGAAATCTCGTGCTGATCGTCGTGGCGCAGTCCGTTTATTTATTTGAGCTCCATGTTGCATGGAATTGAATAAATTGTGATGTTTTAGGGATTTACCCTAAATAGATTTGGAATTGATTGAGATTGAATGATTGATTGGTAGATGGCCGAGTATGTTTATTTAGCATTTATAATGCTTTGATGAGTTGTAAAGTGGATGGAATCATGAGAGCGGATTGGAAGTATTCTGGGATTGAATTGATCAGACACAGTGTATGGACCTATGTGGTTCGGTGATTGAGATATCACTGGCGAAAACGGCGCCTTAAAGAACGCACGTATCGGTCTAGTACTCATTGTTGTAGGCATGTGTGGTTCGGTGATTGGGACATCACTGGTGAAAACGGCGCCTTAAAGAACGCACACAATTGTCTGTTGAGTACATTGTTATAGGCATGTATGGTTCGGTGATTAAGGTCATCACTGGCGAAAGCGGCGCCTTAAAGAACGCATACACTTGTCTATTGAGTACATGGTTATAGGCATGCGTGGTTCGGTGACTAAGGATGTCACTGGCGAAAACGGCGCCCTAAAGAACGCACGCAATTGTCTAGTGGATAAATCACTTTGGCGAACTTGACGCCCGAGAGTATTGACCTAGAATGGTTCGTCTGACATGTAATCGACTAGTTTGATTGACCAATGAATTGATCTGATTGTTGTGAAATGATTGATTAAATGGAAATGACCGTGAGTGGTCTTGTTAACATGTAATCGACTAGGTCGATTTGATCGATGCTTCGATCGGTGATATGATTGCTTGAGTGCCTATTGTGAATTGTACTGACTTGCAGGTGGGATCTGAGGCCAAGGTACGTCTTCTGCCCTATGCGTGTATAGGCAGCCTATAGTATAATAGTTTACTAATTGGGCTTAGTGGGGTAGAACTCGCCGAGACGTAGTCTCATCCCAGCTTGGGGAAAAACATTTCTAGGGACCCCGATGAGGAGCTGAGGAGGAGTCTAAGAAGGAGAACTCGGAAGTGAAACTTAAAGAGAAGGATTTTTGGAAGAAGAAGATAATCCCGAGAGGGGCCTTGAGTATGGCCTGGATGGGCTGAGAGTCTATCTTCTTTTGAGAATTTCTTTTGAAGTGAATAGTTATGAATTTGTTTGTGTTTTGTATAAAAGTTTGGTTATAAGTTTCAATATGAAAAATATGGCCCTGCTTTTTTATCCCATCATTTTATTGTCTGGGGATTTTAATTGCTTCCGCATGTGCTTAATAAACGAAAGGGTTGGCGATAATTTGTTCTGGGGTATCGCATTATAAAATCGACCAAGTGAGAAGGATGTGTGCGTGCCCGAGGATCGGGGCGTGACATCCAGTTTAAGTGGTATCAGAGCAAAGTTGAAGATTGGAATGATAAGGAGCGTTGACCATGGGATAGTTAGTAGGAAAGGCCTTTAAATTCATGTTAGTGCATGTTTGTGTTAGCTGGATGCTAGAATTGATTGTCGTGTGAGGATCGCTCATCTTCTAATCCAGTGTGGATGTGGAAGACGGGTTTCAATGTAAAGGCTGAACCATGAGCGAGCAGGAGCTGAGAACTCCTAGTAAGAGGACAATGTCCTCTGTGACTCGGGATAATGCACTAACAAAGGTCGGTACCCGAGGTGGTTGTGGCAGAGTGTCGGCTCTGGTCAGCTCAAGTGTAAAAGTACCATTGCAGGTTGGTACTAGTGTAGCAGCGTCGAATGATCCTAAGTTCGATAGGATCGTTCTGATGCAAGAATTTCTTGAGAACTGGATGAGCCAGTAAGCTTAGGATCAAGCCGCTGTCGTTGTCGCTATCATTACCGCCGTTAGTGTTGCAACCGCCTTTGTTGCTAGACCTGTTGAGATCCAGAGGGATATGATCTGGGATCGAGCCATCGCTTCCAAGTCAAGGTACAAATCCAATTCAGGCAGAAATGGAAATCGGTCAGGGAAAAGATCGAAGTCGAGAGCGGTTCTAGCAGACCGATGGGACAACCAGAAAGAGTGTGTGCTGTCACTTGGCAGGAGGTAGAAGACTCACTAGGTGAGTGCCGAAAGTATGGAAGGAATGCATGGATTAATGCTGTGTTCGAGAATGACTAGAACATGCTTTGATGGTAGTGAGCACGGCCATCAAGTGAGGGACTATCGATTAGGGTTTAAGAAGAACACCAACACTATTACTACCGTTAGAACGCCAGCAAGATGGCAAAAGGAATAGGAACGAAACTGACTATGCCTTATTCAATGAAAGAATAGTTTGAGGTGATTTTATTAGAATAATGCCAGAGAATGTTGGGATTGCAAGTGTGGAATTTCAGTTGTTTGTTAAGGCTGGAGGAAAAGAACCATTGACTAGAGTTATACTTGATTGGCTGTTGGTGTATGACTTATTCGTCAAGTGTAGAAAGAATTGGTTCTTGAACATTTTATGGTGATGAATTATTATGGTAGAGTAACCCAGCTTATTCCAGGAGCATGTAGAAGTACCGAGTTTTACTGAGAGTTGAGAAGGGTCCTTGACTTCTTTGATCTTGTCACTTGAGGTAACCTGGTTGTCAGACAGAAGTTATCGAGATTAGTGGGCAATGATCTTAGATAAGACAGATTGAAGAATTAAAAAATTGAGAACTCCTCAGTAGTCCAAGAATTCTTGGAAGTGTTGCTAGAAAAGTGGTCAGACCGTTGTTAGAGAAAGAGATAGAATTACGATCGAGTTAACATCCGGAACAGAACCATTCTCTAAAAGTTTTTACCGATTGTTGTTGTTTGAATTGATAGAACCAATGGTGCAGATGTGAGGATTGATGAATGAGGAATTCATGCATATCAGTGCATCACTTTAGGGATCATCAGTTTTGTGAAAAGAGAAAGAAAGATGGTTCGTTGCAATTATGCATCAACTATAGTCGACCCAATCAAGTGACAATCAAGGATAAGTGTTCATTGTCAAAGATCGACGAATTGGGCGACTTGTTATAAAGAGTGTGGATGTCTTCAAGGATCGACTTGAGGACAGGTTATTGTGAGTTGAGAACCAGGAAGGAGGTTATACTGAAGACAGCATTTCGCACTTGATTTTGTCCTTGTGAGAATAATGTAAAGCCATTTGATTTGACGAACGCTACAGCCGTTGTCATAGATTTGACAAATCGAGTGTTCAAAGAATATCTAGATCAATGGTGATCGTGTGGTGTAGCGACCCATTGAGTGTTGAGAATCACGAGATGCCCCTAAGAATGGTTGTGTGGTTACAGGTAAAGGAATTTTCATAGACCCAGCCAAGATCAAATCAGTTGTTAATGGACCGAGACCGACATCAATGTCAGAGATCAGAAGTTGTGGGGATTGGACAGATTACTACGGAAGGTTTGTGAAAGAATTTTCAGCATCAGTATCATCATGGGCTTGACCTCTTGAGAAAGAAGAGAAATTCATCGGCATAGACAAGTACGAGGATAGTTTCCAGAGCTTCAGTAAGATCAGGCTACCGCACTTGTGCTAAACTTTTCATTTGGCTCTGGAAAGCATGAAACCTTTAGTGATGTGTCTTGCCAACGACTGGGTATGTATTGATACAACATGAGAAGATTATTGTATAACCGTCCCGCCAGTTGAGACCCAACAAGTTGAACATGAAACAGTGTCGTGAATCAGAAATTTGGCAGAACTATAATGATGTTATCTAGTATTATCTTGGGAGAATGAAAGAAGTAATTTATGTGTTGAGCCGAGAGTCTTCGATTATACATAGGCTGGCTAAAGTATAAACTTTACTTAAAAAGGGTTCGAAATTTGGTTTTCAAATTTGAGGTAGGCTACCTTTTAAATTTTATAGCCGCCCTCAAAATTGAACCAAATGTTCAAGTTAGAATCGGCGCCTAGTTGACAGACAGAGATGTTCAGAAGATCTTATAAGAAGATACTGGTAAGAACGATATTGACTTTAAGATTTCTGAGGATGGAAAGTTCGGGTTCCATGAGTGATTGAGTGCACTTGACAGTGTATCACTTAGGGAAAAGATCTTGTCAGAAGTTCACTATAGTATCACAGTTTTGACCAGATGGGGCAAGTAAGTCAAAATCGACGTAAGCTAAATTGGTAGACCGATATGAAGGTAGATATCGCCAAGCAGGTTGCAAGTGTCAAAGGTGTCAGTAAGTGGAAGTTCAGTAATGCAAATCCGGAAGATTTTAGCATCACTCGAGAGTCCCAAGTGGAAATGGAAATATATGGCTTACTAAGGATTCAGGGGATTACTGATACCATTTGAGAATAGTGGTTGATCGATAGATGGAGTTGGTCCACTTTGGTACAGTATGAATATATCTTGTTTTGAGTGTGTGATCCAAATTTCGGCTCTGATTTCGATTAGATAAATTGGGCATTTCATCGACGCGATTACAGTGTTTTTCTCTGAGTTGGCCACTCATGAGATAACTAGACTAGCTGGGTGAGTTATTAAGGACCTTAAGGCAAATAGACTTAAGAATTCGACCATGGATCGACTTCTCGACCGTGCTCATCTTTAGAGATCATTGCGGCACAGTATAAAATCGATTTGAAATCAGAAATAGATCGGCTCGACTGAGATGAATGACCGATCGTGGGTGACTCCACTAAATTGGAAAATTCTCATCAACCGGTACTAATTTGATGTTTCTATTGTTTTGGTACCCTGTATTCGTATTTGAATCCTTGAGATTTTCACGACAATCGAGAGTCACCAATGGGTCGAGTGGGTTCATTGTGGCTCGAAGAAAATCGACCACGGGTCATTTGTCCTAAAAAGCTCTGAATACTACCCAGTAGCCTAGGTCACACTAAAAGTGTGTCAGAGTGAAATTAAGCGCCAATCTAAGTTCGATTTCAGAAATTGAAGATTCTGTCATGTCACAGAATGGATATATCGAAGTGTGTGTGCATCAGATAATTCACCGGCATGGAGTGCCGGGGATGGATTATATTTTGAATCTAGATCAGAGATTATAAATTTGGCCAAGTTTAAGAGAATTCTTTCTTAAGCAGTGTATAGCAGAGGGTATAGAATTTCAGTGGTGAAAAGAAAGTGAAGAAAGATTACAGGCCAGAGTCAGCTCAGTAACCAATGTTTGCAGTTGTCAGATCAGTGTCAGAGTAAAGATTGCTCAGAATTGTCAAAAATTTTGAATTGTTGAGGTTCGAAGGTTTATTAGGGAGTCGAGAAAAAGAGATAAGATGTGGATGACAAAATGTCTTATGTGAAAAGCTCAGTTTAGTTGTTGGTTCAGAAAGAGCAGATTTTGTGTACAAAGATGATCTCCTTATTCAAAGTGGTTAGACAACACCACAAGACTGAAGGATTAGCGTGGGAAAAAGTGAGACTCGATGAGACGAAAATACTCCCACCTTTCGTTTAAGAACTAATAAAGGTTTAAATTTCGAGGACGAAATTTTTATAAGAGGGGAAGAGTTGTGACATCCAGATTTTCGGGTTTTAATTTTGACTGGATAAAAATGGCCGTTTTCGTTCAGTTGAAGCCCAAAAGAAAATAGAAAGGGAAAGAGAAAAGAAAAGAAAAGAAAAGAAAAGAAAAAAATAATACCATGTGGTGTTATATTAGTATTTCTTTTCTCTCCCTCTCTTTCTTTTTCTTTCTTTTTTCTTTTTCTCTCTTTCTCTCTCTTCTCTCCCCTTTTCTTCCGTGCGGACAGCCCCCTCCCCACGCCGACTCTCTCTCCTTTTCCTTTGCCGTTTCCTACTTTGCTTTCTCTTCCCCATTTGACTTTTCAACCATTATCTCTTCTTCTCTCTCCTCTCTCTTCTCCCACACGTGACCTTCTTCTTCTTCTTCGTTCTTCTTTGTGCGAACCAGACCAAAACCAACAAAGAAGAGCAGCAGCTCGCCGAGGACCACCGTCGCCCGTCCCGCCGCCACACCGGAGCCGAACCGCCCGCGACGCCTGCCCGCACAACGCCATGCGTTCCACCGGCCATCCCTCGCGCCCAGGCGTGCTCCCCCGCACGATCCAGCTTCTGCCCATCCTCTGTCCAGCTCTGTTCGGCCACCTCCGGCCACCGTGGGCCACCGCTCGGCCTCGCCAAGCCACCACCCGCTCTCCCGACCTCTTGCCGCCCCCAACCCTCTCTCTTTCTTGCTGTTTTGCGGCCGAACCAGCAAACCCGCGAGTGGGTTTCCAGCCGGTTCGTGGGCCGTTTTGGGCCGTTTCCGGGCCCCGAACCCGAGCCATGCTTTGGGAAGTTTCGTTCCTCGCGTCGCCCCCGTCGGATTGATCCGATTTGCGCGCGATTTGGTGAGTAATCTCACTAATCCTGAATTAGTTGGCTAATTATGCTTAAGGTTGGTTTAGTTTTAATTAATTATGTTTAGGTTGTTAGATTAGAATAAATTAGCAATTATTAGTCAATTGTGATGCGATTTAGATAAATTGATTGTGCAATTAACAAGTAGACGTGGTCTACTATTTATTGGAAGCATCTCGGGAATTTTCCGACCCCTAATCGGGCTTCAATTTGGCGATTCGGGCCTAAGTGAGATTTTTGGGCATTTAAATATTAATTTTCGGAATTAAATTAAATAATTATTTATTTTCCGAAAATTCAAGGGAGATGGTTCGGAACCGGAATATTATGCTGATGATTGTGGTGAAGTCTGTTTATTTAATCGGGCTTTATTTTGAGCTAAATCGAATTTTTAATATTAATTATTTAATTTACGAAATTAATTAATTAATTATTTATTTCCTGAAAATTCAACTGGGATGGCCCGTGACCGGAAAATTATGCTGATGACCGTGGCGAAGTCCGTTTGTTTAATTGCATCTTATTTTGAGCTAAACGGAATTTTTAATATTTAAAAATTAATTTTCGAAATTAATTAATTATTTATTTATTTTTTGGAAATTAAGATTTTGATGGCCGACGACCGAAATCTCGTGCTGATCGTCGTGGCGCAGTCCGTTTATTTATTTGAGCTCCACGTTGTATGGAATTGAATAAATTGTGATGTTTTAGGGATTTACCCTAAATTGATTTGGAATTGATTGAGATTGAATGATTGATTGGTAGATGGCCGAATATGTTTGTTTAGCATTTATAATGCTTTGATGAGTTGTAAAGTGGATGGAATCAGGAGAGCGGATTGGAAGTATTATGGGATTGAATTGATCAGACATAGTGTATGGACCTACGTGGTTCAGTGATTGGGATATCACTGGCGAAAACGGCGCCTTAAAGAACGCACGTATCGGTCTAGTACATACATTATTGTGGACCTACGTGGTTCGGTGATTGGGATATCACTGACGAAAATGGCGCCTTAAAGAACGCACGTATCGGTCTAGTACTCATTGTTGTAGGCATGTGTGGTTCGGTGATTGGGACATCACTGGTGAAAACGGCGCCTTAAAGAACGCACACAATTGTCTGTTGAGTACATTGTTATAGGCATGTATGGTTCGGTGATTAAGGTCATCACTAGCGAAAACGGCGCCTTAAAGAACGCATACACTTGTCTATTGAGTACATGGTTATAGGCATGCGTGGTTTGGTGACTAAGGATGTCACTAGCGAAAACGGCGCCTTAAAGAACGCACGCAATTGTCTAGTGGATAAATCACTTTGGCGAACTTGACGCCCGAGAGTATTGACCTAGAATGGTTCGTCTGACATGTAATCGACTAGTTCGATTGACCAATGAATTGATCTGATTGTTGTGAAATGATTGATTAAATGGAAATGACCGTGAGTGGTCTTGTTAACATGTAATCGACTAGGTCGATTTGATCGATGCTTCGATCGGTGATATGATTGCTTGAGTGCCTATTGTGAATTGTACTGACTTGCAGGTGGAATATGAGGCCAAGGTACGTCTTCTACCCTATGCGTGTATAGGCAGCCTATAGTATAATAGTTTACTAATTGGGCTTAGTGGGGTAGAACTCGCTGAGACGTAGTCTCATCCCAGTTTGGCGAAAAACATTTCGGGACCCCGATGAGGAGCTGAGGAGGAGTCTAAGAAGGAGAACTCGGAAGTGAAACTTAAAGAGAAGGATTTTTGGAAGAAGAAGATAATCCCGAGAGGGGCCTTGAGTATGGCCTGGATGGGCTGAGAGTCTATCTTCTTTTGAGAATTTCTTTTGAAGTGAATAGTTATGAATTTGTTTGTGTTTTGTATAAAAGTTTGGTTATAAGTTTCAATATGAAAAATATGGCCCTGCTTTTTTATCCCATCATTTTATTGTCTGGGGATTTTAATTGCTTCCGCATGTGCTTAATAAACGAAAGGGTCGACGATAATTTGTCCTGGGATATCGTATTATAAAATCGACCAAGTGAGAAGGATGTGTGCATGCCCGAGGATCGGGACGTGACATTTTGCCCGTTCCAATCCCTGTCCCTATGCTTGAGCCTACAACATGTCCTTTTTCTGGCCCTTTAGTAGGCCTTACAACAATGTACTTTGTCCCTCATCCCAGTTTGAGGACGTCTCCTGATACATCTGGTGGTGGTTGTGAGGATAATGAGCTTAAGGGGCTTCTGACTCCGGGACTGACAAATGGTTGAATAACCATTGTCCCTTTTCTGTTGTGTTGATGCCTCGCAGTTTGTTGATATTTAAGGATGATGCATACTCCAGTGACTGCCTAATTGATACAATTCTTATTGTGTGTTTAATTTTCTCATCTTGCTTCCTTGCTGAAAAATCTGACAATGTATACCTGCACTGCAGGTTATCTACACGGCATAAGAGATAGTTCGATACATCAGTATGACGGGGTAAGATTATTAGCCAGGGTGTGTCACTTGACCACAGATATGGGATTTAGTAGTGGATATACTTTCTATCCGCTAAGAAAATGTCCAAAGTACCATTTTACAGCATATGCCAGTTTAGTCTTATGATTTCCTTTTCCCATGTCCAGGCCGTGAACGAATGTGAAGCTGTCGGGCCTCAGCCGCCATCAGTTTCGGAAGAAGGAGATGAAGCTGTGAGCAGTGGCAATGGCAAATGTATTCATGGGACCGGCACTAGAATATCATTGACATGTCGACTAGTGTTGAAAGTTCACCATAAGCTGTTCAAGTTTTAGATATCCTCGCTCCACATGAACTCTCTCTCCCTCTCTCCAAACTTAGAAGTATGGTTTTTCATAGCTCAGAAGCCTCTGTTTAAATGAAAAATTTTGACATTGTAGCGACGGTCATCGACAAACAGAGAGAAAATGTTATTGAATCGCGGATGTGTTTCCGGTGCAGTGGCCTTCTGGTCGGATGAGCTTCTGCATCTATGGAAGGAATTCTAACTATGCATAGATTGGGCCTTTCAGAGTCAAACTACTGGTGACTTTCAACAGAAGAAAAACCTCACGCATGTTTATTTCTGGTTTCCAGTTCATCTTCCTTAAACTGCCCAAGAGTCATTACTGTGAAACGGCATACCTGATTGAGATGCTTGAAATTAGTAAATTACTCACACAAAATCCTACACATTTTTTCTCGACGGACATTAATACCTAATTGTTTGCTGTCTCATCAATAATCTTAAGCTTGTACCATTTACCCAATAAAACCTTTCGTTAGACTTCTTTTTTTTTTTTTTTATGGTAATCGTGAAAGTCTGACATGAAAACATTTCTAGATAATATCAAACTAACAAATTTGAGAACGGTAACGAACACACACACATAGTCCCGTCAGATTTTTAATGGTCACACGAGCTGCCACGCCGGGTTTCAAATGGCCAGATGGATAGAAAGCATTTTTCGATCATCGATGCAGATTCGAAATATCCGTCGGTCGAAAAAAAAGTTTAGAATAATGGTGTTCATGAAAAAGGGTTTGAGATGAGATTTTTTGTGGGATTTTTCTGGGAAAAGGGTGGAGCTAAAAATTGCCGACTTCCTTCAGGATCTGGAGGTCCCCGTCATAAAGGTTGGAACTTTAGAAATTGCGAAGAAGAACCTGCGACGCCCATCCCAATTTATCCGAAGCATTCAGTGGTTGAGCGAGCCGGCTGGCGACGCCTATCCTAGAGCGCGCACAATGCGAGGCCTGTGGGCGGCGAGCTGGCGGTCGCTGGGAAGGAAGACCCTCCACTCGTCGACGCCTTCATCATCGCCTTCTTCGTCTTCGCTGTCTTCGCATTTGAAGCTGCTGGGCCCGAACCTCCCCGACGTTTGGATGGTGCCCGGCCCCAGCTCCAGCGCCTTCCGTTCCCAGTCTTCAGGTATCGTCCTTCCCGCGACCGGTCCGCCACCCTTTTCGCCACCTGTGGCAATGAGCCTGGGCTTGCTCTCGGGCGTGTGAAACGCGTGTTACTCGAGTCTGTTGGGGTCGCTTCGAGGGTTGACGTGAGTGTCCTCTGCACGTTGACTCTGCTTTTCGTTGTCGGAGACTTGTTCTCCATGTTTCGTTCGGCAGCATGCTGATTGCCTAGAAGCGGTTTTTGGGCTCGGGTGTTTTGGCTTTCGACGTAGTAAATTTGATCGTGAGGTGCAGCTGTCGTCGTCGTCGATGTGTTTCGGATTCATTAGCGATCCTATGAAGTGTAATGGTGAATCCAGTGCCGACTGTAAGTTGTTGAATCCTGTGAAAAAGATGACGGGCTTTTCTTATTGGTATTAGAGAAAGGTTGGATTCTTCTTGAGTGAAGCTGAGACAACTTTCCTCGGTAACTTTTGTGACTTCTGCATGTACAACTTGTTGGAAAAAAAATTAATCTGTGCATATGTAGGAAAAGCAGAAGCGAAAACAGGCGTAGGACTACTTTCGAAAATCATCTTTTTACTATGTTTTCGTGTGCATCGACATATGAAGGACCACAAAATGCTTCATTGGATCTGATGGACTTTTTCGTAACAGGAGTCACTCTCCAAAAGCACTAAAGATTTCAGTGAGATGGTTGGGGATGGTTTCTATAGAACTCTTTTGAGAATTAGGAATTCCATGCAATCCAAGTGTAAGGTTGATTTCTACCTGTGGACTTTTGGTAGCTTGTTGTCTTGTAGCTCTATATAAGGTGTTTGAGCAGGACTACTTGCTTCTTTGCCTGCTTCATTTACCTTGTGCATAGCACACTAACCTGTCTTGTGATTTTTACTTGAAGCAGCCAATGGGCAAACTGCTAATGTAATAAACGGGAAGTCTATTGCAAGAGCTATTAGAGCAGGAATAGCCAATGAAATTTGCAGAATGAAGGAAACCATTGTAAAATGCCCAGGATTGGCTATTGTGTTGGTTGGCGGAGGAAGGGATTCACGAACTTTTATTCGTGTCAAGTTGAAAGCTTGTGAAGAAGTTGGGATAATGACCTATGTAGAGGAGTTACCTGAAGAATGTATGGAAGAAGAAGTTCCGCATGTTGTTTCCAGATTAAATAATAACCCATCAGTTAATGGTATTATTGTTGCACGACTTGATACAATAAGGCTATTGTTAGCTATTGCAACAGAGAAGGGGTGGCCTATATTTCAGTTACATGTCAAGTCGGCATTCCTAAATGGAGAGCTTGAGGAGGAGATTTTTGTTGGACAACCTGAGGGCTTCAATATCAAAGGGCAAGAAGAGAGTGTATACAGGTTGATGAAAGCTCTATATGGACTGAAGCAGACTCCAAGAGCTTGGTATGGGAAGATAGATCGATATTTGCAGGATTTTGGCTTTGTAAAATGCTTAAGTGAGTTCACTCTTTATGTCAAGAAGGTGAATCACAGTATTGTAATTCTGTCATTTTATGTAGATGATCTATTAGTGATAGGGAATGATATGGAATTGATAGAGAAGGTGAAGCAAGATCTATTTGCAGGTTTTGAGATGTCAGACTTGGGAAAGATGGCTTATTTTTTGGGTCTAGAAGTCAAACAAGCTTCATATGAGATCTTTATCTGTCAGAAAAAATACATGAAGGAAATTCTAAAGAAGTTTTAGATGGAAGATTGTCGAAGTGTAAGCACTCATATGGCTGCTAAAAAGAAGCTGTAGAAGAATTATGGAACAGATGCAGTAGATGCTTATATGTATAGAAGTCCGATTGGGTGTCTCATGTATCTTATAGCAACTAGACCAAATATTCTATTTGCTATGAGTGTTTTATCTAGGTTTATGAGTAGTCCTAGTCAGTTACACTTGGTTGCAGCAAAAAGGGTCTTGAAATATCTCAAAGGAACATTGTTTTTTGGTGTGAAGTTTAAGAAAGGTCAGAAGTTTAATTTGCAAGGATTTTCTAATAGTGACTAGGCTGGTTCCGTAGATGACATGAAGAGTACGTCCGTATATTGTTTCAGTTTTGGTTATGCTTGTTTCTCCTGGTGTTCTAAAAAGCAAGAGATTATAACTTAGTCCACGGTAGAGGTTGAGTTTATAGCAGCTACTGCAACTAAAAATCAAGCTTTGTGGCTGAAAAAGATAATGAAGGATCTGTGGTTGAATTCTAGTGATTGCATTGAAGTTAATGTGGATAATTAGGCTGCTTTAGCAATATCTCAGAATCCAGTTTTCCATGGCAAAACCAAGCATTTCAAAGTCAAATTTTTCTTTCTGCGTGAGGTGCAACAAAGTGGCGAAATTAAGTTGGTCTATTGCATATTTGAAGCTCAGCTTGCAGATATGTTCACAAAACCATTTCAGGCTGGAAGATTTGAGCTGTTAAGAGAGAAAATAGGAATCTGCAGCAGCAATTGATCCAAGGAGGAGTTTGTTGGAATTGTCCCAATGCTTCTATTGTCAGTTGTGTTTCCTCTGTTTTTCTCTTTTTTTTAAAAAAAAAAAAACAGCCAAGTTCATTTTAGTTATGCAATTAGTGTTTTTGATATTTTCTAGGAAGTTAATAGTATGTTTGTGTGCAGTTATGTGTTGCAGGTATGTGAGCAGTTTTTGCTTTGTATTTAGTTGTGGTACTTGGCAATTTTTCCTTTGCACAAGATGTATGAAGTGCTATGCTCTTTTTCTGTATCCTTTCTCTCCCTCAAACAATAGAGATGTTTTCTGTTTTGATTGTTGTTTTATGAGCTTTAGCAGAGATAACCAGCTTTTGGTAAATTTGGAAATGTATTATCACGTCACATGCTAATTTCTTTTAGGGTACGGCTTAGCTGACCGTTGACGGAGTGACAGTCAGCTTCCGTCAACAGTCAGCTAAGGAGCACAAACTTTTTCGACCAGTTCCTAGCTTCTACCCTTTTTAAAATTTTTAATATTCTTATTGCAAGTTTAAATTGAGAGATAAAATCACAAGAGGGCCAACACAATCAATTTTCATAAATATGATGAAAGAAAAAATAAATTAAATTATGAAAATATAAATAATTTTACAATGCAATTTGATTTTTTTTTTTTTCGGAGTCAATATTCCCATATGATGTAAAGAGTTTAGTGCCTTGAGGAGTTGTCAAATGATTATGATCAAGTACAACTTTTATTATTTTTCGCTTATGAGGCCCAACTAGTTATATTCTAATCATTGCTGGACAACCGAATCTTTTTCCGTGTCTGGACTTAACCGACTAATTTCTGATCTTGTACCCTCAACAACTGCAAACAAAGTACTGCACCACATTTTTCCTCGCTACTTTTTTTTTTTTGGGGGGGTACTATTTTAACATTCTAATGCCAAATCCCACTTCTTTAGCATAATTGTTATAAAATGCATAAGCCTCATCATAAGAATTAAACTCCATACCTAGTTTGATTTTCATGTTGTCCGGTATCATGATGCTTTCATAATTAACATCTTTGGTTGCATTGATCATCTCGTCTTCATCATCCCCATTATTTTCATTGGCGAAGTTGCTTTCAATTCGAACTCCATCCGTTTGAATGAGATGTCAAGGAAAAAAAGAAGAATTATATGTCTAAAATATATGGATACAAACTAAAATTCAACAACAATAAATACCTCTTACTTTCTTGCAATAAGAAAAGTAGAGATTAATGAACCTTTCTCCACAGTTATGACTTATTCAATTACAAAATTGTACAACAATCAAAGTTCAAAGCATACAAGATAATTACACACTATGCAAACAATAATAATAATAATAATAATAATAATAACATAATTACGTTCCTATTTTTTGAGTTATTAATTTTTTTATTTGGGAACAATATTTATATTTTTTTTCCTTGGACAGAGAATGATATCCACTATTTTAAAAGTTACAACAGATATCTTCATATATTTCTCATTATTTGAATAGTTCTATAGGATATGTTTCTTATTGTGTGAATATTATTACTTTGATTTGTTTCTCAATTTGAACTTACAATCAATAATTATACAAATCTTGGAAAAAAGAAAAAAAAAAAGAGCAAAAATGAAACCAGTCGAGGACGCCACCATTTCAAATGTTTTTTCATCTTTTAAATTTAACAGATATATATATATATATAATGGTGTTAATGATTTCTTTTTAGTAGGTGATAATACTTTTTACTTGTAATTACTTATATTTCGGTATCTAATTTATTTTTTCTTTCATCATATTCATGAAAATTGATTGTGTGGGCCCTTTTATGATTTTATCTCTCAATTTAAGCTTGCAATAAGAAAACATAAAAATAAAAAGAAAAAGAAAAAAATGGGGTAAAAGATGGAAACCAGTTGAAAAGTCAATGGCTTTCCATTAAAAATAGTCACGCGAAACTGTCACGTCAAATTTCAAACGGCCAGATTGATAGAAAGCATTTTTCGATCATCGATGCAAGTTCGGAATATCCGAAAAAAAAGTTAAGAATGATGGTGCTCCTGAAAAAGGGTTTTGAGATTTTTTGTGGGATTTTTCTGGGAAATGAATGGAGCTAAAAATTGCCGACTTCCTTCAGGATCTGGAGGTCCCCGTCATAAAGGTTGGAACTTTAGAAATTGCGAAGAAGAACCTGCGACGCCCATCCCAGTTTATCCGAAGTATTCAGTGGTTGAGCGAGCCGTCCGGCGACGCCTATCCTAGAGCGCGCACAATGCGAGGCCTGTGGGCGGCGAGCTGGCGGTCGCTGGGAAGAAGGACCCTCCGCTCGTTGTCTTCTTCATCATCGCCTTCTTCGTCTTCGCTGTCTTCGAATTTGATGCTGCTCGGCCCGAACCTCCCCGACGTTTGGATGGTGCCCTGCCCCGGCTCCAGCGCCTTCCGTTCCCAGTCTTCAGGTATCGTCCTTCCCGCGACCGGCCCGCCACCCTTTTTGCCACCTGTGGCGATGAGCCTGGACTTGCTCTTGGGCGTGTGAAACGCGTGTTACTCGAGTCTGTTGGGGTCGCTTCGAGGGTTGACGTGAGTGTCCTCTCCACGTTGCCTCTGCTTTTCCGGTGTAGGAGACTTGTTCTCCATGTTTCGTTCGGCAGCATGCTGATTGCCTTGAAGCGGTTTTTGGGTTTGGGCGTTTTGGCTTTCGACGTCGTAGTTTTGATCGTGAGGTGCAGCTGTCGTCGTCGTCCTTGTGTTTCGGATTCATTTGCGATCCTATGAAGTATAATGGTGAATCCAGTGCCGACTGTAAGTTGTTGATCCTGCCAAAAAAAATGATGGGTTTATCTTCTTTGTATTAGAAAAAGGTTGGGTTCTTCTTGAGTGAAGTTGAGACACAACTCTCCTCGGTAACTTTTGTGACTTCTGCATATAAAACTTGTTGGGGATAAAATTAATCTGTGCATATGTAGGCAAAGCAGAAGCGAAAGCAGGCGTAGGACTACGTTTGAAAATCATCTTTTTACTATGCTTTTGCGTCATTGACATATGAAGGACCACAAAATGCTTCATTGGATCTGATGGACTTTTTCGTAACAGGAGGCACTCTCCAAAAGCACTAAAGATTTCAGTGAGATGGTTGGGGATGGTTTCTATAGAACTCTTTTGAGAATTAGGAATTCCATACGATGCAAGTTGTAAGGTTGATTATTCTACCTGTGGAGTTTTGGGGCCTTGTTGTCTTGTAGCTCTATATAAGGTGCTTGAGCGTGACTACTTCTCTTTCTTCTTTGCTTGCTTCATTTACCTTTTGCATAGCACACTAACCTGTTTTAAGATTTTTACTTGAACCAGCTAATGGGCAAACTGCTAATGTAATAAATGGGGAGTCTATTGCCAGAGCTATTAGGGCAGAAATAGCCAATGAAATTTGCAGAATGAAGGAAACCATTGTAAAATCCCCGGGATTGGCTATTGTGTTGGCTGGCGGAAGAAGGGATTCACGAACTTTTATTGGTGTCAAGTTAAAAGCTTGTGAAGAAGTTGGGATAACGACCTATGTAGAGGAGTTACTGAAGAATGTACAGAAGATGAAGTTCTGCGTGTTGTTTCCAGATTAAATAAAAACCCATCAGTTAATGGTATTACTTGTGCAACTCCCTTTACCACACGTAATTTCTACAGCTAGACTTATGCTTCATTCCCATTTCTCTTTTGAATCTCTTGGGTAATCCGTATCAAATGAGTCTGCTAATGCATAGTTGCCAATGGAACCTTCGCATGTTCCGACACATTCTGTAGAGTAATTGAATGGTGTAACCTGTACATAATCGTTTTTCAATGCTATATCTTTTAATCTTCCATTGTGGAGGATGATGCAATGACTAGAGCTCCTCATTGACTTGAAAAATTTCAACAACATATTACCGTGCATTATTTCATTTAACACATCTTGTAAGGACATATTTACCATTATGCCACCTCAATGTGATGTTTGCCCAGCATGTGGATGAGGAGAGAATCGTCAATTTCGTGAGCCCAGAGAAAGATGTGGATGGCTTCCATCCCCTCAATATGGGAAATCTTGCCATGAAAGGAAGGGAGCCACTTTTATTCCTTGTGCTCCTAAGGGTTGTATTGAGTTGTTGTTGAGGTCTGGCGTGGAAATCATGGGAAAGAGAGCTGTTGTGGTCGGGAGAAGCAAGATTGTTGGGTTACCCACTTCTTTGCTATTGCAGGTAAGCCCTTTTTCTGGTTGCTTAAGATGCTCTCAATATCATCCTCTTATAATATATTCCTCTGGTAAAGGCACCATGCAACAGTTGGCACGGTACATTCTTTCACCAAAAATCCAGAACAGATTACAAGTGAAGCTGACATTGTGATTGCTGATGTGGGGATACCCAATTTAATCTGTGGCAGTTGGTTAAAACCGGGAGCTGTTGTAGTGGATATGGGGACCAATCAAGTTCAGGTAGAAACACTGAAAGTTCAGCACCAATGGCATTATCAAACTGTATGGCCTCATTCGAATGCAAGTTTGCATTGTAATGTGGGTTGACCTTTATAAGTAAGATATAGGTTATAGGATGCTATGGTCTCGATTTTTTCTGTTGAAAAAATTGGAAAAGCAGGGGCAGGACTCTCTTTATGAGGGACAATGAAAAAATTACACTAAGCTTTCTCTTGGTTGGCACTCATAACCTCTACCCTACACTTTGTGTCATAAGGTGTCATGAGCTTAGACTTTCTACCTTAAAGCTTAACTCCATTAAAAAAAAGTATGGAAACTGGAGGGTGCAAAGATTAGCTCTTTTTGAAATCTCAAGATATATCATGTGAAGTCTTGAAATTTGGGGGTGCAGAGCGTAGGATCTATAGTTGGAGGCTGCCAAGGTGTAACTATGGAAAATTAGGGTGGTCTTTGCCTTTTTGTTTTTTATTGTTTCAGGGTGTCTTGCATCATCTGTGATCTACTCAATGCATATATGTAGATACACTGCACTATGCTCAGGAAAGAGATGTTTGAGGGGGAAGGCTTAAAAAGAGGTGGGTCTTTCAGAAGAGAAATGATGAGTGGACAATCAAGGATTGACAAAGGGCAAAGCCTTAGAAGATGAAAGTCTTGCAGGATTTCTCTATGAAAGCTTTGATTCATGGTCACTATTATGGTCGCTAAAATTAGCAAATAGATTCAGAACTGTAAGGTCCTCACTCTGACAGAGGTGAATTTCAACTCCCAGTTAGGTTTGATGCATAAATGCTCATTAATGCTGATGATCCCATTTAAGTAGCTGCTGTGGTAGAAGTGGTCATTTACCAGGTGGTTTTCTGAGAACGAATGATAGTTCCTCAGTCCCACTTGAAAGGACTAGCTTGCTCTGCTCCATTTCCATTTTGAGCGATTTACTGTCAGAGAAGCTTTACGCGTTTCTTCTGGGTTTGACTTTGAATTAAGAGTTTGGAATGTCCAGGATCCTGGCGTTGATTAAGGTTTCCGCATCACGGGAGACGTTTGCTATGAAGAAGCAATCAAAGTTGTCTCGGCCATTACTCCCGTGCCAGGAGGTGTGGGACCTGTGACAATTGCTATGCTTCTGTCTAATACTCTCGACTCTGCTAAGCGTGCATTCGAGTTCATAAGAAAACTGAGGTTGGTCCCCTGGTATAATTTTTGTGAAGGCAAAGGTGTTTTCATTTTTCCTTGCCAATCTCTCTTTGTCAATGACAATCTTTGCAAAAATCTACAGTTTTCTTCTTTTCTGCAGTTCTATATTTCACCAATTAGATCCTGGCTTCTTGAAGCACTTAATCCTACACTTTGTTTTAATGGTAATATAAAGAAAAAGAGATGAGTGTGCCATACGTACAATGAGTTTGCTTCATTTGTAAGTTTCATTTGTAAGTTAGACTCTTTGAACCGCTCAAAATGAATAATGCTACTTATACCGATACTGATTCACAAATTGGTGCACTGGGTGATGTGGCATACTTTTGGTGGATCTTGAAGATGGCGCACGCATGTTTAGAGGCCCATCTGTCATGTCGCTTTCTTCGGGCTGTAATTGAAAATCTGTTAAGTCAATTAATATGACAATTTCGGTAAGCTATTCTTACTATACTTTGCAATATCGTTTTTTTTTTTAATACTTTTCTTTACTTTCTAAGAACTTCCTTTCATCGGGGAAAATGAACCTGCAATGAAAGTAGCATGGTATAATTATTTCCGTTGGTGTGGGAAGTTCGGGGACTTTGATTGATAAAAAAAAAGTATACCGAGTGACTTTGTAGATGACTACCAAATACGCGTCCAGATTTTGTGCTCTTTGCTATTGAATCCCTCCTCTCGATTTCTCATGAATGATATATCCGCTTCTCAACATCACAACAATGGCAAAGATTCTGAAGATGTAGTTCAAGCTGAGGCTGCATTTGGTGGGCTTTGATATGGATTTTAAGGCTCTAAAGATCCTGGGCAAATGCTGAAGCGTTAGGTGATTATTTTGGGGAGTACATTTGGAAAATTGTTGATATAAGGAAAAATCCAAAATCGATATACTTATAACAAATTTACTCCAAACTAATTTAAATCCTAAATTGATATATTTGTGACAAATTTACTCTCCATTAGTTTATGTTAAATTAGATTAATATAACAAAAAAAATCATAATTTGGTAAGTAATAAATGGAAGATCGACTCATCAATCGCATGTGTCATATAACTCAACAATGTGAGTCTCTTGATATGAGCCACAATTATTCTTATCGAGAATGCCAAGAGAGAGGACTACCTCGAGTGTGCTCCCATTTTTCTACTTGATTTTTCTAATTTTTTTTTTTAAATTTCTTTTGGGTGAGTACTTATGCTCAAAAATACCTTAAATTTATTTTTGTGTTATTAAAAATATTTTTTTGTGTAAATTTATACATAAATATTATTTCAATTTCACTTAAGACATATTTGTCACATTGATATTTGAGATTTTTCATAATGAGTAAATTTAAGATTTGTAGTCTCCATGGCATAAGTTTTCAGTGCCAACTATGACCTTATACTCCAATCACCATTAAGTTGCATTTTGACGATCATGATAAAATAAAATTTATCATATTCTGCGATTGATACCTACTCAAAATATGACAAAATCGAATATAAGAAGGATCCGATAAAATTATTCCATGGAGGAAATGTGATAAAAGTGAATATTTTCTAATATTTATAAAAATGAAAGTTATTTTTTAAAATAATAAAATTTTTAAATTAACAAATTTAAAATTATATTTCAACATAAATAATATTTAAATTCTAATATAAGAAATTCAAAATATAAAAAAATAAAACTATAGTTTTTTAAATTTAATCTTATTTTTATTTATATATTCGAATTTAATTTTATCTTATAATATAAACTCAATATATAAATATGTATTTATTATATATTTTAGGTGTTTTGGTATTTTAGGTATATTATTATAGTTTTTATTTAATAAAATTTTATTAGAGAATGATGGAAGGGAAAGAAAGAAATAAAAAAAGAAATTAATTAAAAAAGAGTGGAAAATAAAATAAAAAAGTATATAAAATGAAATATACAAAAGTGTTGCAAGAGATTTCAACCATCTCCATTCACAAACTTTATGGTTTATTTATTTATTTATATGACATTTATACCTAACAATATATATCGTATGATGTAAATATATCTAACTTTATTATTGCAATAATCAAATAGTGGATAGAGTATAATAAAATATCTTGGATTTCATATCATGTTTTATTTAGTCCTATCTTTGTTAGAAATCTACGTGACCAATGTAGCCTTAATGTTCACGTGGGCCCTCCTTTCTCCCTCACGACGAAAATCCAATTATGTTTACGCGACTCAAACCCCTGCCCGTCTAGTCATTAACTCCGGCCGACGATGGTTCCCGAGTCATCAAAAAAATAAAAACTTGTATCTGTCTAGTCCTATGGCCAAGTTCCATGAAGCAGGAGACCTTGCTCTTCCTCCGATTTTCAAGGCCTTCTTGTTTCTCAATGACTCGCCAACCTAGAGTCGAGAAAGGTTCTTCTTTTGTTCCACTCCACTTTCTTATTTGTTATTTTACTTGTGGTAGAGCTGATATTAGTGGTGATGATTCAACTCAATCGAGCGACAATCACTCGATTTTGATGCGCTACGTTCAATTTTCCACTTTTTCCGTGCCAATTACTTGATCATAGCTAAACCAAAGCATAGTTTCAGGAAATCCGCAGCGATCGTGAAGGGTGAAGCAGAACATAATTCCTTGGTCCATCAGGTTCCTTGCCTAGGAAAGAGTCGAGCATTCCTTCAGCTCCCACAGCATGCGGTTTCATGTCCAGCCTCTCGTTCGCAGTCATGGCCAAGCACGGCATTGCTGCCTTGACTAGTTTCCAAGCGGATGAGGTGCTGAACCGCCCTTGTAGCCTCTGATCCATGATGCTCTCTATATCCTCTTGCTTGGCCAGAGGCGACGCCGACTGGATGACGTGAGGGCTGCTCTTCGGGCTTCTCATTATGGCCAGGTGGCTAGTACTTAGGCGGTTGTGGTTGGCAAAGATTGTCAAAAGATGGCTGGGTTTGTAAAACAGAGAGTATCACAATGAAAGAAATTCGTCTTTCCTCTGCTTCATTATACAGGGGTTCACATGGATAACTGAGCAAGGCTAGCTATCAACGTCTTGATAGCCGTACAGTTGGTAGCCTTGTAAAGAGGGGCCAAAGTGTGAATTGAACTCATCATTCACTTATTTATTCACAAAGCTATAAAAGCAACAACCACAATATAAAGCACTCGCAGTTTAAAGTCACGAGCGCAGACTTTGTGCATAAGTTTTCAAATCTGTTCGATCCAATAATCAATTTTACCAGGAAGGTGGACATGATAGCCTTTATAGACGAAGTATGGTTTAACGAGCACTCGGAGTGCTATCAACGTCAATTAAGGTAATATTAAAAGCCTCACTTTGTCTGTTATTATTTCCCATTCCTTGTCTTCTTCCTGATCCGATCTCTGCCGTCAAGCATTCTTTTAGTTCCGACAAAACACAATCTATGTCTGGCCTTTGGACAGCTAGCGTTGGCACGCACGACATGGCTATTTCCACTGCTTTCCATGCAGAATTCATGCTGAATTGGCCATTCAAACTCGGATCGACAATGCTCTGGATGTCCCCTCTTTCTATGAGTGGAGTCACCCAGTGACGTATGTGCATGCTGCTGCCCTCTGGACTTCTTATAATGGGCGGGTGGCCTGTGATTAACTCGAATAAAACTACACCAAAGCTGTACACATCGCTCTTCTTGCCCCGGTTTCCAGATGAATGAAACCTGAGATTCAAAAGGAATTGTTGCTTTGATCAGTACAATAATAGCTGAAACTGCCTTTCTAAAACGTATCTACATATCAACATAAACATGTATGAATAAAACGTATGGGCCTCTCGTGATGGTCTATATTAGTACAATTATTCTGCTTCCTAAATTGAATAGTATTTGTATTCAGAGTCGTCAGTTTGAGTTGCCTACTCTGGATCGAGATAACCAGGCGTTCCTGCTGGGTGAGTCGAAATATGAGACTCAAGCCCTGTTACAAATGCCTTCGATAATCCAAAATCAGCAATCTTCGCTTGCATGTTTTTGTCTAGTAAAATATTGGGCGTCTTTAAATCCCTATGGACAATGGGGGGTTTGCACCCATTATGCAGGTACTCCAACCCTGCACCAACGGCAAAAAAGAAAAAAAAAATGTCATGTGTTGCTCAACTTGGGGAAATGTGAACAAAGATTTCATCAATCTACTTTATGTACCTTGAGCTGCATCAATTGCGATTTGTAGTCTCTGGCTCCAACTTAAAACATTCGCGTTTTGTGCTGCTTGAAAGTAGAGGATTAAGGAAGTATTCCAATCACGAAAGATATAAAATCCTGTTCACCATCTTATTCATTCGCTGAGAAAGTTAATTTTTATTTCCAATGTGCTATATTTCCAATGTGCTATTAATGACTACCTAACTTACCGATTAATCCAAACGCCTGAATTATCAAAGAACAAAGCTGAGATTAAATATAACTTGACACATGTCGTGCTGTCATATAGTGAGAGTCTAAGCAATGCTTTATCTAGTTAGAATTTGAAGAAGGAAATACCAGGCAAACCTGACAAATGTTGCCGAACATTTCCATTGAACATGAATTCATATATCAGCGCCATGCTTTCATATTCTTCGCAATATCCAATGAGTGAAACCAGATTTTTATGGTGAACGACCATCAGGAGTTGCGCCTGCACCTCAAGGTTTCAGAGCTTGTCATGAGTAGAACACCCAAAAAATTGAAAACGTGACATTCATTCTAGTTGCACTAAATTTTTGAACCTCTGCGTGAAACTCCTTGTAGCCTTGCTTTGATGATTGAGATAATATTTTTACTGCGACTTCAGTGCCATCATCAAGTTTGCCCAAGTAAACTTTCCCAAATCCTCCCTCTCCGATTACTGTTCTGAAGTCATCAGTAATTCTTGTAACCTCAGTAGGTGTAAAAGGTTGATTTTTTGACAACCTGAATGTCCCAATAGATCCTCTAGTAGAGTTGGTAGTCGTAGTAGTGGTAGTAACGTCTGGAGAAATGAAAAGGTAATTAAGTAACCTGAACAGAGTTATCAGGTCATGTTATTCGGTCTGATATTATATGCCTTCGCCGCAAACAGAACTATCTTTAAGATGTATGTAATGACTTATTATAAGAAAAGACTGTGTCGTGGAAAACAAACCAGAAGGAGTGAAGCAAGTTACTTCAACCAAATGAAGTATACCCAGAAATGACTTTATTTACACGACTTGTGGGTAAGCCTTGTTGCAATTATCATATCATTAACCAACAATGTGTGCAAGTTTTTTGAACATGAAATGGTGATGACATAGAAACGTGATTACTTGAGTGAGATCAAGTCAGTGCGTCATGTTCACTTCTCCCAGGCCCAATTGTGGAAAGGGCCACGAGCAATTGGACCAGTTAAACCAGTTTGGGGTTCAAAACACGACCTGGACTGACAAAATCACATTTAAAACTTTTGATTTTCCTTGCACATGCAATATGCAAAAGACTTACTTTGGATTTGTCTTCTTCTGATTATCCAAAATACTGCAAGAGCTCCCAATAAAATTAAGACCAGAACAGCTGCAACTGATGCGATGATTGGAGCAATAGAGATGCCCTTTCTCGTCGGCTGCACATTGCTGGTGGGACAATTGTCTGATTGGCAAAGATTTGGATTTCCATCTAAGCTGTCAAAAAACGTCGATAGTACATGTCACAGCCGAAAGTTAGCCCATGAATTCATGCATATCCCATCCTCTGTATGTATTACATGCATAAGTCGATCAAATGGAAAACTGACAAAGCAAGTACCACTTCCATCTTTTTCATTCTTCAGTGAGCAGAAACGTACAGAAAGAAGAAGCAGATTGTATAGACAATAATAAGCGATTAAATGTAATATTACAACACTCTGGCAATGAGCGAACCTTAGTTGCAACGTGCCATCTGACTTCTTCTTCAAGAGAGTCCGAGGAACAGAGCCGTTCAAGTTGTTTCCGCTTAAATTCCTGCTAGTATTCATGATTAGAAGTTGATAGCCATTTACTCGAGCTAGATAACCACACATAATCTTTCCACTAAAAGCTCAGGGACTCACAGAACTTTCAAGCTCGGCATTTGTGATAAAAACTCAGGCACGGACCCAGTTAACGAGTTGTAAGACAAATCCCTGAAATTAAGACAAAAAAGTACTAAGAAACTTCATAAGCATATACTTATTAAAATGCTTAAAACAGGATAAGGTAGATAATGAACATCATGCTAATGATAAAGAAGCGTGTCGCTTTTTTTGGGCGTAGTGTTGTCCATTCTCTTTCTGTGCATGAAAGAAATTCTACTGCGCATACAGGGATACGACGGCTTCCAAATTGGAGAACAATGTCTCTATTCGTCCTTTCAGTCCACTGGAGCTCAGGTTCCTGCGCATCCGCAGCTAACTTTATAAGAGTAAAATCCCACTGCTTAAAACTTTGACCGTGGAAGGCTTTAATATAGAGACTTGATTTTGGAAATCATTTCCTCGGTCGCATGATGTATTACCGATCTGAACTAAGTTGTTGAAAAAACTTTTCTCTTGAGACTTGTGGGGTTCGTATGCAGCATGTTTTCAGAGAATATATGTAGTCGTGGACTTACAACGAGATGATTCTTGGAGGACTATCGTAGCTACAACGGAGTCCGCTCCAAGAGTAGTTTCTAGGGACACATGGATCCCCCTGCCAGCTAGCATTGATCGCCCCATACGTTCTCTTGACATCATCCATAGCATTGACTAAACCACCACATAAAGAGCTACAACCATAAGGAAATTGAATAGAATTGAAAAATAAATAAATAAGTGGAGCATAGATGTATACATACAGTCATCAAGAAAAGTTGGTGAAAATGGAAGTTGTGCCTCGATGAAAATCTCGACGGCATTGAGGAGAGGTGGCAGAGTAGAGCGGTCTGTCGCATTAATACTCAAGTCCAAAGATGGTCCACCTATGGGAGATGAGCTTAAGGTAACCGGCCTTTGGTTCTCGAGCATGACGGTTTTCACGACTTTATTTTGTACAAGTACCGTGAGTTCTCGGATATCTTTCTTTTGCAGTTGCAATTCCACAAAGTGAAAGTACATAAACCAGTCATTAGCAGAGTTGTATGATGACCATCGCAGAGTCAAATTAGCAGTGACAGATTGTGTTTGTACGGCGGTCATCAAAACTTCAGGTGGAACTTTAAAGGCATCATCACTTGTACTTGTCTCGATGGCTGTCATGTTGCTGACTGACAGGAAACTTTCGTAAGTCCTACCCGCCCAGATACGATCATATACATCTTGTGGATGCCTATTCATGCCAATGCCAATCAAATGACCATAACAGCAAGTGTAAGATGATGAACAAATTGACACAAAATGGTTTGGGAATAACATGTTTTCTAATGTTCACGCTGTTGCATAATCCAAAAACACATGTTTAGTGAAATGTGAACATACTAACACGTCATTTACTGATCGATCAATGTAATCAACATCCAGATATCATGGGCAATAACAAGGAAAATCACCTGTATGTCTCTGTGCTCCCTAAATTAAGTCTCCAGTGGGTTACAAGTGCACCAGAATTGATTTGGTAAATCGAGTTATCCAACAACCGCAAGTCGAGAGCTGATAAGAATGGAACTCCTGAGCCGATATTCACCAAGCAAACTTGTATATAGTCTCTTGAAGGAGCGTATATAATCTCTTTGTATATCCAAGATGAAGAGTTCACGGTGGTCCAATAGTTAACATCAATATAGAGCTCAAATACCGGGGTTTGATTCTTGCCATCATAATCCCCATACCAAAATGAAGCCCTGACCAAATATGTGTTGCCCTTTCCTTCATTTGGCTTTAATGTGTAACAATTCCTTTTTCCAGTGGGGAAGATCCTAAGATTCTTTGATTGTCGTTCGTCGTTGGTTTGGGTGGACACCGGCATGTTTGTTCCAGAATCTACAAACCCAGCATCGGCCTTGTAGTATATCTTGAGCTGATCATCATAGTAATCCTTAGGTATCCCGCAATCGATGCTTACGAAACCTATGTCAAGGTGAAATTAGAGAAAGTCACTTACCTTTCACTATTTATTAATTTGAAATATAAACAGTGTTCAATTTAATTTTATTTTTTTATTCTTTACGATGTCCCTTAAATTTTCTTATCTAACTTTTCTACAACCGTATCAACTAGATGGATATTTCAGCAACGAAAATTACGTCAGTAATAATTGGGCTGGGAATTATAAGTCAAAAAGAAATTTTGATGGACAATTTGATGGTAAAGGCACCTGTGAAAAGCTTGGAAACAGAGATATCATCTGAGCCAGAGGATGCTACACTGGGGGTGCGTTTGTTTAGAGAACAATAAATTATTTGGATAACAATTTTCTGAAATGATCGTTTATCCTACTTATAAAAAATAATTAAAAAAATATTTCCATCTTTTATGAAAATATTTAGATATATATTATTATTGATAATAAAGATATTTTTCATTGATTAATTATTTCAAGCAATACAAGCAATTATTTTTAGAATAATTTTCAAATCATCTATTTTCAGCAACATAAACGGAGCCTAATATTCGTAAATGTCTTTAGAGAATCTTGAACATCCTTTACTTTGCTAAATTGCTAAATTTTAGCTCAAGAGATTGCTCTGCGTAGCTCTGAAACCGTGAAAGCTTCTTGACCTCTCCTCTGCCTAAATACCAGGCGCTCAATTTTGAAATAAAAATGGAGCACGACTACATTTAGTCTTCTGCTTGAAAGGCCGATGGCTAACGGAAAGAAAAGATGGGTAAACATTGAATCCTCATTGTGCCCTTTTCTTGAGTACCGTTTCCTTGTGTCTCAACTCTTCACAATTCAATCATACCTTGCGCACACGCGAGAGAGACGAGGGAGAGAACCTAGATTTTGTTGCCTGCGAGCGATGACTCCTAGAGCTAGACAACCAATCAAGACATGCAACATCTTGAGGGTCTTTCATGGCATATCAAAACCATCTCCGTTTCACAGAGAGAGAGAGAGAGAGAGAGAGAGAGAGAGAGAGAGAGAAAGGTGTTCCTGGACCCTTATTATTTTTTTTTTTTTTTTAAATTTCAACCATGTACCCTTATTCACTAGGCACACTTGTATGTGGTCTCTTGGGGCAACATAACGATTTTGCTCCACGTGTAGCTTGGCGAGTTCACCGTGGCCCAGCCGGGGCCATTCCTTTATTATCCTAATTCCCATAGTTAAAGGTTGCCCTAATCAAGTACTTTCTATTCTTGCCTTGCTGTGGTTGAAGAGTAGCAATTCCTAGTACCATTAGGAAAGTTTCTCAAGTTCTTCAATTGTTGCATGTTGTTGTAGATGAGATTACTAGGGACTTGCATGACCTTTCCGGAGTCTACAAATTCAGTATCAGCCTTGTGGGATATGTTGAGAATATTATCATGATAATAATTCGGCGCGCCACAATTGATGCTTATGAAATCTATTGTTAGAAATAATCAAAAAAAAAAAAAAGTTGAGTTTTTCTCGAGAACGATGTTCTTTGAAACTGATTATATTATAGGTAAACCTCTTGAGAGATTTTCTAATAAGTGTGAAACTTCATAAAGCGCGAATTAATCTCTTTATGCTAAGCAGGGGACTATAATTTAAATAAGAAGAAAGAAGGCCGCTTTACATGTGACATGCCTCACTTATCCAGTATCAAATAATTCAAAGTAAGAAGCCTATAATATTAGCTTTTGTTTAGTTTAATGACCTTATCTTAAATGGTTAATCGACAAACACGATAAAAACATTGCAAGGAAAAAATCGATGTTATATCAAACCACGCATTGAAAGGAAAACCGACTTGATATGTTCTGTGCATATGAAATAAAATCATATTGGTTATGGGAAAAACTGATGATATATACGTAAGAACCGGATTGTCTTGTTCTAGAACAAGAAGTACGAGAGATAAAAGAAATGACACGCATCAAGCCTTCATAATTCCTTCATAAGTATGAACTTGCCAGCTTTGTCTTCCTCTGTGCGTGTGTGTGAGAGAGAGAGAGAGAGAGAGATACCTGGATTTTGCTGGGCTTGAACCAAAAGGACAAATCCTAAAGCTACAGAAGCAAGCAAAGAAAACGAAAAAGCTGTAGTTAATCTTCCCATAGTGATCGAGCAGGGGAGATGGTTGAAGAGAGAAGTATGCAAAAGAAATGCCTGCTCGCAGTATATTAATATCACGAGCTCTGGATGCGACAAACGGACCCCATCCTAGCGGCTATGGCTCAATATATACATTACTACTAAGTATTTTGTATCCTCATTTTCCTTTTGGGCACTTTATATTCATATAGGAAAAACAGTTTCCACATAAACTAAAGGTGCGTTTAGTAACGTTTCTAATTTGGGGAATAATTTTTTTTTAAAAAACAATTTTTTTTTCTATTTTTGTTCCTGGAAACAATTTTAGAGTATTTGAATGTGTTTGGTAACTGCATAAAATTTCTATTCTTGGGAGAGAAGTGCATTTGGTATGACTTCCTATATTTTTGTGACTTAGAATTTTTTTAATTTATTAATAATTTTATTACATTCTTCTTCTTCTTCCTTTTCTTCTCCTTCCAAATTGACAATCGACCAAATAAGGGTCGGCAACCTCGAGGGAGACTTCCCATGACTAGGTGAGGCTCCACCTCGCCTTGGCTGGGCGAGGCTCGACTTCACCAGATTTGGGCAAGGTCGAGCCTTGCCCAACCATCACAAGCCTTGAGGGAGCCTCCCTAGCCATGCCGAGGCTTGGGAGGGGGTGGGGCCTCGTTGGTGACCGACGAGCTTGGGGCAACCTTGCCAGGGGCTGGGGAGGCTCCGGCAAGGTCACCGAGCCTTGTTGGTGGCCGACGAGCTTGGGGTGACCTTGCCAGGGGTTGGTGAGACTCCGGCAAGGCCACTGAGCCTTGTCTGGCTAATCGCTTATTGGCGCCAAGGTTGGCGACTGGGTAGGGGATTTCTAGGGTTGTTCTAGGGTAAAAGAAGCAACCTTTTTTTTTTATTTTATTTTTTATTTCTTGTCTTTATTTCAAATCTATTCTCGGGAACAGATTTGTTCCTAAGAATAAAAAACTTACCAAACACGTTTCTGTTCTATTTATACTCCCAGGAACAAAAGAATAGAAACACCTGTTCCCGAGAGCGTTATCAAATGTAGCCAAAGAGTTTGATATATCTAGACAACAAGATCATAAATTTCATAAGTTAAAATCCAACTCAGCATAAATCCTAGCGTAATTATTTCGATTTTGGAAGGCATATACGGGATTGACTCGTATTCAGACGATAATTATTGGAAATAGCTTCTTATTCTAGAAGAAATACTAAGAGGATGCCCGTGGTTGACGGAGTCATGGCTACTATACAAGAAGACCAAGACTTGCAGCTGGGTCTTCGTCCACATATGAATCCAAGTCTAAGTCCCACAGTTAATTTCAATGGACCACTTTTGATTGATGACATTTGGACCTTTGGTTTGCAATCATCGGTATTCCCCTCAAATTGCGGAAGAAAAATATTCACTTGCGACTTGGGGTCATGAGACGTGCATGCACCGATACGTTAGAAAAGAAACGCAGTTCTATTGGGTGCCCCATTAGGAGATTACCGAGGATGACTCTCATCGGTGGAATCACCTCTTACCTAATTGCCACGGGCACCTCAACCAGCTTGAGTAGGATAACCCCCGGTTGAGGAGCTTGTCAATAGACAGCTTTTGATTGATGACACATGGATCTTTGGTAAATTTGGAATTGTATTATCATGTCACATGCTAATTTCTTTTAGGGTACGGCTTAGCTGACCGTTGACGGACTCCGTCAACGGTCAGCTAAGGAGCACAAACTTTTTCGACCAGTTCCTAGCTTTTACCCTTTTTTAATTTTTTAATTTTCTTATTGCAAGTTTAATTTGAGAGATAAAATCATAAGAGGGCCAACACAAACAATTTTCATGAATATGATGAAAGAAAAAATAAATTAGATATTCAAAATATAAATAATTTTACAATGCAACCTGATTTTTCTTTTTTGCTTTGGAGTCAATATTCCCGTATGATGTAAAGAGTCTAGTGCCTTGAGGAGTTGTAAAATGATTATGATCGAGTACAACTTTTGTTATTTTTGCACTTATGAGGCCCAACTAGTTATATTCTAATCATTGCTGGACAACTGAATCTTTTTCCAGGTCTTGACTTCACCGACTCATTTTTGATCTTGTACCCTCAACAACTGCAAACAAAGTACTGCACCACATTTTTTCTCGCTACCTTTTTTTTTTTTTTTTTTTTGGGTACTAGTTTAACATCCTAATGCCAAATCCCGCTTCTCTTAGCATAATTGTTATAAAATGCATAAGCCTCATCATAAGAATTAAATTCCATACCTATGCAAGGTTCAGTTTTCAATTGTCTGGTATCATGACGCCTTCATAATTAGCATCTTTGGTTGCATTGATCATCTAGTCTTCATTATCACCATTATTTTCATTGGCGAAGTTGCTTTCAATTTGAACTCCATCCGTTTGAATGAGATGTCAAGAAAAAATTAAGAATTATATGTCTAAAATATATGGATACAAACTAAAATTCAACAACAATGAATACCTCTTACTTTCTTGCAATAAGAAAAGTAGAGATTAATGAACCTTTCTCCACAATTATGACTTATTCAATTACAAAATTGTACAACAATCAAAGTTCAAAGCATACAAGATAATTACACATTCTGCAAAAAAAAAAAAAAAAAAAAAAAAAAAATAGAACATAATTACATTCCTATTTTTTTAGTTATTATTATTTTTATTTGGGAACAATATTTACATATTTTTTTCCTTGGACAGAGAATAATATCCACTATTTTAAAAGTTGCAACGAATTCTTCATATATTTCTCATTATTTGAATAGTACTATAGGATATGTTTCTTATTGTGTGAATATTATTACTTTGATTTGTTTCTCAATTTGAACTTACAATCAATAATTATACAAATCTTGGAAAAAAGAAAAAAAAAAGAGTAAACATGAAACTAGTTGAGGACGCCACCATTTCAAATGTTTTTCATCTTTTAAATTTAATATATATATAATGACATTAACGATTTCTTTTTAGTAGGTAATAATATTTTTTACTTGTAATTATTTATATTTCAATATCTAATTTATTTTTTCTTTCATCATATTCATGAAAATTGATTGTGTGATTTGCCGGTCTGTTTCAGCTTCCTTTTTTTTTTTCATTGCTTTTGTTTTTTCTTTTACATCGTGTCTTTTCCACTCATTTTGCTCATGCATTATGAGTGAAAGTTTTTGGTGTCGGTTTTTTTTATAGTTGGCTAAAGCTCTATATATTCTTATCTTACCAAAAAAAAAAAAAAATGATTGTGTGGGCCCTTTTACGATTTTATCTCTCAATTTAAGCTTGCAATAAGAAAACATAAAAAAAAAAAAAATTGGAGTAAAAGATGGAAACCAGTTGAAAAGTCAATGGCTTTCCATTGAAAATAGTCACGCGGGCTGCCACGCCGGATTTCAAATGGCCAAATGGATAGAAAGCATTTTTCGATCATCGATGCAAGTTTGGACCACGCGTCAGTCGAAAAAAAAGTTTAGAATAATGGTGTTCATGAAAAAGGGTTTCGAGATTTTTTGTGGGATTTTTCTGGGAAAAGGATGGAGCTTAAAATTGCCGACTTCCTTCAGGATCTGGAGGTCCCCATCATAAAGGTTGGAACTTTAGAAATTGCGAAGAAGAACCTGCGACGCCCATCCCAAGTTATCCGAAGCATTCAGTGGTCGAGCGAGCCGGCCGGCGACGCCTATCCTAGAGCACGCATAATGCGAGGCCTGTGGGCGGCGAGCTGGCGGTCGCATGGAAGGAAGACCCTCCACTCGACGACGTCTTCATCATCGCCTTCTTCGTCCCCGCTGTCTTCGAATTTGAAGCTGCTCGGCCCGAACCTCCCCGACGTTTGGATGGTGCCCTGCCCCAGCTCCGGCGCCTTCCGTTCCCAGTTTTCAGGTATCATCCTTCCCGCGACCGGCCCGCCACCCTTTTTGCCACCTGTGGCGATGAGCCTGGACTTGCTCTCGGGCGTGTGAAACGCGTGTTACTCGAGTCTGTTGGGGTCGCTTCGAGGGTTGACGTGAGTGTCCTCTGCACGTTGCCTCTTCTTTTCCCTTGTCGGAGACTTGTTCTCCATGTTTCGTTCGGCAGCATGCCGATTGCCTAGAAGCGGTTTTTGGGTTCGGGTGTTTTGGCTTTCGACGCCGTAGTTTTGATCGTGAGGTGCAGTCGTCGTCGTCGTCGTCGTCGTGGTGTTCCGGATTCATTAGCGATCCTATGAGGTATAATGGTGAATCCAATGCCGACTGTAAGTTGTTGAATCCTGCGAAAAAGATGACGGGCTTTTCTTTTTGGTATTAGAAAAAGGTTGGGTTCTTCTTGAGTGAAGCTGAGACACAACTTTCCTCGGTAACTTTTGTGACTTCTGCATATAAAACTTGTTGGGGATAAAATTAATCTGTGCATATGTAGGAAAAGCAGAGGCGAAAGCAGGCGTAGGACTACTTTCGAAAATCATCTTTTTATTATGCTTTCTGTGCATCGACAAATGAAGGACCACAAAATGCTTCATTGGATCTGATGGACTTTTTCGTAACAAGAGTCACTCTCCAAAAGCACTAAAGATTTCAGTGAGATGGTTGGGAATGGTTTCTATAGAACTCTTTTTTGAATTAGGAATTCCATACAATCCAAGTTGTAAGGTTGATTATTCTACCTGTGGAGTTTTGGTAGCCTGTTGTCTTGTAGCTCTATATAAGGTGCTTGAGCAGGACTATTTCCCTTGCTTCTTTGCTTGCTTCATTTACCTTGTGCATAGCACACTAACCTGTTTTATAATTTTTACTTGAAGCAGCTAATGGGCAAACTGCTAATGTAATAAATGGGAAATCTATTGCAAGAGCTATTAGAGCAGGAATAGCCAGTGAAATTTGCAGAATGAAGGAAAACCATTGTAAAATCCCCGGGATTGGCTATTGTGTTGGTTGGTGGAAGAAGGGATTCACGAACTTTTATTCGTGTCAAGTTAAAAGCTTGTGAAGAAGTTGGGATAACGATGTAGAGGAGTTACCTGAAGAATGTACAGAAGATGAAGTTCTGCGCATTGTTTCCAGATTAAATAATAACCCATCAGTTAATGGTATTATTGTGCAACTCCCTTTACCACAAGTAATTTCTACAGCTAGACTTATGCTTCATTCACATTTCTCTTTTCAATCGCTTGCGTAATCTGTATCAAATGAGTCTGCTTAATTCATTGTTGCCAATGGAACATTCGCTATGTTCCGACACATTCTGTAGAGTAATCGAATAGTGTAACCTGTACAAATTTGTTTCCAATACTATACTTTTTAATTTTCTGGTGCGCATGATAATGCAATGACTGGAGCTCCTCATCTACTAGAAAAATTTCGATAAGTTATTTCCATTCTTTTAACACATCTTGTAAGGAAATATTTACAATTATGCCACCTCAATGTGATGTTTGCTCAGCATGTGGATGAGGAGAGAATCATCAATTTTGTGAGCCTAGAGAAAGATGTGGATGGCTTCCATCCCCTCAATATGGGAAACCTTGCCATGAAAGGAAGGAAGCCACTTTTTATTCCCGGTGCTCCTAAGAGTTGTATTGAGTTGTTGTTGAGGTCTGGTGTGGAAATCATGGGAAAGAGAGCTGTGGTTGTCGGGAGAAGCAAGATCGTTGGGTTACCCACTTCTTTGCTATTGCAGGTAAGCATGCCTTTTTCTGCATTTCTCTGGTTGTTTGAGGTGCTCTCCATATCATCCTCTTCTAATGTATTCCTGTGGTAGAGGCACCATGCAACAGTCAACACAGTACATTCTTTCACCAAAAATCCAGAACAGATTACAAGAGAAGCTGACATTGTGATTGCTGATGTGGGGATACCCAATTTAATCCGTGGCAGTTGGCTAAAGCCAGGAGCTGTTGTAGTGGATATGGGGACCAATCAAGTTCAGGTAGAAATACTGAAAGTTAGCACCAATGGCATTCTCAAACTGTGTGGCCTTACTTGAATGCAAATTTGGATTGTAATGTGTGTTGACCTTTATAAGTAAGATATAGGTTATAGGATGCTGTGGTTTCTATCTTTCATGTTGAAAAAATTGGAAAAGCAGGGGCGGGACTCTTTTTATTAGGGAAAATTAAAAAATTACACTAAGCTTTCTCTTGGTTGGCACTTACAACCTCTACCCCACACTTTGTGTCATAAGGTGTCATCAGCTTAGACTTCCTACCTTGAAGTTTAACACCATTCCAAAAAGTAGGGAAACTGGAGGGTGCAAAGATTAGCTGTTTTGAAACATCAAGATATGTCGTGCGAGGTGTTGAAATTAGAGGGTGCAAGGTGTAGGATTTGAAGTTAGATGCTGCCAAGGTGTAACTATGGAAAATTTGAGGGTGGTTTTGTCTCTTTGCTTTTTTATTGTTTGAGGTGGTCTTGTACCTGTGATCTACTCAATGCATGTATGCAGATATGCTGCACTATGCTCAGGGAAGAGATGTTTGAGGGGGAAGGCTTTAAGGAAAAGTGGGTCTTTCAGAAAAGAAATGATGAGTGAACAATCAAGGATTGAGAAAGGGCAAAGCCTTAGAAGATGTAAAGTCTGCTTGCTGGATTTCCTTATGAAAGCTTTGATTCATGGTCACTAAAATTAGCAAATAGAATCTAGAACTGTAAGGTCCTCACTCTGACAGAGGCGAGCTTCAAATCACAGTTAGGGTTGATGTATAAATGCTCATTAATGTCGATAATCTTGTGTAAGTAGCTGCTGTGGTATAAGTGGTCACTTAACAGGTAGTTTCCTGAGAACTAATGATTGTTCCTCAACAAAGTAGCCTGCTCTGCTCTGTTTCCATTTTGAGCAATTTACTATCATAAAATTAAGAGTTTGTAATGTCCAGGATCCTGGCATTGATCAAGGTTCCTGCATCATAGGAGACGTTTGCTATGAAGAAGCAATCAAAGTTGTGTCAGCCATTACTCCTGTGCCAGTAGGCGGGGGACCAGTGATAATTGCTATGCTTCTGTCTAATACTCTCGACTCCGCTAAGCGTGCATTCGGATTCATACGAAAGCTGAGGTTGGTCCCCCGGTATAGCTTTTGTAAAGGCAAAGGTGTTTCATTTTTCCTTGCCAATCTCTATTTATCAATGACAATCTTTGCAAAATCTCTCCTGTAGTTCGATATTTCACCGATTAGAGTCTGGTTTTTTAAATCACTTAATCCCACACTTTCTTATAATGGTAAAATATAAAGGAAAGAGACGAGTATGCCATATGTAAAATGAGTTTGCTTCATCCGTAAGTTGACTTTCTGAACCGCTCAAAATGAATGATGCTACTTATACAGATACCAGTTCACAAATTGGTGTACCTAGTTATGTGGCATACTTTTAGCGGATCTTGTAGGTGACATGCACATGTTTAGAGGCCCATCTGTCACGTTGCTCTCTTTAGGGTGGAATTCGCAATCTATTATATTGATCAGTATGACAATTTTGGTAAGCTATGCTTAGTATACTTTGCAATATCAGTTTTTTTTTTCTTTTTTACTTTTCTTTACTTTCTAAGAACTTCCTTTCCATCGGGGAAAATGAACCTGCAATGAAAGTAGCATGGTATAATTATTTTTGTTGGTGTGGGAAGTTTGGGGACTTTGATTGGTAAGAAAAAAGTACACCGATAGACTTTGTAGATGACTGTATCAAACACAGCCTTTAGATTTCGTGCTCTTTGCTATTGAATGCCTCCTCTGGATTTCTCTCGTGGGGATGAATATTATATCCGCTTCTCAACATCACAGCAATGGTAAAGATCCTGAAGATGTAGCTCAAACTGAGGCTGCATTTGGTTGAGCTTTGATATGGGCTTTAAGGCTCTAGATATCTTTAGGTAAATGTTGAAGCACTGGGTGACTATTTTTGGGAGCACATTTGGAAAATGATTGATATCACAAAAAATCAAAAACTAATATATTTATGACAAATTTATTCCAAACTAATTTAAACCCTAAAATGATACATTTGTAACAAATTTATCCTCCATTAATTATTCATTAAATTGTATTAATATCACAAAAAAAAAAACCACAAATTAGTAAGTGACAAACGAAAGGTTCACTTAGCAATTGCACGTGTCATGCAATTCAGCAACACGAGTTTAGTCTCTTGATATGAGCCACAATTATTATTACCGAGAATGCTAAGAGAGAGGAAGGAGAGCTTCAGAACTTACAGTGCTCTTGAGAGTGTGTTATGTGTTTGGTCTTGGTTATGACCAGGAAGTATTCGTAAGTGCGATTGTGATGGACCAATTTTCTCTCCCTTGAGCGTTAATATGTTCCTCTCTTTATAATCAATGATTCCTCGCCATTTTCGCGAGATTGACGACTGATTGCCTAAAGATGCGCTATTCCACACACACTTTCCATCTTCTTTTATTTTTATATCTCTTTGTTTATTTTATTTCCTTCTTTCTCCCATCTATTCAAATCTCCAGCAAATTCTTGAGTAAATTTCAATTGTGCATCTCAAGTTGGAAAGCAAACTTTATTTCCTTTTCCTTTTTGGGTGCTGATAGAATTTGTTGCCACTTTTTTGCCAATTTCCTTACTAAAGACCTCACTTCCCAAAAGTTACAGAAAAAAGTGTAAAAAAAAATTTAAAACTTTTTGCATTTGTGCCAATTTAGTCATAAACCTATTTATAGTACTAATTTAGTCATGAACCTTTTCACTTACTACCAATTCAATCATTTCCAACTATTTTTGGTTGGATTTTGCTGACGAGGTGCTGGTGGATTAACGTGGCACAATCGGCAATGACATGGACAACTTTTAATAATATTTTAATATATTTTAGATTTATATTTTATTTTTTTCATTTTCATTTTCTTTTTTCTTCTCCTCCTCCTTCAAGTCGGTCGTTGGACCTTGACGACTGGCCAAAGATGACACTCGGTGAGGCTTGAGCACTTGCCAGAGGTTGTGAGGGTTGCTTGCGCTGGGCAGCAAGGCTAGCTTGAGGCTGCCTAGGCCACAAGGGCGGCCTCGTGCTGGGCTGGTGAGGCCCAACCTCCTAGATCTAGCGAGGTCAAGCCTTGCCCGGCCACTAGCGAGGGCTTGAGCCTTGCTAGTGGCCGGTAAGGCTTGCCAAAGGCCGGCGAGATCGATCTCAACCTCGTTGGTTGTTGCTATTGGCGGTTGCCAAGTTCCAACAACCGGTTGGAAGAAGGAGAAGGAGAAGGAAAAAAAAAAAAAGAAAAGGAAAAGGAAAAGGAAAAAGAAGAAGAAAAAATAAAATAAAAAATAAAAAACAAAAAAAATTGAAAAAAAATATTAAAATTTTATTAAATAGTTGTCCACGTTAGTACTAGCCATGCTACGTCAGCCGACCGATGCCCAATTAGTAAAATCTGGCCAAAATTAGCTAGAAAGATTGAATTGGCAACAAATTAAAAGATTTATGATTAAATTGACACTAGTGAAATGTTTAGAACTAAATTGATACTAATACAAAAAGTTTAGGACTTTTTTGACACTTTTCTCCAAAAATGGCCAATCATTTCTTCATTACATGTAATCTTCAGCTTGCCAAGCGAGGTGCAGCCGAGTCCATTAAAAGGGATTAGGCTTGTGAGGTTCTAATGAGTTTTGAGGTCTCAGCTCAAGTTCATTTATCATGTCGGATCAACACGAATCCATTTTACAACTAGATCAATTCAAAATAAATTTATCCACGGACGTGTTTTTGTAATGCCTGAAATGCAATGTAGAATGCAGATACATTATGCAATATTAATATGATTATTTAAGGATCAAGTTCAATATCTAATTTTCTTATTTAATAAATGATTAAACAGGATTGTTTGTATTTAGATGTTGATAAAAGCAAATAGCGAGTATTATTTGCATTTTATCAAAACTATTTTAAGTGCTTTGTTTTTGTGTAAAGGCCGAACCAAACACAATCCTAATGAAGGAAGAGAAAGACGAGAATGTCGAAGAGGAATGCTGCACTAGAAATATCAAAGGAGGACGCCCAAAATATGTTCCCCTTTTTCCGCTTTATTTTTCAATTTTTTTTTAATTTCTTTTGAAGCAAATACCACTTCAAACTTGCTTATTATGATACAAAATATCCTAAAGTTATTTTTGTATCACCGTAAACCCTAAACTTACCCACTACCACATAATATTCCATTTTTTTTGTCATGACAAAACTTACATATTATTTATTTCAATTTCATTTAGGGTTAATAAAGAAAAGAGTAAATTTAGAATTTTTAGGGTGTGCATGACAAAATTTGTGTCCCCTGACGAGTTTTTGACCAAAGAAATGGGTTTGATAACGACTTAATTTTTTTTTTTTTGGAATAGAAATTCATTTGATAACAAAATAAAATTCCTATTTCTAGGCGGTGGCATGTGGCGGGTAGCTGGCATTCAACGACCGATGGTCAGTGGCTGGCATCTGACAACCGGTAGCGGGCATCCGGCGGTCAGCGACAAACGTTTAGCGTCCCATGGGCAGTGGGTGGTAACGGGAGTGAATGATAAGAAGAGTTCTCATTTTTCATTTTTGTTCCAAAAATATAAAAATGAAAATTTTTAGCGTATAATTTCTGCTCCAAATTTATTTTTGGAATATAAATATGTTCCAGAATTAGAAAAATGAAATTATGTTATCAAATGGATTTTTGTTTCAAACATTTTTAGAGGAACAAAAAAATAAAAATAAAATTAGAGAAATATAAATTTTGTTATATGCCCCTTTAGTCATATTGGCACAAGCCACTAAACCTTTGGTGCCAACTTAACGACAGTAAAGTCCACTCATCAATAATGCCCACGTGGGCCCTACAAAAAGGTCAATAAATTCCCGGTCCGTTTAGACCCTATTTGATATAAAAATTTATGTTCGCCACAACAATTATTTGTATTCTTTTTGTCCAAGGCATGAAAAAGGAATAGAAATCTATTAATAAAGTTTTTGTTCCCGAGAATAGATTTGGAACAAAAATAAGAAGTAGAAAAAAGTAATTTTTTATTCCCAGGAACAAAATTCCTAAGAGTTAAAAGAACAAAAACAAAGAACTTATTTTTTCTTCTCTGCTCTCTTCTTTTCTTTCCTTTTCTTCTTCTTCCTTTTGGCTGGTTGCTAGCCTTGGCCATGGTTGGTGCCAGCAACCATCTAGATGAGGGTTGACAACCTCAATGAAACGTGTTGGCCCCTGGTGACGCCGAGGCTCGTTGGCCTGAGCCTTGTCATGGTTGGGCGAGATCAATCTCACCTTGGTTGGGCGAGATCAATCTCGCCCAGCTCGAGCGAGGTCAACCTCACCCAGATTGAGTGGGGCTGAGCTCGCTTGGCCAACGGAGAGGTTGAGGCTCGCCTGGCCACAGGTGAGGTTCGGCCTCACCTTGATATGGTGAGGCCGAGCCTTGCTGTGGCTAGGCTAGCCTTCGGCGAGCTCGTTGGACCTTGCCTTGGTGGCTGGCGACTGGCCAAAGAGAAAAGGAAAAAGAATAAAGAGAAAAAAGAAAAATAAGAAAATATAAGAAAATAATTAAAAAATTAAAAGAAATTAAAAAATTTAAGAATCCTACCAAACACATTTTTATCCCGGGAATAATCATTTTATGGAGTTACCAAGCGCATTCTTTTGTTCAAAAATTGTTCTCGAAAACAGAATCAGAAAAAATCATTTCTAATAAAAAATTGTTCTCCGGAACAAAAGTATTATCAAGCGCGCCCTTAGTCATGAACTCGCAGTAAGCTTCTTGTATTTGTCTAGTCCCATGGCCAATTTCTATAAAGCAGGAGACCTTGCTCCTCCTTCGATTTTGTACCCTTAGTCCACGGTAAAGGTTCTTCATTAGTTCCACTTCACTTTCTTATTTGTTATTTTACTTGTGGTAAAGGTGATGTTAATGGCGATGATTCAGCTCAATTGAGCGACCGCTACTCGCTTCTGATGTGCTGCGTTCAATTTTCCATTTTTTCTCTGCCAATTATTTGATCATAGCTAGACCAAAGCATAGTTTCAGGAAATCCACAGGCAGTTTTGTTGTTTCTTTTGAGCGCTTTGGCTGTAAGTTAGTCTGCTAAGTGTCCTTTTTCCCCCTACTCGATCAATAGGGAAAAGACGAGATGCTGAGTGTTTTATTTTTTGTTTTTCCTGTGTGCTAAGTGTTTTTTTTTTTTTTTTGCATTTTCCTTTCGAATTTTTCGGTTGGGTAAAGGCGTCATATGGTTCCTCTTTGTTTCCAGCTCCACGCAGCACGATGATGCAGTATGCTCGGAAAGAATGCGGGTCTTATGTTTGAAGGTATAACGAATGCATCGAGGGGAGAACCTTTCTCACGAAGTGGAAGTGCTCCAAAAATAAAAAAGATTTGGAAGATTGCCTTCGTCAATTCTAAGCCTTCTTGAGCAAGCTCTTTCTGTTTCGTCATGAGACTTTGTACTTAATCTGGTTCCCATAATTTTTTGGTGATCGTTCAGCGAGGTATTTGAATTGATGATGGCGGTTTTGTATATCAGAAAATGATAATAAATCTGGCCACTTACAATTTGCTAGTGTGGCATGCTCAGCTAGTCCAGATATATCTGTTGCTAATACGACCCCCTTTTGGATGTTTTACGAGTTTTCGTGTTCAACTAAAAACGTGTTCGAAAGACAGGAACTTGTGCATATCATGGAGTCGTCACTTTGGTTTGATGCGAGGGTTCTTGGTATCATGTAATATGTTTGTGACGTGCTGTAAGAAAGCTAGCGGGAGTATGTAATAGCATTTGTTTTGAATGTGTATAGTGAGCTCCTGCTCTTTCCTATCCCTTAGTGACGATGATAGTATGAATAGGGCGGAAAGTACTTGTCCTCATATGATTCCCCTGAAAAGTACATTTTCTTTAGAGTGTTATCTTATGTGTTAAGAGTCGTGGGATGCAGCCCGCATGATGTATAGGTAAAGCACCGTCTTCACATGCTTGAGAAAGCTTTCTTCCTAATGCAACTCGAGATGTAAATTTATGTACATGTACATCATAGATCTTGTGGGGACTTTAATATGAGAAGTATCCAAGGGTGCTTTTTTACAATTCTAGATTCTGAACTTATTTTCCTTGTAAGTGCTAAGAATGCTAGGATAACTTGATTCATTGACGATAGTATGAAATTAACAGACATGAAGTAGTAGACGGTGTGTCCTAGATGCATGTGTGCCTTAGATTTGGAAGATAGAATTGTGAAGTTTCTCTTCAGGTCTGCTCGATATTAGATGAGGACGCAAGACTGCCGCAGAGAATTCTTCTGGTAGTTGCTGTCCATTGAAATCCAAGCAAACATCTTTGATGTCTTAATTTGTGCAGAAATACCCGATAATGTTGAGAAATAGAGATTCCCCAAATATCTCACAATTCTCCGTGGCCTCTTTCGCAGTGAAATTGAAACAAATAATGCAGGAAACCAAGAAGTGAAAGGCCTAGCCAAACATTGAGTGACGCGCAGAATTTGCCTTCAGTCTGCTTGTGTATGTGGGAATCAAGAAGTTGTATGCTCATGCCATCTTCAGACAGGCTCTTGGGTTTCCTTGGAAGATTTTCATGGCCATATGTTGTCCGAACTATGGTGAAGCATGTATATCAACCGGTTGCGGCAAACCCGACCTATGGAACTCAAAGTGTGTATTAACTAGATTTAGCCTCCAACTTTAATCAGGTGAAACCTGAAAATAAAAGGGCTTACGTTTTCTTTGTCCTTCCCCATTTGGCTTCTATTACCTTCGAAGCTGAGTTGCTGCTGAGCAGAACAGGATCTACCATTTACTGAATGAGTAGCTGTAAAGCGATTATTGGCTAAATGATCGTTGATACCAAATCCTCCACTGTTTTAGATTCAATGTCAATCAAAGCGCTTTAACTTAGTGCTCAGAGATTAATCTCTCATCTCTCTATGAATCTATCTGTAGGCTAAATGCAGACTGAAAACGCCTTAGCAAATTGCAAACTTCGGCATATAAGGGCATCAATGTCCTCTTGCAACCTAACGAAGATGCTTCTGCAGCCGATTTGTAGGCGCACTTGCAGGTTTCAAACAGTAATTTTATTAAAGCTGTGTGAATTCTAAAGAAATTGGACTATGTCGTCGATGGAATCTGCAAGACGAATCGTTCATCATTTGGAGGGTAAAGTAACAGATTTAGTTCTCTAAGTTTCAGCATTTGTACAATTTGCTCTTCCATTTTGTAATCAAGTCGTCATAACTCTTTTGATTGTATAATCAAGTTTTTTGTTTACCCATTCTAACTAATACCGTCAAATTGAGATTTTTTTTTTCTTGTTTTTCCTACTCATTTGGTAGCAACCTCAATTGAGAGCTCATCAATGGATCCAACCCAAATGCTTACTCCCGCAAGCAAAGGCTGATTTCTGCTACATTTTGATTCAATAGGTTCAGATTGAAGACATCGATTCTATAGGGAAGTTGTCCATTCAATGAATTAGTTGTCAATTTCATGGTTGCTGATTGATCACTAAGATGTTGATTTACAAGTTTGTTGTCAATTTTGAGTCTGCTAATCAACTACCTAGCAACAAGAGGTTGTTCTAGTCTACTACTATTGCTGTTGGTTGATCTTCCAGGATGGTTATTCAGTTTCCAAAGTTGGTGGATGAATTTGGAGGGTCTAATCCTAATTACTATGCATTCGGTTTTATTTAAATGCCTTTAGTTCTAGTTATCAAGCATTAAGTCCTACTTATTATGCGTTTTAATTGTGTTGTGGTTTCAAGTCTTGGTTTTTATGAGCACAACGGTTCAAGATTCATTATTAGATAACTGTCTATAGTCATTATGATTTCTTAAAATTCTGAGTCATTTTTGTTTGCTTAGAAGATTCCCTCTAAAAATCAAGGTGTTATCTTATTTTGTGCACAGAGGACTTGAATTTGATGAATACAGGAGATTTTCCTCAAGTAAGTGAATATTTATCTTCGGTTCTATATCCAATTCCATTGGTGATAAACCCAAAATTCTTTATTTTTGGCTGGTGATGTTCTTTTAGGTCTTGGTGGTGAACTTTATCTCTCTCAAAGTCCTTTATCCTTACAAGATGCGCAACCTTCCCAAAGGCGAACCACCAAAAGAAAGCTAATAAATCAATAAGATGGTACAAATGGCTACTCATTGAAGTGATAGTACCATTACTTAGCACAGATTCTTATAAACCCATGCCAATCACAACTCTGGGGTTTTAATTAAATAGATTAAACATGCGATTTAGTTTATAATGGAGCTGCCATTTATTTATTAGTAGTTGATTAGAATTTCAGGTAAAATGAGGGAGAAGTTACTCAATTTTCTGAGCTGACTGAGCATATATATTACTGGAAAGTCACTCTTTGTGAAATATTGTTTGTTCTTTTTGCTACATAAGATATAAAACACACACACACACACACGGGCATTGAGTGCTCAAAAGGAGACCTCAATTAAGAAATTTATATCATCCCAAAGGTAAAAGTTATAAATTTAATATCACATCAAATATTTGAAGTCCGTCACATTACATGCACTCAATTCAATATGTGGATAGCGGTGTGCATGCAGTTCGGTTTCCACATTTGTCGTGAGACATACCTAAACACTTTTTGTCTTTATCTGGTGCCCAAAAAATTGACACAATCCTCATTGGGCACCCCCGGACACTCTTCCCACATTAATTTGATTGGTTTAAATTAGTCACTTTCGGATTAAGTCAACATCTTTTATGAGATTTTCATGTTTACTGTTTAAGTGCTTATTAATAATAGCGATGTTGGAATGCCAAGTGAAACACCATAGGAATAAAATATTTGATATCTTTTGAAGTTCTTAGCCCATCTGAAATTGTGTAAACTCTCTATCACGACTCTCCCAAAGTGAATCCTAAGGGATTTAACTGATTGTTAGGCAAGCACCTATAACTCTCTTGCAAAATGGCTCTTATGTTTTGTCACATGTTCTCCCAAATCTTATTGATTGCAACTTAATTTCTCATTTTTGGGATAAGTATTCGACGACGAGTGTCATAGTTTTCATACAACAATTGTTAGAAAACTTCTTTGATGTTTTGAAGTTGACAAAAGTTATTCAAAGTCTATTATGAAGATTTCCAAACTTTAGTGTCAAAATTTGAAGACGACTAGACTTTAGTGTCAAAGTTTGAAGATTGTTAGACCTTAGTATCAAAGTCTGTTATACACCAGAATTCTACTCACCCTGACAAATTCCAGACTAAACGCTACTGAAGAATAAAGATTTATCCAAATGCAAGATTTTGTTTATCTCTTTAGGAGTTCGGTTCGTATGGCTTATGGATGGCTTTCTGGTTGGATATATCACCTACAAGATTAGTTATCTTTATTTGAATTAATTTAGATATATCAAGTTTTTTCGAAGGCAAGTAAATTTGGAAAGAATCTACTTATGGAAACCAAGATTCTGATTGTATGGGCAAACATGATTGATGGGCTTTCATCATAATCTTCAAACGGCTTGAGATCTCTTTGATTGATTCTGTCCAACGGGTAGATTGGAAGAATTCATTTGGAAAGTGCCAACGATCGAGAAGGCATGCAGGAGTATTTAATGTGGACTCTCTAGTTGTTCGATAGAGTGCGTGAAAGAAAATTTTCAAAGTCTGAAGCTTACCATTTTCTTGTCATTCGATATTTTGAGTTCAAAGTTGTACTCAAAGGAGAGAGAATCTTATAGTGTGACTTTGTGAAAGAGTAGTAGAAACTCTTCACTGTGAAGTTAAATATCACAAGGCTATAAAATCTCTTTTGATTCTTAGTGGAATCTAGCTAGGAGGTTGTCAACGTGGAGAGTGGATATAGGCTTGATCTAAGCTGAACCACTATAAATTATGTGTTCTTATTCTCTTTCCTGAACTCCTTTATTTTTTTTGTAGTTCTATTTAACTGCTTAAGTCTGAACTCGCTCAAAGTCTATTGTTTTTCAGACTCAGCTTTAGAAGCAAAACATTTCCTCTGTTACTTGCGAAAAATTGTCTTCACACCTATTCACTCATCTTTAAGTGTTCATACTAGCACTTACAATTAGTATCAAAGCTTGTGTGCTTATTTTATTGAAGCGTTTTTACTTCTAAGTTAAAGATCTATGGCTAGTATTTTGGCTCCAGGATTGGTTGAAGGTCAAAGCAACACCAGACCTCCTTACTTTGAAGTCATGTGAAGACATCAATTAGAGAAACTCAAAGGATTATGCCTCTATCGGTAGACAAATTAGTAGGCACACTTCAATCATATGAAGTTGAGTAGATCAATGAGGAAGAAGATTCAAGAGGTAAAAAGTCAATTGCTTTAAAATCTAACGATGATTATGATGATACAAATTCAAATGATGATATGGATGATGAGGAGTTAGTGCTTATGATTAAGAAGTTTAGAAAGTTGAATAGGAATGGAAGAAGATTCAACTAGAAAAAGCAAAGCACGCAAAATTTTCAAAAGAGACCGACTAAAGACAATGAAACCAGCAAATATGTAATATGTTTTGAATGCAAGAAAAATGGGCATATCAGACCTAACTGTCCTCTATTGAAGAAAAAGAAAGGAAGAACTGAGAAATACGAAAAGGCTCTCGAAGCTAAAACTTGGAGTGATACTGAGTGCGAGGAAAGTGAAGAGGAATATGTCAATATATGTTTGATGGCTTATTGCGATTCGGACTCAGAATAAAAAATAGACTTTGATTCAGTATCAGATAAAAAAGTTAAGATAAGCAACTTAAAAATTCCTATTAAATTCTTGAAGTACATAGAAAATTTTTGTCTTAGTCTCAAAACTTTTCTTAAAAGGATTTTTGAACTAAAAAGGGAGAATTCTAAACTCAAGCAATATAAAATTTCTTGGAAAGAAAAATTTGAAAGTTTGGATAAAAGTTTTGTTAATTTGAAAGAAAATTCTGATTCTCTTGCTAAGGAAAATGTTCTTCTAAAAGAAGACATTTCAAATATTTCAAAAAGATTTTCAAAAGGATCCAAAAAGTTGGAGAAAATTATTTTAGTACAAAGATCCTATTTTAACAAATCTAGTTTGGGTATAACTTCAAAAACTATTCCATTAATTGATTTTCCTAAAGTAAAGGAAATAATCAAACAAAGACATGCAAGTGCATTTTATAAAAATCATTTTCAAAGAATTTTTGTAAAATCTATTGGCCGAAGTGCACTCAAATGTTCAAAGTGTAACAGCTCAGAACATTTTGAGAAAGAATGTCCCAAAATTTGGAGACCTGTTAAGAAGGACTGGGCAAAGACCATCTTTAATACTAATTCTCCTAGACCCAAGAAAATCTAGGTATCAAAGAAAACTTGAGTTTTTCTTATGATTGCAGGTCACTACCAAGAGGAAGATCAAATGGTATTTGAATAGTGGCTGTTTGAGGCATATGATATGATACTCAAGCTACTTCATAAAGCTTGTTAGACTAAATGGAGGAAAAGTTTCTTTTGGAGGAAACAACAAAGGAAGAATTGTAGGTTATGGAACTGTGAATATTGGAAGCCTGACTATCAATAATGTTTCCTTGATGGAAGGTTTGAACTACAATTTACTCAGCATAAGCCAGCTTTGTGACACTTGATTCAGAATAAACTTCCAAGAAGGTATTTGTTTTGGAATGAGTCAAGACTTCTCCCAATCTTTCACTAGGCAAAAGCGTGAGAATATTTATCTTCTTGATGTGTGACACCCTGGACCCTTCGCAGGTCGTCACCAGTGCCGGTGTTATACTTTATTCTCCTATTTGCCTTATCCTATACTTAAAGCAAGCACCGTTAATCACGGGCATTTTTTTTTTTTTTTAAAGCGGTCCCAGCGCAACTCATAGCGGAAGCTAATTACACATCTCCATCTCTCCCCTTACTAACCATGATACAAATACACACCAGCTACACATCAGGATTTTATATACGAACATCGACACTTTATTTACATATTCTTTTAAGATGGGACTCCTCCTTTCTCGGGTCAATACAAAACAAGAAAAGCGAGGACTCTGCCATGTCCTGCCTAAAATCTCAAAAAGAAACTATCAACCCTCTACATCAAGCGCACAAGCTCCCATCAAAAGTGTCGATTATCTACATCAAAAGCTGGGCTCCTACTCATCGCGCGTGAGTCTCACACCCAACCCGGTGCGTCAGGTGGTGGCGGCGGCAGCATCCCTCGCATAGCACCATCTCGACGGACGTGAACATAAATGAACTCTTGTATGACAGGGCCCCCAGCCAGGCTGATATCATACATAACTAAGCATCGCACTCGGATAAACGTTAATCCGGGCACAGAGGGACAATCTATCTCCGTACACTCCACCTCAACATCAGACGGTAGACCGTAAAATACCCCACGCGAAACAGCAGGTAGCGACATAGTGCTAATCTGAAATGTTATCCCCAAAAGGGGTGAGTACAACCACTCAGCAGATATGGAAATCCAATAACAACTCAGTGCACCATGCATACCATCATACAATGCAGGCATTGATTACCTTTTTGATGTCAAGCGTATTCATGCATCATCATAGCATATATATCATTATCATGGCATCTCATATATCATTATCATCACATCATCATTAACCATGCATCACCATGCATATCACATCATCATTAACCATGCATCACCATGCATATCACATCATCATTAGCCATGCATCACCATGCATATCACATCATCATTAACCATGCATATCACATCTTAGATCAATTTCCACTTTTACTTATCAATTGATCCCCACATTATCTTTTCTCAAATCATCAAATTCACCATCATCATCATCCCTTCGGGCAGAAACCTCCGACAGGGATCCCAGCATTCCAGCCATCTCATGGCCACTGGGCTTCCGGCCCCCACATTCCGGGCATCTCGCATCTCAACTAGCATCACGAGGCATTCCCTTCGGGCAGAAACCTCCGACAGGGCTTCCGGCCCCCCACATTCCGGGCATCCTGAAACTCCCAGGGAATCTCTGGAATTACGCCACTAGGCCACCAGACAACATCCTCCACCACAACCTCATTCTCATCCACATTTATCTTTTATCTCAATTTAACATGGAAATTTGGCATGGCATCAAACATATCACACTTGCATTTCAATTCACATGTCATGCACATGTCATAGCTTAATCACATAAGCATTTCAATTCACATGTCATGCACATGCCAAAGCTTAATCACATATGCATTTCAACTTAATGCATGTACAAAGACCTCATCACACAAGTGCCACACAAATGGAATTGAATCCATGGCCAAATAAAAATCTATTTTATTTTATTATTATTTTATTATTTTATTATTATTTTATTATATTTATTTATTTTCATAAATAAATATTTAATATCTATGATTTTTCCAAAATCATAATATTCAACAATCACTAATAGGATCACAATTTCGTATAAGATTCATGGCCAAATTAAATTTCTTATAATTTCACAATTTTCGCATAATAGCACCTTATATTCGGATAATGGCCAGACTTGCACAGTTACCGAATAAATTTAATTAAAATACTCATATGGCCTTCAAAAATTATGAAATTTTACAGGGTGATAGCCAACACATTTTCGCACCTTTTTCATTAAGAACTTTAAGAGAAATTATTTTTAGATTAATTTCTATAGCCCTACGAAGCTTCTGGAATCACTACCGCGACGTCCAGAACACACTTCTCCGTATTTCTTAGATTTCACCCATCAAATCTCTTTCGTTCCTTCTGAAATTTAATTATGTCATGTAAAAATGTGTCTTTTACAATTCTCATGAAGGGATCTAGGTCAAATAACCAGATTATGGTCGCCATTTTAATCCATGAAGTCTCGGGTGTCTCGGTACACCTCACCAGAATCAACCATCTCCAAGATCTAACCGATTCACCAAGTTATACTTGTTATTTTTGCTTCAAATTCGAGTATTTTGTAGCTTAAGGTGTTTCCTACAACTTTCAAGAAGACAACAAAGTGAGATCTCCAACAGAAATCAACATGCAACCAAGAAATCAACAAAAGGTCAGTGAAGATTTCGCAGATCTGAGGTCTCCGTATAACAGTGCTTTTGACCCCACATATCACCATCGTTTTCCATGAAATTCGAGTATGTCATACTAAAAGATGTTAGCTTCAACTTTCATGAAGACACTGAAGCCAAAATCGCACTCCAAATACACATGCAAGCTCGACTAAGATACTGACTACCACAAACCGAACGAAACAGTCACATAGCTTGAACACATCCAACCCTTACCTCGGTTTTTCGCCCAAATTACACCTAAAACCGAACATGCAACCAACAAAACAGACATGCAAGAGAAGTTAAGGACCCCACTTGCCTCCAAGATGAACAAACAGCGATGAACGGCGGCGTACGGCGGTCGGACTAGGCGGACGTACGGCGGACGGGCGGCGGCAACTCTCGGCTCCACCTCCTCTCTCTCGGTCCCTCCTCTCTCTTTCTCTTGAAATCTCTCTCTCCCTCTCACTTCTCTCGACCGAATGGAGCTAGAGGAACCGGCCACTCCTCTTCTCTCTCTCTTTTTATATCCCTTAATCCCATCATTTGCAATGATTGATCCACCTAATGACCAACCAATGCATGCTCTTCCTTTGGCCACTTGTAATTTTTGTTTTTGAATTAATTGGGCTTGGGCTTAGGCCCAACCGGCCATTCCCCCTTGGGCTGGTCGAGCTCCCTTCTTGGGCCCTAATGGGCCGACTAGCTTGGCCCACCAAGCTTTAGGCTAATGGGCCCAAGGCCCATTCGAATTTTCGATCCCTTTTTCCTTTTTTTTTTTTTTTGAAATTTCTTCTATAATATTTTTGAATTCCAATTTTTCCATCTTGGCCAAAGTCTTGGAATATTTTTAATTATTGAAATTTAAATCATATGACCAAGCATTTAAATTTCCACAACACAAGCAAAATTCATCAAATTAAAAGATAAATTGGCTAAAGCATAAGCCATAAAATTCTATCACCTAATTAAAGACATTTAACACACCTTAAGGCTTGGCTTTGAATTTCCGGGATGCCATATGATGTAAACCCAAAAAGTTCTCAATGCCTTATATCTATTCAAGACGAAGCAAGTCTCTAGCATCGAAAGTTTGGTCATGAAGCAAATTGCCAAGATTTCTTCTAAGAAGCTTGTTCGTGGTCTTTTCAACCTAGCTTATCAAAGTCAGAATTATGTACTTCATGTATTTTGGGAAAACAGGTTAGAAGTACCTTTAAACCTGTTAATCAAGTTTTTACCAATCGAGCTTTGTAGCTTTTATATATGGACCTTTTTGGACCAACAAGAACTTAGAGTATTTGTGGAATGAAATATTGCCTAGTAATTGTGGATGATTAGTCTCACTTCGCTTGGGTCTATTTTCTAGCAAGTAAGTCTGAAGCCTTCTCTTATTTCTCAAAGTTTGCAAATAAGGTTTATAATGAAAAGGGTTATGCTATTTCAAGCATACAAACTGACTATGGAGGTGAGTTTGAGAATCAGGACTTTGTGAAGTTTTGTGATGAATCTGGTTTTCAACATGTTTTCCCTTCTCCATACACTCTAGAACAAAATAGGGTTGTGGAAAGGAAAAATAGATCCTTACAAGAGAAGACTAAAACTCTTTTAATTGAGAGCAATATATCCTCTCGATTTTGGGCAAAAGTAGTTTTAACAACTTGCTACATCATCAACAGAGTGTTCTTGAGGCATATCGTAAAGAAAACTCATTATGAAGTGTACAAAGGAAATAAACCAAATGTTTCCTACTTCAATGTCTTTGGCTATAAAGATTTTGTTTTGAAGAATGCAAATGATTGATTGGGAAGTTTAAAGGAAAACCAGACGAAGGAATCTTCCTTGGCTATTCTACTTCAAGCAAGGCCTACATGATCTTTAACAAGAAGACTCAATCCGTGGAAGAATCTATGAATGTCAAGTTTCAGGATTATGAGCAGACTCAACCAAACCAGACTCAACTTGAAGAGTCTAAACCCGTTCCAGACTTTACAAAATCTACTTCCCTCGAAGAGGTTCAGATTTCTAGAGAATAGCAACAAACAGATCGAGAAGTTCCAACCGAAGTAGAGGATCAACAGACTTTCAAACCAAGCAGCAACTTGAAGCACAAGTTAAGCCATCCCAAAGAAATCATCATTGGCAACACTGATGAAGGAATTCGAACCAATCTAAAAGGTGAGAAGAGTTTAGTGCTCTAGCATTTGTTTATGAAATTGAACCAAAAAGTGTAGATGAAGTCTTGTCTAATGAAAGCTAGATAGAAGCTATGCAAGAAGAGTTCAGATAGTTCAGTATCAATGATATTTGGGAGCTAATTCCCAAACCTAAAGGTAAATCTATAATCGGGACAAAATGGGTCTTTAGGAACAAAGTGAACGAGAAAGGAAAAGTCCTCAGGAACAAAGCAATACTCGTGGCCAAAGGATATACACAAGAAGAAGGAATAGACTATGACGAGATCTATGTACCAGTAGCGAGGTTAAAAGCAATTAGATTATTACTTGCTTTTGCTTACTATAAAAATTTTAGGCTATTCTAGATGGATGTCAAAAGTGCATTCCTTAATGGATTCATTCAAGAAGTCTATATGGAACAACCACTAGGATTTGAAGATCCAAGAAAGCCATACTTAGTCTGTAGACTGAAAAATGCCCTGTATGGACTGAAGCAAGCATATTGAGCTTGGTATGAAAGGTTGAGTAAGTTATTAATTCAAAACGATTTTCTAAAAGGGAAAGTAAATACTACTTTCTAAAAGATTTCTTACTGGTACAAATTTATATAGATGATATTATCTTTGGTTCTCTTAATGAAAATCTATGCAAGAAATTTTCAAAGTTTATGCAGGATGAATTCGAGATGAGCATGATGGGTGAGTTAACATTCTTTCTAGGATTGCAAATCAAACAATCAAAAAGAGGTATATTTATTCACCAAGAGAAATATGCCAAAGATCTGATCAAGAAATTTGGGTTAGAGAATTGCAAAAAGATAGAGACACCTATGTCAAGTTCCTCGAAGTTGGACAAGGATGAAAAAGGGAAGAAAGTAGATTAGAAGCTTTACAGAAGCATGATCGGTTCTCTTCTTTACCTTACTACATCTAGATCTGACATTTTGTTTAGTGTTTGCATTTGTGCTAGATTTCAGTCTGATCCCAGAGAATCTCATTTAAGTGCATTATTAAATATGTGGCAACTTCTCCAAAGCTTGGTCTGTGGTATTCAAAAGATGAGACTTTACTTTTCTTGGATATTTAGGTGCTGATTTAGCAGGTTGTAAAGTGGACAGAAAAGCACTTCTGAAACTTGTCAATTGCTGAGAAATATGTTGGTATCTTGGTTCTCAAGGAAGCAAAGTATTGTGGCTCTATCAATAGCAGAAGCAGAATATGTGGCTCTTAGGAGCTGTTATTCTCAAATTCTATGGATAAGACAACAGCTAAGAGATTTTGGAATTAAATAATTATGTACTGAGATCAAATGTTATAACACTAGTGCTTTTTTTTTTTTTGGTGACTTAGGAACCTTGTACAGCTGGTAGCCGGCGAGTAAACCTGGGGGGACACGTAAGCGAAAGACCCACCATCCCCGGCGTCCCACTTAAGGCCCCAAGTGACCGTGAGGGGATTCGAACTTCTCCCATTCGTGAGGAGGAGAGAGCCTAAACCATTGCGGCCACCAAGGCGGTGGTAACACCAATGCTATTAATCTCACTAAGAACCAAATTCTTCATTCAAGGGCGAAGCACATAGAAATTCGACATCATTTTATAAGATATCATGTCCAGAATGAGGAAATTATGATTTAGTTCATTGATTCAAAGAATCAATTGGCAGACATCTTCACAAAGCCTTTGGAGAAAAGCTTATTTGAATCGATTCGCAGCAAACTAAATATTATATCTCATATTATCTAAAGTCTGAAGTTGGTCAGACTCATAATTTCCAAGCGCTACTTCAATAAGAGAATGTCTCGAATCCATGTATCTTATTTTTTGGAATGAAAAGGTATGTTTAACCGAATCGTTGCTTGCCTATTTTATTTTTAGAAGTTATTTTTTTCTAATTTTTAAATTTTTGGTAGTTTTTTTTATTTTCAGTTTATTTCAAAAAGGCAGTTTTCTTTTTTCCTTATGATGGTTTGATTACCTCTTTTCTTTGTGACCTTTCATTTTCTTTATATATCCCTTTGTATTTCTTTCGAGCACTTCTTTTCAAAACCCTAAAATACAGACTCTCTTGTCTCTACTCTCTTGTCTCCACTCTCAAGTTTGTTCCGCAAGTTTCCATCTTTTTCACCTGAACTTGTCTATGAAATCCTCCAAGCTTGCAAATATGTCTTACCAAAGGAAATCCTCTCAGATTGCAAGCAAAGGGCCTTGGAATGTGCCAGAAGGGCAGACTCATTTCAATCTTACAAAAGAAGACTCTCCTTAGACATCTCCATAGCACAATCTGAAGGACACTTTGTAGAATCCTCCTCGTGAATCGTTGGAAGAGGAAGTTGAGCAAGATGATGTTCCTCTTAGTACCTTGACTCCCTAGGTTCTATACAAGCTCTATGATCATTTGAAAAAGGGAGGTTTGCCAATGTCCTTCATTACTGATTTTCTAAGGGAATATGGTTATAAGAATGAAATGTTGTTTCGGAGAATGATGGAACGTTTAGGAATAGCAAAGAATGGAGCAGCAGATGAGGCCTTCCTTAACTTTCCTATCGATCCTAGATTTAGCTTTTTCAATCAACCTAAAAGCAAAGACGACGATGAGAGAATATTTTTGAATTTTCAATCGAGGATGGGCATTGCTGCTGAAATGCCTGGTGATGGAACGAAGCTTTTTTATTCTAAGGATCACAAAAGGGTTTACACCCAAATGTTGAAAAGAGGGGCGATGAAACCCTTGATCGGTCGACTTTGACTTTTTAGACTCGATCAAGGTGAAGTTGAGGGAAAAATTGGTTTTCCTTCAACTTGAAAACTTCTGCTAACAATTATTGCGTATTTGGAGTTGACTACCTTTTTCTATTCAAACCTGTCTTTTCTTGACCAGAATCATTTCAAATTCACTATGAGTGATAAAGACTATCTGGTGGATGTTGACACATTAGCTGACATTATTGGGATGGAAAGGAGTGGTTTTCAACCAATAAATGTCTCGGTTGGTCAAGCAACAAGATTCTTGTTAGGGAAAGACTACTCGAAGGAGGCATCACTTATTCTAGGTTGACAGCCTCAAATGTCTTGCTGCACAAGATTGTCATAAATTGCATTAGACCAAAGGTTGCTTCAAAAACAAATGTTTTAATATTTGAAGCAAGACTTATGTTTGCTATCTCTAATGGTATGAAGTTTTCCCTCCTTCATATTATCCTAATGCACATGTATAAGAGTGTTATGAAGGATAAGGGATAACTACCTACTCTGTGCTAGTCACAAAATTGTTCAAACACTTCCATATCTAGTTTCCAGCCTCTCTTTGTTCTCGAACTGTTGCTCCTATGGTTATAGGACTAAAAATGGTTTCGAAGATGAGGTTGAAAGATATGAACAAGGCTATAGAGCGCTTGAAGAAGGAATCTCCTAGCAAAACCAAGGAAAAGTCTGCTGGACAAAAGAGGAAAGGCAAGGAAATTATGCAAGAACTTGTTAAGAAGAGAAGATCTCTTATCCTGCAGGACAAAGAGGATGAAGATGATCTTACTATTTCTACCTTTGCCTTGAAGAATCTTCAAAGTTTTGTTAGTTTTGAGCAACCAAAAGAGATAGAAGAAGGAGAGAGAGTAGAAACAGAGCAAAGAGAAGAAGGAAGAGAAGACAGAGAAGAAACAAAGGAAAGAGAAGAAGCAGGAAGAGAAGCTGTAGTAGAAGAGGGTTAGGATGACTCCTATGAAACAACATTTGCAATATCCTCATCTAAGGATTCGGAAGCAACTAGGTGTGGACAAGTAGGAGAAAGAACATAAAAAGAACATTACTTTCGTGCTAAAAATGAAAAAGAACAAGAAGTTTTCCAATCTCCATCTGTAGGCACAGAACATGGGGAGCTCGTGAGAAAAAAGGTACTTCTTCTCCTCTTTTTGCAAGTGATGATATAAGTCGATCTCTGTCAACCCAGAAGAAGTCTATGCTTCTCATTTTCCTGAAACTAATGCTCTTTCATCTCTCAACACTCCACAAACTCAATGCACTGAGGCTAGTGCGCAAATAGAAACCTAATGCAGACTTTCAAATGCTACTCGAGCTCCTCCTGGAGTTAAAACACAGTAATATGGTATGGAGTTTGAGATCTAGAAGCTTCACTATGCTTTGCAATCTACTTCAATTTCTCTCAATGAGAAGGTACAATCTTTAAGCTTTCAAGTTCAAGCTTTACATCAGCAAGTTTCACATACTGCCAAGATTGAAGATGTTGAGAAGCTGAAGGAGACAATGCGAAAGCTGGAGGAGACAATTCAGTCAATGGGGGATTTCCAGCTAGTTCGGATTCCAAGACAAACTTGATTTCATCCTATCTCTTTTCTATTTTGACTTTCTCCACTTTTTGCTGCTAACAAAAAGGGGGAGAATGTGCAGATTTAAACCTTGATTTTGTTAACTTTTGTTTTGATTTGATTATGTTTGACTATTTCAAATACTTATATTCTACAGAACTTTTATGGAACTTTTGTGGTCATGTATGGATATGGATGAATGCTTAAATCTTGATATATGTCTAATTCTTCAAGATTAACATTTTTTTTTTTTATGGTTGCAGAATCAATACTATGCAGATCCTTATCCATTTGTGTTTTAGATATCATGTACTGCTAAAGTGTTGTTCTGTAGGTCATAAGTTCTTAAATCTGTAGGGAAGTTTTGTCATCATAAAAAATGGGGAGATTGTTAGAAAACCCCTTTGATGTTTTGAAGTTGACAAAACTTATCCAAAGTCTATTATGAAGATTTTCAGACTTCTATGTCAAAGTCTGAAGACGACTAGACTTTAGCGTCAAAGTCTGAAGATTACCAGACTTTAGTATCAAAGTTTGTTTTACACTAGAAGTCTGCCCACCCTGACGAATTCTAAACTGAACCCTACTGAAGAATGAAAATTTATCCAGATGCAAGATTTTGTTTATCTCTTCAAGAGTTTAATTCGTATGGTTTATGGATGGCTTTCTGGTTGGATATATTACCTACGAGATTGGTTATTTTTATTGGAATCAATTTAGATATATCGAATCTTTTCAAAGGCAAGTAAATTTTGAAATAATCTACTTATGGAAACCAAGATCCTGATTGTATGGGTGAATGAGATTGACAGGCTTTCATCACAATCTTCAAACGGCTCGAGATCTCCTTGATTGATTCTGTCCAATGGGTAGATTGGAAGAATTCATTTGGAAAGTACCAACGGTCGAGAAGGCATGAAGGAGTATTTAAGGTGGAATCTTTAGTTGTTTGATAGAGTGCGTGAAAGAAAAATTTCAAAGTCTGAAGCTTACAATTTTCTTGTCATTCAATATTCCGAGTTCAAAGTTGTACTCAAAAGAGAGAGAATCTTATAGTGTGACTTCGTGAAAGAGTAGTAGAAACTCTTCACTATGAAGTTGAGATCACAAGGCTATAAAATCTCTTTTGATTCTTAGTGGAATCCAGCTAGGAGGCTATCAGCGTGAAGAGTGAACGTAGGCTTGATCTAAGCCGAACCACAATAAATTCTGTGTTTTATTCTCTTTCCTGAACTCCTTTATTTTGTTCGTAGTTCTATTTAATTGCTAAAGTCTGAACTCACTCAAAGTCTGTTATTCTTTAGACTCAGTTTTAGAAGCAAAATATTTCCTTTGTTACTTGCGAAAAATTGTCTTCACACCTATTCACCTACCTCTAGGTGTTCATACTAGTACTTACAACAATTACTTGAGTACCATAACTTTTAGATAATATTCACATGAGTGTTATAACTTTCTATCATCATTTGAGAATTATAAACTTTCAAAGAACTTTCATCACAAGTGTCATGCCACATCAGATTTTCAACACTGTGAAGAACATTTTTAAAAAATTATGGGATTATCATCTTTACTAAACCCAAAACTGTCCTCGAATTTCATTATTGGGAACATAATCCAGCTATCATAAGCCCTAATAAAATGGAAGCATGATATATGATAACAACTAGTAGAAGGACATGACGTCTCCCGTAGTATTGCAATTGAACTACTCCTCAAATGGTGAAACACAGCAGAGCCTTCGTATAGGAGTGATTATGATGTTTCTGCTGATCCAATCTAACTATCGCTTGCAAAATAATATCGTTTTCGATGAAATTAAGGGAACTTATAATGTTTAATATGTGAAAATTTTGTTCAATTAAATAGGAACACTTTAAAAGTTGGTTTTTCTCATTTCAATGAAAGTGTTCATAAGCTCTATTTCATAGATATAACAAATAGACACCATTGTAATGTAAATTATGAATGAGAGACATATCATTCTAAGTCGAGTTTAGTGTAGATATTCTATTATGCTTTGAATCATCCGCGATTTTGATGTGATATTTTGAATCTGCACTTCCTTTGACCTTTTTATATATGGGAATAAAAAGTTAGGGGAAAGAACATAAACACGTACAGTGGAGGAGAAAGAGAGAGTTGTTGAAAGAAAATGGAAAATTAAAAGAAGATAAGAAAATGGGGGAAAGTTGTTTTGAGAAAAATTTAAAAGTTGTTGTACTTCTTTATTTCCAAATATGTCTTATTAATTTCAAATTTTGGACTTGAACCACTTCACCCTCGTTAAGTAGAGAATAGGTCAAATAAAAAAAATCTCATAATAGAGCGAAAGGTGACCCAAGCTAATTTAAGATTTAACAAAAGCTAGTTGGGGTGGTTGAAGCAAGAGTAAATTTTGACAGGCTCATTGAGTCCTTTCAAAATGACATAAATCCTTTATCTAGTACAAGAAAATATTAGATGGTGTTGAATCTTCACGTGAGTCACACTCTACCTCACTCATTAATCGCCATGTGCTTAGGTGGTGCCCACTATCGGTCTCTTGTCCCTTTATTCTGTGCCTTGCATTTCTCTTCTTCTTTTTCTTCCTTTCTTCCTTTTAGCCATTGCCACTACCCCTGTCAATAGCCATGCCCATGGAGCCCTGACTACCAACCACTGCAACCTCATGTTGGCCTTGCTCAATTGTGAATTGGATTCGTTTTCTTTTTTCCTTGCAGAGTTAGGGGAGGGGTCATCTTAAGTCTCTTCTTATCGGAGTTTTGCTTGTTCTTGTCCTAAATTGGTGAGAAAAATCTGATATTTTTAGGCATTTTAGATGGTTGCAGAATTAAAAGGGGAGGTTTTAATGCGCGTTTTGATTTCTTCATTGGATGGTGATTCCATTCCCAACAGTACCAATATTTAGTTTAACTTATAAAATTGACTTTGATATACTAGTTTGACTTTGATTTGAGATTGATCATATCTTTTTGCTAGAATCAGTTTAGTTTGACACAAGATGATTATAACTTGATTTGTGTGTCACCTAAAGTTAATTTATGAAAAGTTATATGATTATCACGTGCAAAAAGCGTATATTTTATTGGAAAGTCACTCTTTGTGAAATATAGTTTTCTTTTTTGTTGGATGATATGAAAGGGGCAATGAGTACTAAAAATGAGATCCCAACTAAGAAATTTGGATCATCTTGATGGTAAAAATTATAAATATAATGTCATGTCAAATTGATGAAGTCTGTACCCAAATCACATTGAATGCATTCAATTTTTTATTTTATTTTTTTTGGTCGGAAATGCATTCGATTCTTTATTTTATTTTTTTTGGTCGGAAATGCATTCAATTCAATACCGCATTTTAGTTGAGGCAAAAACTCAAGAGATTCATTAAATCCTAAGGCTCGTACACAGTTATAAGATTATGTGGATGGTGAGCAATGCAATTCAATTCCCACGTTATTCATAGGACATTACCTAAAAACTTTTTGTCTTTATCCTGGTCACAAAAGGTGACACACTCCTCACATGGACACCACCAAACACTCTTCCCATCTCTCTCTCTCTCTCTCTCTCTCTCATTCACATCCTCTCACTTCTTTCAGTTTGATTGGTTTATGGAAAATTGATCCACAAAATGATATATTAATTTGATTGGTTTATGAAATTAGCCACTTTCATATTATGTCAACAACTTTTATGAGATTTTTGTGTTTACTATTTATTAATTATAGCAATCACAATAGATCCAAGTACTCCTCAATTAGAGCTTCTTGTAAAATAAACGCATAAATTCCCCGGAGAAATATACGATGAACAATAGAGAATACCAGATATTTATGTGATTTGAATCAAATATCGATATCCATCACGGGAAAAGCCAACAATGAAAATTCCACTGATCAATCCAAGAATTATAGAGTAACAACTACTCACAAACTTGAGTGTTTCCAATAATTAAAAGGAAGACTTCTACTGTTTTCGTCCTTTTCTATTTTATTTATGTGGCTTAAAATGAAGAAAATATTGAACCCTTCTCTTTACACGGCCAATCAATAGTAGCATCACTTGTATGGCCTTTGGAGGAGTCAATCTCTTGATTTAATCAATCTTGAATCCAAAGAAATTAGATAAAGTAAAGTAACAACCCTATTTTGATTGAATTCCAATGGCATGACTCCAATTGGTATTCAGTCAAGAATTTAGCTCCCCTTCATTCAATTTGGGTGAGGTCTCAAGACATCTTTTAAGGGAACTATTATGCAGCTCATAAATGCGCACAATCAATTACGCTTAAATGATCTAAAGCTAAAAAGAAATAAAAAAAAAATAAAACCCACATTAATATTTAGTTTTAACTTCAAAACTTGACTTTGCTTCTATGATTTGACTTTAATTTGAATTCAAATTTATCTTTTGGTATAAGCTAATTTTTCTCCATTAGAAACCGGTGGACATTCTTGAATTTCAAACAAGATTATTACAACCTATCTTGTGTGCTATCTAAAATTCATTTATGAGAAGTTATATGATTTTCATGAGCTAACTGTGCATAAATATTACCTGAACATTACTCATTGTGAAGCCTTTTTCCTACAAGTGATGTATATATGGGAGAAAGGCGTTGAGTACTAAAAATGAGACATCAAATAAGAATCTAGCATGACCCAAACATATGAGGAAAAAATTATACCAAATAAAACAAAAAAAAATACTATTATAAATCTATTGTCACATAAAATATCAAGTATGTGAAATTCGTACCTCAATTAACATTACATGTACTCAACTCAAATGACCATATTAGTTTAGCTAAACACTTGTGAAATGTATCAAATTCAAAACTCAGACATGATAATGAGATGTCATGTTTTGTGTGCATACCATTCATTTCCTATGGCTTCCATAGGACATGCTTAAACACATTCTCTCTTTACCTCGTGCACAAAATATGATTTATACATGGGCTTGTCAAATAGGTAAATCGGGTTGAAAACAATCCAATCCAAATTGATCTATTCAATCCATTTTGACCCATGTCTATGCAATACTAATATAACGACTCAAAGAGACCCAAATCCAACTCAACCTAAGATCCATTTTAGCAATTTTTTCACCTTAAATTGTTGTTTGTGTGTATTTTGTGAACTCGAACTTTCGTACGGATAATTTACTAAATACAATCTATATTGGGGTTGTTCCTAATAGGAAATTGGACTAAACGACAATCTTTGTCGGGGAGATTGGGCCCCATCTTGTGGTGGACTATAGTCCCGCGCGTGGATGGGTTGGATCTATATAAAAAAACCTGGACCATTTCGAACCTATATTCAATTAGACTTTACAACTCAAATTCATGAAAAAAAGGATTATTAAAATTTAATTAACTCATAAATAATCCGAATCATTTTATATGAGTTGCAAAATTGGTCAAGACCCATTTCCACACCTCTATATATACATAGGCGACCAGCATTGGGCTTGGACGACCCCAAGCTTCACGCCAACTCTTCCCATTCTCTCTCTCTCTCTCAGCCAGAACAAAAACTTGTGGAACCTCCAAAACTCCCCGAGCCATGTTCCCCTCGCCGCCCCCAATGGACCCGAACGAGACCAACTGGATCGTTCATGTCAACGCGAACCTCAAGTGCATGCCCGACGACGAGCAACAGTACTGGAAGGATCCGTCCATCTACAGGGTTCCCCCCTCCATCACCGACCTCAACCCCAAGGCCTACCAGCCGCAGGTTGTCTCTTTCGGCCCCTACCACTATGGCGACCCCCGCCTCAGTTCAATGGAGGAACACAAGCACCGCGTGCTCCTCCACTTCCTGAGGCGCTACCGGAAGTCCCTCGAGCGCTTCTTCGAGTCCCTGAGGGAGGTGGCGCATAAACTCGAGGACAGCTACGACAATCTGGACCAGAAGTGGAAGGAAGGCACGGGGAGCAAGTTTCTGGAGCTGATGATCACGGACGGCTGCTTCATGCTCGAGATCATGAGGATCGCGACATTGCAAAAGTGAGGCGGAGAATAATGACTATGCGCTCAATGACCCCATCTTCAGCATCCACAGGCTGGAATGCATAGCCCCGTATATAAGGCGGGACATGCTGCTGCTGGAGAATCAACTGCCGATTTTAGTACTGTATCAGCTGGTTGCTGTCGCGAACAATGACAGGGAGGTTAGTTTCTTTGGTTTCACCCCGTCGTTAGAGAGATTATTGCGCCTGTGCAAACGGCTGAAGTGTGTTCACCTAACAATTCATTTTGATTATCTCAGATAGATCTTACGTGAAACCCATTAAATTTAATATTCCAAATGCTTAGGTTGCATGCTTCAAGATGAATTAACAATTTAATTATTAAATCTGTCACCTAAATAAGAGACTTCTTTTTTTTTTCCTTTCATGCGCGTAGTATCGACACAACAACACACTCGTATTCAATGCACTGACTTTACTCCAACAACGCAGGATGACGTCAATGAGCTCATCGGAAAGTTCTACTTCCCCCGTGAAAAAAAAAAGTTCGGGGGTTGGGCAGATGCCTGCATGTCATGGACGTCTTCAGGAAAGGCTTGCTGATGGAACCCCAAGAGGTCCATCACAAACAAGAAAACCTGTGAAGTTGGAGGAGACCGAGCCGATAATCCGGTCAGCCACTGAGCTCACCGAGGCCGGGATCAAGTTCGGTAAGAGCAAGACCAACAGCCTCAAGAACATCTTCTTTGCTAAAGGGCACCTGAAGCTCCCAGTTTTCACCGTGGATGACACCACCGAGTCCATGTTCCTCAACGCCATGACGTTCGAGCGCTTGCACATCAAGGCTGGGAACGAGGTCACATCCTACGTCACCTTCATGGACAAAATCATCAACAATGAGCAGGATGTCGCCCTGCTCCACACCGAAGGCATCATCCATAATGATTTCGGAAGTGACAAGGCAGTCGCCAAACTATTCAACTCTCTGTGCACGGAAGTGACGCTCCCATCCAATGAAAACCTCGATGACGTGCAACAGAAGATCAGCAAGCACTGCAAGAAGCGCTGGAACAAGTGGAGGGCTAATCTCAACCGCACCTACTTCAGGAGTCCTTGGACTATATTGTCTTTCACCGCCGCCTTCTTCCTCTTCGCTCTCACTATAATGCAGGCCGTGTATACCGTGCTCAGATACCATGCATAATGATTTCTTTTTTTCCATTTTTGGTTGTTTCTCCTAATGCCTGATGCTCGATATTTATCTGTTGATTGGCTATTGATTGTTGTCATCAATGATTTTCCTCCTGTTTTCATTTGTGCTTATTTCCCTCTCTAAATGTTATGATAGATGGACATTTGGCTGTTTATATGTCATTTCAGATGATGATTGTCTTGTTTCAGTCTTTTTCATTTTCGTCTAGTTTGGATAGGTATTCGGAAGGACAATCACGTTCTCGGCAAATGAAATCTTCCATCCCAACAGTTTCTTTTTGATTAAATTTTGTTAAAGTTGTGGTCAATTTATCCAGAAAAGCCAAGACTACAAGTTTGCAGAACTATAGTACGTAGTTAAAGTTTGTGATTTTCTAGCTTAGTCGGTGGTAGTTGGAAATAATGGCAAAAAACCTGTCCAACGTGTAAAATGAAGCAAATTTCTTTGTTTGTGACAGAGATTCTTAGCAGAAGAGTCGATTAGGAAGAACAATAAAAAGGCTTCATGCTCGTTCATTCTTGTTCAGACCAACTACAGCTCCATATATACCTTGCACAGAACATTTTGATAACGAAACAAGCTTCAAAAGCTCCTTCCTTGTTCCTTTGCTGAGTAAATCCCCCCAAACATACACATTTCCACATCAACACTAAAAGCTAACAGTGGTGTCAGGGCCTCATTCGGTAATCATTGAGCGTGAGTCCTATCCACCCGCTTCTAAAATCACCCACCCATATATCCGACACCAGAACAATGGCCAACTCTATCTCACTATTGTTCCCACTTTCGATGAAAATAACTATACTTATTTACTGAAGCATTAAAATGATTACTTTCTTAATGGCACAAGATTTATGCGACAGCATGGAGAAAGGATATGTAGCTCCATAAGAAGGTACAAGCTTCCGGCAGACCAACCACAAAAAGCTGCAAGGGCTCTGTATGTCATCCAACAAGCACTTTTGGAAACAATATTTCAGCAAGTCATTGGAGCAAAAACCACAACGACGTGTTCTAAGATACTGCAGAAGCCAAAGAATGAATGCAATTAAATAACGTGAGAGAACAAAATCACCAGAGAGATAAGACAAGCAACAATAAGGAAAAATTTGCACGATTCGGTCCTACCACCAACAGCTACTCCATGGGAAGGGTTAGCTGCAAATAATAAGGTAATTATTTATTGGAGAATTATAGGGCTACAATCGTCCATAATGCTCAAGTGTTTCCCTAGGTAAGATTATACCTAAACCCATAGTATTTCACCTCAAGTAATTGCTCGATAAACAAATCATCGAAAACTTGAAACACTCGAGTCTTCACGAAGAAAATGCCTCGACTGGATGAAGGATTCTCTTCACAAGCTTCACCCGATGCTCACATCTCTTTTGCACCCCAACGAAAGGAGAACTCCATTCTAAGGCTTGAAGAAGTCAACGGCCCACACAGCCCACACAAACCCATGTTTCTCTCTTCTCTTCTGACGAGCACCAACATACGAACACTTTTTCTTCTTTTTTTTGGCTGTAAGGAGTTCCACTTAATGGATGGTTTGGATAAGATTACAACCAACTCTCCGCGTTGTAATCCAAATAGGATAAGTGTGCTGGGTTTTAATCCACCAAGCATCTTCCAATCAAATCAGATTTCGTATACCGCTCAAACTCATAATATAATTTAAGAACATACTAAAAGAAAAGTTTCAAGACGCAACAAAGGCACAAACTATTAGATTTCCGTATCTTCAAAATGCTAAAATAAAAATTATGAGACCCTGAAACAATAATGTGGAAGATTAGAATGACGAGTAAATCAAATGGGGGCTTATGGAGATGATATCAGGGGAGTAGAAATTTTAGATATGATGCTTATTAAGGAACACAATCCTATTATCAGCCCTCTAGAAGAATTTAAGAATTTAAAAATCATGTTGGTGAGTGAATTAATGAGCTTGAGTGTATGAAAAAAGACAAATGCTATATGATGAAGATTCCGTTGAGAGTGACTTTCAATCTAAAATAAATGTGGGTCTCATAAATCTAAAAAGGATTCAAGGAGCTTATCGAAAAATAAAAGAGGAGAAGAAACCTCCTCAAAGTAAAAAAAAAATCTAACCTGCAGTATTTGCAATAAAATAAATCAATTAAGAAAAGATTGTTGGTTTCCTAAATAAATCTCAATATTACTCGTGTAAAAGATATAGCCACGTAGAAAAAAATTGTTGGTTGAAAACAAATCATCGAGATAATTATGTTGAAGAAAAAGAAAATACAGACAATATGTTTAGTGCAAGCCAAGTGGCAAATGTCGAAAAAAATTATACATATTATATTGATAGTGGTGTAGTAATCACAGATGCGTGATAAACTATGTCTAACAATCTTGATCTACCATTTCCGGTGGGGCGATAGTGGCGCCTGGTGGAAAATCCCGACGTACCTCGAGTTTTAATTAGTGAAAGTACTTAGGTTTCCCAAAGGGTATATTTTATATCATTAGGTCTTAATGCAACAATGTTGGGCACATAAACGTTAGTGGGTAAATGATATTTCAGAGTCTGTAGCCATGGCAGCAACTTGAAAGGAAGAGAACTGCAATGCCTTGGTGAGCTCGAATGCCCTTGAGGGAGGATTTTCTTTACTGAGCGGAAATTAAGTAGATGAAGAATCCATAGTTATATAAAAATAGTTGGAAACAAATTCCTAAAAACTGAATCGATACTCGAACATTCGAATACCGAAAACGAATGCAGAAACGTGCTCGGAAACATGTAACACCAATCGAAGGCATATCATAGAGATGGACATACCTTGATTGCCACACACTAAGTACTATTGCAGTCTCATAAGAATCAAAGCCCTAGAGTTCCGTTCATTAAGAGGGAGTATGCTGCTTCAAGGGGGATAAAAAATAGCGAAGCGTATTTTCTCTAATACTCTACGGGTAACATTATCCCCTTTACTTTTTATTTTATTTATCGTAGTTATTTTCACTTAAAAAAATAATTGCCCTCTCCTCTTATGGGCCCTTCATATATGGACCAGATTTTGGCCTAACATAGGCGGATGGGCTTAACTTGACCCATCAAATAAAAAACTCATCATCTCCCACTCGCACATAGTGGGCCAAACATAACTCTCTTTACCTCTTTGCAACATTCATATCAATAAATAATCCGTGTAATCAGCATACTTTGAGAGCTCGTTGCCATACATCTGTTAAGAATATATAGCAACTCATAATGGGCATCACATTTTTTACTAGATATAGTATGCAGTATCTTAGATCAATCGATCACATTCACATATCTCTTGATCTCTTTTTAACAATAATATATTTTATTTACAATTATGATTATCTCAAAACAATCATAATTTGTCGACTAATGAATACAAAACTAGAATGTAATTCTCCAAACTCAATCTTCCACTTTCCTTGAAACTCTCAATTTTAATTCAACTTGCTTTTTTAGAAATGTCATATTAAATTGAATTAATTCATGATTATTGATAACATTCTAAGAAATCTTGAGAATAAGTAAAAGTCATGAGAACACTTAATTGATGAACTTTTTTCCTCAAGAGTCTCATATGGTATAAAAGTTGAGATAAAAACTTTTGCCACTTTTATTGATCGTCTCATGCATATGTAATATGAAATACGTATTAAGGTATTAACTCATTTAACATGGAGCGTATGTTTAAATTTTCAATACCGTACAGATGATAGTTCACACATACTTAATGTCTAATTTGAGTTCATGTATCTACTATTTCATGGAATTCATCAGAATTCACATATGGCATCAAAGACAAATAAAGTAGAATATGTGGGTTATTTTACTTTCGGACATAGTATATATATTTTAAACTTAAGCTCTTAATTATTACATAGATAATAAGCTTAAAAATCGCCTCATCTCTATTCATCACATAATAAATAGAGGTGATTACCCATGTGAGTGGGCTAATATCTTATTTGTCCGACATACTTTCTCAATTTTATATAATGCACTAAGCATTAAGATGCATAAACATTAAACAAAGACTCATAGGCATTAATTATGAAAACACAAATTTATTAAATGTGAACACTTAAGAGAAATTACAATATTTAGTACATCAACATCTACGTAGTTCTAGAGATTTTACATGATCCTAGAACATATCTCTAGATATTGACTTCACCATAGAATCTGCTACCATTCTTTGTGTAGATATATATTGTAAGTTTACATCTTTTTGTGCAACCATATCTTTGACAAAATTTTACTCAGTATCTATATGTTTGGTCTTATTATGATATTTTGGATTTTTGGTTTATGCTATTCCTGCTTGGTTATCACAGTTAACTAACAATAAGTTTGCAGCACTCTTAATAACACTTAAATGATTCAAAAATCTCTTAAGTCAAACGCATTCTTGTATTGTTGCTGATAAGCCACAAATTCAGCTTCTATCATGGACAATGCTATACACGCTTGTTTCTTACTACTCCAAGATATGGGGCCATTATTCAGTAAAAAAATAAATCAAGAGGTATATTTTCATCTAATCTCCCCTCCAATCAGCATCTTAATAGCCTTTAAGTAATAGATCATTTCCTTGATAACTTAATGCATAATCAGCAATTCATTTCAAAAACCTCGGTATTCTTTGAGGGCTTTCCAATGTGCTTGACTTAGGTTGGGTTGGTATCCACTTACCATTCCAGCTGCAAAACATATGTCGGATCTTGTACACATCACAACATACATTAAGTTTCCAATAGCACTAGCATGAGGAACATGTTACATTTGTTCATTTTCTTGTGGAGTCTTTGAACACATTTTATGGCTTAATCTTTTACCTTTTGGAACATGAGTATCTATGGGTTTACAATCTTGCATACGAAATCGTTCAAGAACTTTATTTATATATGTTTCTTGCAAAAGAGATTATGATCTCTTCAAATGATTCCTTGAAATCTTAACTCCAAGAATATATGCAGCCTCACCCATGTCTTTCGTCTCAAAATTGGAAGATAGCCAACTCTTGACAGTATTAACAAACTACATATTGCTTCCGGTAATTAGTATATCATCAACATATAATGATATGATCACTAATTGATCTTTGAATTTTTTGATATATACACAATGATCCCCATCAATCATTGTAAAATCATATGCCATTATGGCATTATCAAAATGTATATACCATTGTCTCAACGACTGCTTAAGGCCATATATAGATTTCAAAAGTGAATATACATTTTATTCTTGGCCTTTCAAAATGAAACCAACAAATTGTTCTATATATATTTATTCTTCTAATTCTCCATTGAGAAAAGCAGTATTTACATCCATTTGATGTAACTCAAGATCCATACTAACTATTATTGCTAGAATAATGTGAATCGAGATAAATCTCACTACAAGAGAAAATGTTTCTTCATAATCAATTCCTTTATATTGATTATATCTCTTCACCAAAAGACAAGCCTAATATCTTTTATTGAGCCATCAACTTTATGCTTTATTTTGAGAACCTACTTGTTCCCAATAGCTTTGCATCCTTTTGGATAATCAACTAGTTCCCAAACATGGTTTGACTTCATTGATTATATTTCTTCTTTCATTGCATGCATAAATTTTTCCTTACTATAGCAATTTAGAGCATCATTTACATTTTTTTGGCTCATCTTCATCATGTGGAGTAACCATAAAAGTTTTTCCTTCAATGTCAAACCATGTTTGGGAACGTGCCATGCACGTGCCAGTGATTACCTCGCGGTGCCATGCATGCACGTGCTGCGCACGCACTCGGGAATGCACACGCTGATGACCCTAGACCTTCTGGCTGTGCGTGGTGGCACATTCAATGGTCCCCGGCGGCGATCCAACCACCATTTTTCTCATCTCGACAAGAACTACAACCCTGCATTATCAAAAATAAATTTTGATTTATGAAAAATCAAAAAAGAAGGGCGAACAGAAGTGGGTGTTGGGATTTTTGTCCCCAACCTTTCAACGACGATGTTTCTTAAAATTTCGGCCAAAAGCAATTTATAAACATCAACAATTATCGGGAAACATGAACAACATTGCTCTGATACCCATGTTGGAAACAAATTCCTAAAAATTGAATCCATACTCGAACATTCGAATACTGAAAAAAACATGGAAACGTGCCCGGAAACATGTAATACCGATAGAATGCATATCATCGAGATAGACATATCTTGATTGCCACATATTAAGTACCGTTGCCATCTTAGAGGAATCCTTTGAAGCCCTGGAGTTCCGTTCATTAAGAGGGAGTATGCTACTTCAAAGGGGAGAAAAAATGGCAAAGTGTATTTTCTCTAATACTTTACAAGTAACGTTATTCCATTTCCTTTTTATTTTATATATTGCAGTTATTTTCACTTAAAAAATAACAGCCTTCACATACGAGATGGGTTTTTGCCTAACATGGGCGGACGGGCTTAACTTGGCCCATCAAATAGAAAGCCATCAAAAAAACTATAAGAGAATTTATTTAAGTTGTTCTCTAAGTATGCCTATATTGCTAGAATGACCTTCTCCTTATATATATATAACTAATGATGCTTTCTCCATGACAGCGGTTGTTACTTCTGTCATGCCTCGAACCTCGAGCGCGGGCACATCCTTTGGTAGTCGATAGATTTGCGACATCCCATGACGTGTCACCGACCCATTCATTTTATTGCACATAGAGAAGCATTTAATAAAACAATCCCTAGACAACACAAATATGGAATAGAAAAGTAGGACAACAAATTTCACAAAAGACTTTTATAACAAACCAGGTCAGCCTACAAGTTATATACAAAGGTTAAACCCCAAAAAGGACTGCCTAGCTAACCTTACCCTAGACCCTCCTAGTTGGAATCTGAGTCTAACACGACACCATCAGGGATGCCGATGTCAAGCGGGTCAGCTACCTCCTCACCCTTAACGACGGGTGTGTCGAACCCATCCAAGGGACCTTCCTATTCCCCATTAGGCCTATGAAGAAACCACTCATTGAATCGATGAAGTACCAACTAAGGTAGGCCCTCATCAACTAAAATCATGGCCACGACGAGCTTACGGATCCAGGGACTCCCGAGGATAGGGAAGTTGGTACTTTGCTCGGTATACCCCCACGGCTGTCCAAAACGGACCGACCTCACCTCCATCTAAGGACTTGAAAAGAAGAAACCCATGACGGGGTGAAATAATGTCTCAGCAAGTTTACGCCTTAAACCCCGATTAGGAAGGTAATACGCCTATAAGCAGTCTAACACATCATAGAAGACTCACCTCATCTCAGTTCTTTCTTACATGTCAGTACAGTTCATATAACAGATATGTACCGTAATAACACTCAACAATTGAAACACCTCACTTCACAGCTCAATCAAACGCAGAGGTCTCAATTATAAGGCCAAATCATTATGACACATCCCATTCTGTGCCACACAATTTTGTCTCATAATCAGGCGCGTCAATTTTAATCATTCATGTGTCCCAATTGATTACGATCCAATGGCCACGGTCGACTCAACAGTTAGTGGTCTTCCAGCATAGCCGGACATCATTTCGTACTATTGAGCATGGCAACGTCTACATCTAGACGACATTCCACAAGGGAGTATCTGTCCAGCCTCCATTGTGACTGGCATTCGTTGACTTAGGGCATTCTCGAAGGAGCATCGTTCAGCTTAAAAGTTCGTGACGGGTTCCGATAACAATTCCATGCATATCCAATTCTAGCCAAAGACATTGTGCTTTGCACTCAAATGCCTCAATTAAAATAATATGTGGGTACATAGTCAGATTGAACCATAAAAATTGATATACTCACTTTTAAAAATCTCACTATTTTATATAGTACTTAAAGACAGTTTTGGTATCAAAACCCAACACCCGGTATTTTCTAATTAAATACCAAAATTTTATAATTTTGAAATAATAACTAAAAATAAACAATCATCACTTAATTGCATAAACTGATTACCCCACAATAATCGGCACGAAATTCCAGCTACTAGCTATCCTAGTATAATTTTCGAAAATATTAAATAAGTAAAGAAATTGCAAAATTAATTATATAAATGAAATTTAATTCCACAAATGCCTAATTAAGCTAAATATGCTAATCTAACCACCTAATTGAGCCTAGAAAAATACTACAATCTAATTAACCCTGAACTAGTTTAA